>CM069552.1:43050000-43492150 GCA_035773235.1 Eospalax fontanierii
CTTTCTGACTGATGTTATAGAACATTTTAGTTCTGGTGATGGTCTTTCCAAAAAGCCTGTTCTATCTTTACCACTAAGAATGTATTAATCTCAGCACTTAGGAGACAGAGGCAGGCAGTTCACCGTGGGATCTAGGCTAGCCTGGTCTACATAGCGAGTTTCAGGTCAGCTGAAGCTACAGGAAGATGCTATCTCATGAAAAAGAAAAAAAACAACAAAAAACCTAAACAAACAAGAATACAACCCAGGTCCTCACCTACCCTAAGCAATCAATTCACAGGGCCATGCTCCAGCCTGTTTCCCTACTTTAGACATTTGAAAGCTTTGACTATGACCAGAGTAAGGCAACTGGAGAGTATGTCCAGTCCCCTCCAGCAACCACCCTTTTTTAGGGTCACCCTTAGAGACAGCAAAACCTTGAGATCTGGTGTGATGAAGAGTGGGCGGCTTCAGGGCCCTTCGTGAGCTCCTCTGGCTTCCAGGATGGAAAGGAAGGTTCCCACCTCTTCTAAGTCAGACAGAACATGGTGGGGCAGGCCAGTTTCTCAGCAGCCTAAGAAAGTCCAGGCCAGAGGAGGTCCTGCAGAGCCTGCTTTAATCTCTTCTCCAATCCAGTCAGCCTTCTCCCAATCCTCTGGGTAAAACCTGACTCAGGGACTGGTAACACTAGTCAGGAGTGAATCTTGCCACCTTCTCTGGGGCTGCTCATACAGTTCCCGAGGCTGTCCCCCAAACAGGGACACATGAAGAACTGATCCCTCATCTAGAATCCCACATCTAGGATCCAGGGCCCACAGCTCTGTTGCCCAGTCCTGTAGGAGGATGGAGGAAGGACTGTAGCCATAGCCTGGTTGATCCCAGACCACCCATCACATTCTTTCTGGTGGGAAGCACTGCCCACAAGTCAGGCTCCTGGGTGGGGATGGTGGGATCTAAAGGGAGGATCTTCCCAGGGAGAAAGGAAGGGGAACAGGAGGAGGGGTGGCTGGGAAGAGGGGCAGGAGTGTGGAGTGTAGGTGAGGTAGCTCCACTGTTGACCCCCTGCTAGATCCTTCCAGTCCCTGAGGGGATAGGGAGTGGGGCTCTGGGCTGTGAGCCTGCAAGGCAGTCTCCACCAGGCATCTGTCTACTGAACAATTTACTGGCTACCACTGGTAGCCCTGGCCTCCAAGCCACAGGACGCAAAATCTGCTTTTAAGGGTACTCTATCCCCCGGCTGAGCTATGGCCAAGAGGCAAAGGCAAACTCTACTTCTGGTTCAGATTCTCACCCTTGGGTATCTATCTTTTATGGACACAAGATGGACAGGATGGTCACGCAGGGTCCAGCAGAGCCATGATGGCATCCTGCCCACATTGGAGGGAGGGGGTGAGGCAGTCTTATGCAATTAAGTGGTTCCTGTCTCATATAAACTCACCTCTTTAGGTGATAAACACCATTCACCTCAGCATGGATCAGGGTAAGCCAGGGCCTGTCCCCCAAAGGCCACACGACAACCCACACCCCTGCTGGAGCCAGATTCTCAGCACCCCACGTCATCCTCAGCATTCTTCCTACATGCTCAAAGATATGTTACTGCAAGTCTAGAGAAATTATGGGATGCTGTGGGAATCTGGCAAAGGATGGAAGAGGGGGCTGCTGGTAACCAGAATGAGGGCACCCTGAGGCCTCTAAGGCCACTGGGTGAAAAGATAATGCCTGGCTAGGGAGGCTGTGAGGGCTCCATGGAGCCCATGGGGTACAGTTTGGTCAAGACTCAGGCCAAAGATGCAACCCCAGGGCTCAAGTCAGATACACAGGTGACAGGAAGGTTCCCAGAGTCCACTCCATAGTATCAAGAATGGGACCGAGACCTTGTGGGCGGAGGACAGCAGTGCTATGACCAGATTGTCCAGGCTCCCTCTCCCAGTCCCAGTGTCTCACCTGACTTGGGGAATGTCACCAACAAGATGTCTGTGTCCTGAAACTGGAAAGTACAAGCTGCCTGCAGGGACTCCAAGGTATGCATGAACCCTGGGAAGCGGATGCCATCAAAGATTTCAGTGGTGTTCATTCTCTCAGTCATGCTGGCACTGGCAGAGGCAGGAGCACTGTTGAGGGCTCTGTAGGTGAGGGAGTCTGTTACCCAGGGCCCAAGTGCTTTCCAGCCAGTGCAGACCAGTCTTTCATTTCCATCATTCAAATAATGACACCAGGTGCTTGCTGGTTATTGTCCCAGGTGATGTTGCAGGACAATCTCAAAAGATGGTTAGACTTGCCTGTCCTTTGGATCAAAAGGGCCCAACTCCCTCACAGAAGGCAAAACTCCAAGCTCAGGCCTTGAACTGGCAGGCAAGCATTGGTACTTAGTCACCAGCCCTGGCCCACTTGTATGAAGTCCTGCTGCACCTCAGCTGTGGACTTTAGTGGTTGTGATATTGTGAATGTCCCCATAGGGAAAGGGCTTAGGAGGTGCTTGGCTCAGTCCAGTCCCCTAACCCTCAAAGCAGTGGTGGATGGTGTCCAGAGGCCCCGCCTTCCAAGCAAACACTTCCCATTCATATCCCTCTCTAGTCTTCCCGAACTGCTGCCTTGCTGGCAGGAATGCTGGCAGTGTTCCCGCTGAGTCCTGGAGCAGTCTCTGACATCAGCCCCACCTCCCATGCCCCTTCTGAGCCCCTACTCACCACAAGGTCCTTCTCTGTGTACTTTGCTGTGTGCAGGCAGCTTAGCCCTGGAAAACGTGGCTCAGGCTCTCCTTGGGCAGCTCCAAGGAGGCTCCACCCTAGAGTAGCAGGGGCCTGGGGTGGATGACTGCAGGGTGCCCCGCCTCCAACCAGACCCGCTGTGGGAGGGGTAGAGAAGTAACTTTATAACCTTCAGGACAGGAGCCACTTCCAAACAGAGCAAGCTGTGGTTTAGCAGGGACTGGGCATGATATGGTTTTTGTGTTTCAAAATGCTGGTTGTGGGTGAAGGTACTGGCTGTGAGGGGCAGGGCATCGTCCCTTCCTTGGTGTTCTGAAGATGGAAGAGGGCACCCTGGAGTCATGCTGTTTATATAATTTTGAAAATATTTGTGGTAAGTACTGAGTATGGTATAAAGAAACCAGAGTGTTCTAACATAGTATGTTCAGAAAAAATTTCCATCTCCTCCCAACCCCCGCCCCCTCAACTTCCCACCAGCCATCACATTCCTAGCCTCACAGTTTTATTAGCCACAACAAACACCAAGTACCTTGCTACCCAGGAGCAATGTTCTGGAGAGTTTTACACAACAGGGTCGAAGAACTTCAGTTTGCACAGGATACTTCTTTCTTTCCTTTTGTTGTGCTGCAGGTGAGCCCTGGGGCTCCATCCCCTTTGGACGTACAGATTGCAAGTGGGTCATTAGCTACACAAACCATAAAGTTTACATTGACCCTGGCAGTCATCCTTGCCCTCCCTTTAGAGGGCAGCTGTAGCCTATGGCCCCTTTTCAGGTTTTCCCAGAGAAAAATCAGTCCAGGATTCTCAAACCAAGAGCAACAGCCAAGTTCTCCAAAGGTACAGCTTGAACTTATTCACACATCATGCAATAACTATGCACATGACTGAGACAGAACAGTTCAGCCTGCCTAGAAACTCCCTTTAGGCTCTTTTTCTTTCTTTTTTTTTTTTTTTTTTTTTTTTTTGTCTTTTTGAGACAGGGTCTTCCTGTAGCCCCAGCTGGCCTGGAATTCGTTATGTAGACCAGGCTGGCCTTGAGCTCACAGAGATCTGCCTGTGTCTACCTTCCGAATGCTGGGCATATGCCACCACATCCACCTCCCTTATTCCTCTTAACATAACACCCCCCAACCCCCAGACGACAGTTACACAGGCCTATCACCTCCCTTTCTTAATTTGTTTTTGAACATCATGTGCCTGGACGACTATACAGGTATCCTTTAATGTCTGGGTTTGTTCCTCCCACGTATTGTTAACGACATTCACCCATTCATTGAGTATAGACAGTTGCATGGTGGGGTATATCCCTTTGGATAGATACACTGCAATTTGTTCACCTGTTGATAGACATCGGGGCTGTATCCGGTTGTAATTTCATTGTTGAGGTGTAGCTTGGTAGGCAGAGTGCTTGCTTACATTCATGAAGCCCTGGGTTTTTTCTTGGAAGGAAGCTTGTTGACAAGGAAGGATGCTCTAGGGGGTGGAACATTCCACCTTGCAGGAAAGCTCATTTAACTCATGATTCAGTAACTTCAGAGGGCCTTAAAACTGACCAGATTCACTAAACTCTCCTTCCCTAAATATATACAAACAGTTGAGAGGCTAAGAGACACTCTCAGACCAGCAAAGGTGCCCAGAAGAGGCTCAGACCAGCCAAGCTGGAAGAAGACGAGATCAACTGAGGGACCTGGAAAAGACACTCTCCACCTTGTTGAGCTGCCTGCAAGCTGTGCAGCAGGCTCTAGGCTTTCAGCTTTTTTGAGTATCACCCATGCTGGGATAGGCTTTTAGTGATGCAGATGTCTTTGAGTCATTTCCTGGAAGTAACCCCTCACCTGTAACTCCAGTAAAACTCAATGATTCACCAGTTGGATTGGTGCTTTCCTTACTTCAGCCTGTCATTTGTTCCCTCTCTGGGGTAAGTAGATATTTGTTCACATCTCCCCAGAAATATTGTCACACAATATTGGTGCTTCTGCAGTTATCTCTTACAGAATACCAGTAGTCTATAGAATGAGCTGATAATAGGATATGAAAAATGTCTCTGTTGACTACTACTAATGAATCATTGTAAGACACAAGGAACTGGTGGCTGTTCAAGTTTTCTTTTTGTGGCTCTGCCAACCTCCATGACCAAAAGCCACTTGGGGAGGAAAGAGTTTATTTCAGCTGACAGGTTACAGTCCACCACTGAGGGAACCCTAAGCAGGAACTTGAAGCAGACACCATGGAACACCACTTACCTTACTCTCTGGCTGATTCTCAGATTGCTTTTATTTTTATATAGTCAGAGCCCACCTGCCTAGGGATGTCACCCTTCTACATCAATTAACAATCAAAAAAGTGTCCTCACAGGGTTGCCAACAGAGAAATGTGGAAGCAATCCCCTAGATAACTTAGATATGTCATGTTGAACTGAAGTTAATTAGGAGATTGTCCTATGTATAAGATCAGAACAAATCAGTGTAATTAGATTGGCTGCTGGGTGTGGCAGTGCAAACCTTTAGTCCCAGCATTTGAGAGGCAGAGACGAGTGAATCCCTGTGAGATTAAGGCCGGTCTGGTCTATATAGTGAGTTCCATGCCAGCTGGGGCTACAGGGAGACCCTGTGTCAAAAAGACTCCCTCCTGAAAAGATTGGCCAGTATTGCTGGAGAAAGTGGTAGAAAAAAATGGATGAGCTCAGAGATTTGAATTTCTAACTAAAGAAGTGTTTGTTGGGAGTCAGCAAAATGGCACAGTGTTTGATAAAAGGTGCTTGCTGCCAAGCTTGAGGACCTGAGTTTGATCCCAGGGATCCACATGGTAGAAGGAAAGAACAAACACTTGCAGGTTGTCCTCTGACCTCCACACTCATAGGTGGTATACATCTATCCACACATACATAATTAATCAATAATTAATTGATTAACTAAAATGTTCTAAAATTAAAATAACGGATATATGTATGTTAGCAAGTAGAGACAAAACAATCATGTGTTCAAAGCCAGCCCTGTCTCAAAAGAAATAAAAAGAGTTGTATGTATGATATAAGAGCTTTTGTGTTGTAGGACCCCCACTTTCATGGAAAAATGCCTGGTCCCCTTTGTTAGCTTACCTCCTCCCAAACTAAAAAATCCCAGAGACCACAAAGGTCATGTCAACATCTCATGGTATGTGAGATAACGTCTGTGGGTTAAACATTCCACAGGAAGAGCCCCTGATATCCTGTCTATAGGATTGTAGGTTAAACATTCCCCTAATATCCCGTCTATAGAATTGTGGGTTAAACATTCAGTTAAGTCAACATCTTGTGAACTGCAAAATAATGTGTGTGGTATTTCTGGAAAAAAGGTTGGACTATGTAAAAATTGTCTTCTCTGTAACCCTGGTCTGTAAGCCAAAAGCCAATCCAAATGTAACAAGTATCCTATATTTTAATGCATAATTATCCTGTGAATTCCTACTATAAAAACCTGGCCTGCAGAGGTCAGGGGTGCTTAGCTTCCCGAGGCTAAGTCACCCACTTGTGCAAGTGAAATAAAACCTCGTGCTTTTGCATCTGACGGACTGGATTCTTGGGACTGGGGCTCCCCGACATTAGGCACTCAGGTGGCCCATAGGGGTTCGAGTCCCCCGGGCTGAGAGTGAGGTCTAACAGCGTATGCCCCAGGAGACCCTGACCTCCTATAGCCTAGGGCAAAGATTGCGAAAAATGAAACCCAGAGTCTCATCCTGTGAGTGTGTTGCATAGGACTGTTCTCCCACAGGCAAGCTATCGACAGATACCCTCTTCCCAAGCTTGGTTGCACCTGTTTGCCTAGGATCATCACAAACTTACTGACTATTGACCCTCCACAAGAAGGGAGGGGCAGGGAGAGTCAGTCATGCCTCCCAGCCAACCAGTTGGCCCTAGTTGTCCAAGGGGGAGGGGCTTAGGGCATATAAGGGAAGGGAAAGCTATAGGAAAGGACTTGTCACTTTGTACAGCTGCTGGGATGCCACCATCCATGCCTGGATGGAGACTTTCCAGTGCAGCCATGGGGGGAACACCCACACTCCTGTAAGTAAACCTGCACCCACTGCTCTGTAAGTAAGACCAACATACTCACTATTTTCCCAGACTGCAGTTTGACGAAACTGTACCTCGGTTTGTCTTAAGAACCAAGGGAGGAAGGGGGCAGACATTGTTTGCACCACCCAGAAGGAGTTTCAACTAGAGTGGGAAAGAATGGGGTCCTGTACTGAGGATGGGGACTTGTATGAAGAATGATGAAGCTGGTTGCCAAACGACTAAGTCAGGAGCCTCCTTACAAGTTAGAGACAGGCACCCAGCCCTGCTCACTCCTGGCCTTCACACTCCTGTGAATCAGACGTTTCATTTCTGTGGCAAATTCCTGAGAGAAATAAAAAGGGAAGAGAGATCTTCTATGGGTCACAGTTTCAGAGGTCTAAGTCCATAATGGCAGTGAGGATGTGAGCACAGAGCAGCCTGCATCATGATGCACACACACACACACAGACACACACACACGCATGCATACACACAGACACACACACAGACACGCATGCATACACACAGACACAGATGCAGACACACACATCACACATACACATACAGGCATCTGGGGATGGGGAGTGGGGACAACTGCTTGCCTGAACTGCTTCCTCTAATGAGTGCTCAGTTTTTTCCCTGATTCTACCCAGTCTATGGGAGAGTGCTGTCCGTGTTCAGGATGTGTATTCCCACTCATGTCCTTGAGAACACATTCCCACACACCCAGAGGTGAGCTTTACTAATCTCCTAGACATTCTCAATTCAGTCAAGCTGATGATTGAGTATCCTACCTCTATCTTTTGAAATGCCATGTATATGGATCTGGCCTCCTCAGAGGCAGTGGCCATGCTGGGTACAGGTCCTGCAGTAACTCTGCACTCATTCCCACCCATCCTTTGCTGCTAGACCTAGAACTAGACTCCTGTCCCCGCAGATCCTAACGTCCCGCAGATCCTAACGTCCCCGCAGATCCTAATGGCTTGATTCAAATGAAGCCCCACACTCCCAAGGAATCCCTGAGTGTAGCTGAAACACAGGCTACTTTGACCCTCCAGTGGGAAATGCCAGGTCTGCCTTGGTTTAGGACGAAAGAGCTCACAGGTGTAAGGAGGTTGAAATCTCAGTGTGCCCTTGTCATCTAGAACCTTCTCTACATGCACAGGAAGGGCACAGAAGATGTACTGGACTTCACAGCACTGTGAAGAATAAATCTGAGTGGAGTTTTAGTGTCTGAAGAGCTCTGGGAACTAATTAGTCTGGAAAGGATGAGCAGTTGGGTGTGTTTCAGGAAAGATCAGGCAGGACACTGGAGGTGTACAGGAAGCAGGTATTTTATGTAAGCTTTAGCCTGGTCCAGTAGATTCAAGCCTCAAAATCTGGAGCCTAAAGGCATGTAGTACATGTCATTTAGGCCCTGGGTTACAGGGAGAAGGAAATTTACATATTGATTGACTATCAGGAAAGTCTTAAAACCAGGCAAATCGTTACAAATTTAGAAAAGAAAAACAGGCTAAAAGTATTTGTGTCTGAAAGGCAATGCAAAAGTCTGATACAAACAGAATTAAGGAAGTTTTGTCAGGAAATGGTTCTAGCTAGCCATGTCAGCATCCTAACCACAAACTTGTCAGCTGAACTTTGCTGACAGAAACACAGAGGGAAAACAAGGACTAAAATCCATATTTTCCTTAAATATTCCATCAAGCTCTATCTGCATCAGGGGAGCAGTGAGGACCTGGGTCACTGTAAAGAAATCCCTGGCTTGAGGCCCTCAGACCTGTCACCATAAAGGGAAAGAATCAGAGCATCACAATCCTGGCCATTCTCAGTAAGCCTGCTTGCTCAGGAGCAGTGTGTCAAGGGCTGAGTTCCTGGACACTGTAAACCCTAACTTGGTCAGGTAATCATGCTACTCGGACTTTATCCTTCAGACATGTTAGCAGGTGTTCAGGGAGTGGGCCTGGCAAGGTGGGACAAACCTGTAATCACTCAAGCAGGGGAGTCACCAAGTTGGAGACCAGATTGGGCTATGGAGTGAGACCTTGTCTCAGAAAATAAACAACAAAATCCCAACACAAAATCCCAAATACAAGGGCACTGAGGGAGGCATGAGTGTCTTTTGGTGCTCTGCAGTGCTCATAGGCTGTGGCCTGCAGTTCTCCACGGTGTGGCTGAGCCGTAATTTGTTTTTCTCTCAGTCTTTTGGACACTTGGGTTGTTTCACTGTGAGGCAAGCTGGGTATGGTGGTACATGCCTTTAATCCCAGCATTCAGGAGGCAGAGGCAGGTGAGTATCTGTGAGTTCAAGGTTAACCTGGTCTACATAGTAAGTTCCAGGTCAGCCAGTGCCACAGTGTCCAAAAAACAAACAAATGATCTACTTTGGGGCAATAATGAACAGTGCCGTTATAAACGTGTGAAGAAGCTTCTGGGTGATCTACACATGAGTCTTAAGTACTCCAGTGTATATGTTGTATTTTCACAATTAAAATGTTTTAAAAAAGAATGAGGAAGGCTTACCTGTTCTGAAATGGCTGAGACTCTAAGAGCTTACTTGCAAAGTTCTACAGACCAAGACTCACATGCCAAGGAGGGAAATAGCATATGCATTCCCATCTGAGAGACCATCTCATAAATTCCCACTGGAACCTGATGAAAGTGTAAGACCCCCGCTTTCATGGAAAAATACCTGGTCCCCTTTGTTAGCTTACCTCCTCCCAAACTAGAAAATCCCAGAGACCACAAAGGTCATGTCAACATCTCATGGTATATGAGATAATGTCTGTGGGTTAAACATTTCACAGGAAGAGCCCCTGATATCCCGTCTATAGAGTTAGTTGTAGGTTAAACATTCCACAAAAAGAGCCCCTAATATCCTGTCTATAGCATTGTGGGTTAAACATTCAGTTAAGTCAACATCTTGTAAACTGCAAAATAATGTGTATGGCATTTCTGGAAAAAAAGGTTGGACTATGTAAAAATTGTCTTCTCTGTGACCCTGGTCTGTAGGCCAAAAGCCAATCCAAATGTAACAAGTGCCCTATATGATAATGTATGATAATACTGTGAGTTTCTACTATAAAAACCTGGCCTGGCAGAAGTCGGGGGGGCTTGGCTTCCCCACTTGCGCAAGTGAAGTAAACCTCTTATAAACCTCTTGCTTTTTGCATCTGACGGTCTGGATTCTTGGGACTGAGGCTCCCGACGTTAGTCGCCCAGGTGGCCCATTGGGGTTCGAGTCCCCGGGCTGAGAGTGGGGTCTAACAAAAGTAGGTTCCATCCGGGGGAGCTGACTAGTATTCTGGGGAGTGGGGCTCAGAAAAGAGAGGGGAGGGGAGAAAGTATTCCAGCACTAAGTTTCTTCTTTCTCTTTTGCTATCTCTTCACTCTTCCTTTCTTCATCCCTTCTCCCCAAGCCCTGCACTCCAGGCAAAGACCACAGGGCCGTAAAGGGGCTAGGAGAGGTCTGGGGGGAAATGCAGGTGGAGGGGTGGAGCCAGCACCCATGAGGTTTGGAAAACTGCCTAGGCTAGAGGGGCCAGGTTGGGACAAGGCTGTGTGCTGCTGGGCTGAGTGGGCTGAGGGCCTCAGAGCAGGTGAGGTCTCAGAAGATAGTGTCCTAGAGAGATGCTTTCTGGAGGGAAGCAGTGTCCCTGGAGCCCAGGGTTGCCAGTGCACCACAGGAGCCTGGGAACACATGTGCAGGGAAGGGTCACCTCCCAGTTCTAGATGTCCTCCGACACTCTGGTTGTCTTTGTGCCAGTCAATTCTCTGTGCTGCCTCGTCCTGCCCCCTCTGCTGCAGTGTTACTTCTTCCCTTTCTATGAGACTCTAACTTGTCCCTTCAACCAGGAAGAGGGTAGTTCTCACTCCTCTTCTGGAACTTTCTTTGTCTGAAGGGGGCTGTGATGATTGTCTCTGCTCCTGGAATGTTCTGTGCTCCTGGTAGCAACAGCAGTGACACAAAGCAGCAGACACGTTCAGGGAATAGTCTCTGTCTGAAAAGCAAAGGTGTGTCCTCAGCTGGGTCTTCTCTTGGTTTTCCAGAGCCTGAAGACTTGGGCCCTGTGGCTTAAAGCTGTTCTGGGCCCTGTTCTGGCCTCACCTGGGTCTCTGGGAGCCTCTGTCTGCTCATGAGCTTCTGTCTTCTTCAGACAGAACTCAGTCAACACAGTTATGATTACTCTGGATGAGGGCTGGAGATGTACAGCAGTGAAGAGTGCGTGTCTCACCTGTGTAAGGCCCTGGAAGCAAAACAGGGTATGAGCTTTCCCTTGCTTTACAAGCCCTGGCAATTCATTTCTTAGATTTGGTATTAATTAGTGTCTTAGACTCGACCTTAAATCAAGACTTAAGATCTTTAGATGGTCCAGCCCCTGAGAAGGACACAGCAATAACACACGCTAAATGGAAGGTGGATGGCACGTTCCATAGTTATCACAGAACATTCTAGAGAGAATGTTCAAGTGTGATTTAGGTCTTGGGGCAGATCCTTCCAGACACCAGAGCTTTGTTACTTTATACAATGGAGACATTTCAGTGTGAATGAGTCCAGGGCATCTCCCCTGAGATGGGATTAATTGCTGCCTATTAGTGTAGGACCCAACAGAAGTGTGGCTTGGCCTCTTGGGCAGGAAAGGGGTCAGGACTGTTCTCTCATATGCAAATACCACTTGCCATGCTCTCTGGGCCTCAGTCTCCTTCCTTGTGAAAGAGCATCTCCCACTGAGAGATCTTCCTGGAGTCAGTGTGGGCTCTGAAGACTGAGGACAAACTAACAGCAGGAGACCCCTCAGTCCCAGGTGAGTGTGGTAGATGGTGCTGACCACAGTGCCCTCAGGGAAGCAGCAGCAGGGGTGCTTCTGAGAGGCCCCTTTCCAGCTTGGTAAGAGTCAGGTGGGAAGAGGCTTTAGAAGGAGGACCTAGGGCTTCTCAAGCTGGGTCCCTGCTCCCTCGAAGTCCTGAGAATTTCAGGTCCTGAGAACAATCACCTTGGCACAGGTGAGGGTCTGGAATCCACCTGAGCCTGCAGCCTGGGGGTGAATCATGGCTCTGTGCTCCTCAGTTTGCAGAGCTGGGCAAGAGGAATAACAGCAGGGCTCCTCCCAGGGCTGAAGGACATGCGATAAGAAATGACTCCAAGAACCTGACAGCCCTTCCAGGTCCTCAGAGTCACTAAACTGAATTGAGCCCATCCTGAGGAATGAGGAGCAGCTTCCCTGAGTGATGTGACCTCCCATGGTATACTACTCAGGATCTCCTAAGATCCTGATCCATCTTGATAGGAAGCTGGTGGAGACATCACCAGAGGGCAACAACTACAATGGTCAGATTGATGGCCAACAGTAGGGACAGGGATACCAGCTGTGTGAGCAGGACTGTCACCCTGTCTGGAATGTAAGAGTGGGAACAGGCAGCCTAGGGGGAGAAGGTAGGGGAAGGGAAAACTACCCAAGACCGACTTGGAGGTCCCGGCCCTGCTCCTAAGTGTTCACCAGACTCAGGCTCTCAGACAGGATGCTGAGGCCTGAGGAGATATGAAGGGTTGTGTCCCCTTCAAACACAGAGTTCTCCCCTCCCTATTCTACAACCCAGGGTCCTGGAGCTCACACAGGAGCCCCTCCCTTGCTCTGCTCTCTGCCCTGATCCTGACTTTTGTTTTCCAGCATGGAATGTGGGAGGATTTATCCAGACCTCCGCTGACAAAGCTGTGGAGGTGCCATTAGACAGGCCAGCCTCAGACCTGCCCCAGGGAGGACGCTTAGGGCAGCCTCTACTACAATGACACTGAACAGTCAACCTCAGAATAACCCATAGGACACACCCAGAGTGCTGATTAATTTACCTACCAATGTCTCCTGTACTCAGATGCCCCAAGCACAACAGATGAACTTCATATTCATGGGAAACACCTGAATGTCAACACAGGGACTTGATTCAGAGCTGAGCATGTGGCCAGGATTGGCATGACGAGCAGTAGTACAGAGCCGCAGAGACAAGCCAGGGGCGGAGCCACGCTTCTCCCTCCGAGCAGCTGCTCCACCTGCCTTGAAGCCAAGTGAAGCGTCCAGGCGTGGCGGTCCACACTAGGCAAGCCCAGAGGTCAAGTGCGGAGGCAGTGATGCGGTCAGTACGGCTGGACTGGCTTTGGAAAGGCTGAATCTGCAGTTCACTCCTTCACCCTCCATAAGTCATTCTTGCTGGAACACATCAGAATGTACAAATCAGACCTCTGGGTCTTGGACTTCACCCTAGGGGACGGGGGAGGGTGGAGAAATAAGCAAGCAAAGAGCAATCCACAGCTGCTGGAAGCTGGGGAGGCCTGGGAAGCTTGAGGAAGTGCTGAGGGAGGCTGGCACAAGGGAAGCCTGCAGGGGCTCTGGGTTTCTGAGACAGAACAAGAAGGTAGATGCAAAGGTCCTGTGGCCTTGAGCATGCCTGGAGGTTTAGATGGGGCCAGATAGATGGGTGGGGCACAGAGCAGCAGGCATGGGGTTCAGGCTGAGGTCACAGGTCCTGGAAGGCCCCTTAAGGGTTTTCTCTGTGGGAAGGGATCCCTGAGGACTCTGAGAGGTCTTCAGCTGGATAGAGACTTGTATCACTGTACTGAGAAGACAGAGAGGCCCACAGGTAGCACTGGTGCCATGGAGATGAGAAGTGAGAACAGGCTTCCTTGGCAGGGGTCACTGAAGGCCGCTTCTGTGAGACAAGGTCCCATGAGAAGAGAAGCAGAACCCACAGGAGGAGTGTGTCGTGTGCAGATTTATTATCAAGGCTTGTCTCCACAACTAGCAAGCTGGAGGGCAGGAAGGCTGGCGTACAAGCTCCAGCTGATGCTGAGGCGGGGCAGGAAGTCCTACTCTGACAGCAGTGAGGAGCAAGCTTGCACTTGTGAACCTTGTGTTCCCTTCAGACCCTGGATGGAACCCATGAGCCCCAGCTCCCAACCTCAGAGGCATTTCCTTCATGAGCCAGCCGAGTGAATGCTTGTTCCATCTAGAAACACCCCAAACACTCCCAGAACAGTGTGTGAGCAGCTATGGGGCATCCTGAGACCCAGTCAGTCTGACAAAAATTAATGGTCCCATGACCGAGAGGAGAGAAGCTGGTCATCATGAAGGTGTGCTGGAGTTTGGGGGCAGGGTAGGGCCATGATGAGGTAGGATGGGGGATGGAGTGAGTTTAAAAATGCTCCACACCTCTAGCTGGAAGTACTCAGGAAGCAGCTGGACTGGAGTGGGGGAGCTCTTGAGGAATTCTGCAGAACAGGGCAGTTGTCAGGGGTTTTTGGGCTCTGAGACAGGCAAGTTCACCCAGGCAGTCTGTGTGCCTGCAGTCCATCTGTCAGAGGCAGCAGCAGGCAGGGCTAGGCAGGACCTGGGGCACAGTCTCAGGGGAGGGGCATGACAGAGTAGTCTATGGAGGATCAGAGAGTCAGCCCATGAAGACACACTAGGCTACTCTGAGGAGCTACTCTACCTCCATTGGAGGCAGGAACAGGTTCTTAGGTACTGCAGCCGCGTTGAGCTGGGGCCTCAAGGTCCCTGTAAGGTGGGCAGAGACAGTCTCCCTTCCCCAGCTCTGTCTGCTCTACTGTCCACTTTGCATCTGTAATCCAGCTCCTGTTCCCTACCCCTTGCTTTCCTGTTCTGTAATGTGGATATAACTTAATCTCTTCCTCAGATAGTAAATGGTTAAGATGATGAACACCTATCAGCCGTGGGGATCTGTCCTGTGAGCTTCTACAGAAAAGGATGCCTAGGAGTCACCAGGCAATACTATAGAGGCCACTCAGGCACACATAGCCCTAAATCCAAATGTCATTATGGAGCACATAATTTTATTATTGTTATTACTATTATTTGTATTTTCATTATTTTGTGGGAGGAGACGTGGTGACTTCCTCTGAGACAAGGCCTCACCATGGCCCTGAATGGCCTGAAACGCTATGGAGTCCATACTGGTCTCCAATTTTCTGTTATCCTCCTGCCTTTAAAGGCTGGAATTACAGGCTGATGCCACCACACCCAACCTGTTTATTTTCATTTCAAAACAGATTCTTTCTATTAATCTAGACTTCTGCAATTCAGACACCTCATGCCTGCAGTAATCCTCCTGCCTCAGCTCTCCAAGTGCTGGGATCACAAGTAGAAGTACTCACACCCAGCCTTACATGACAAATGACTCAGATTTACTGAGTCTGTGTCCTGGCTGGCTTGAACCTGTCCAATCTCCTTCACTCTGACCCTATCAATCCTTAGTAATGACTCTTCCAAAGCCAGTCATTCCAGGAAGCTCCTTTGGAAACTCAGGTAACATGTCTCTCCCTGGGACCACAACATTCATGTGGGAACAGTACACTGCTCTGGATTTATTTGTTCCCTGTCCTTATTTTCTCTTGAGGTATTTATCTTGTCTACAGTTCCTTCTTGCGTACATGGGCAAGTGCTGTTGTCAGGTCTGAGTTCTCATCTCCCTGAAGGAGCCTGTGAGCCCTTACTGGTTCCAGCATCACAGCAGTGTCCAGTCTGGTAATGCTCTGTAAGCTCTGGGTCTTTGCACCTGGGAGCTTCTGTTTGTCCATGATACGTCCCCACAAGGGCCAAGTCATCCGTTTAGACCTGTCAGGCCTTAATTATGAACGTCCTCCCATGTGTGAATTCAGCCTCATTAAAATTTGTTGTTGAGACAGGGTCTCATGTCTAGACTGGTCTTGAACTCTTGACCCTCTTGTATCTACTAACCAAGTGCTGGGATTATACAAGTACACCATCACCCCAGCTTGGATTGTTTAAAAGCAATTTCCAAAAATTCTCTTGTCATTCCTTTGTAAGCCTGTAGGTCAACATACATCACCTCTAAGCTGAAGGCTGGCTTCTTGGGAGACCAAGTACAATCCTCTAGTCACTCATTTGTCTGTACTGGTGTGTCCCCTACCTTCCCAGTAGGACTTGGAAGATGTGGTCTTCCTTAGAGAACCATACATCCTGGGATCCTTTGTTGTGGGCCTTTGAAGAGCACACCCATCTCAGCCACACCCAATCTTCCAGAGGGAGAGGAGACCAGAAACATGTGTATACTGGGTGCACATCTCACCTATGTTTTCTGTAGACAGCAGGTTGGACTTTCAGGAGGGGAAACTGACCAGTTTGGTATGGAAGGTGGCCATTTCATGGACAGAAGCCTTGGTGTCCTGCTGTCATTCTATCTTCTAGGGATGTAGTACCTAACCCTCACCCACAACTTTAATGGGCCCCACTGTGAGGCCCCTGGGCTATGGTTAGAAGGGGAAACCAAACATGACCTCTGTCATGCCCTCTGTCATGTCACTGTCTTCTCCTGTGCTCCAGGCCTGGCCTTGTCAGCTGGGCAGGTGAGGGTGGTCTGAAACAAGTACTCTGTTCCTCGGACACATGTGTTGCTCTCCAGGCCTGACAACTAGCTGGTGGACAAAGATGACAGGCTGAGAACCAAGGATTGTCACCCTTGTTCAGGTGAGGAGGAAAGACCACAGTCTACAGAGGACGGGGCAGAGGACTGAGTGTGTCCAGGATTCAGAATTCTGAATGCTTTCCACACAGGAAGTCATCCTAAACCAAATGGTGGAGGAACTTGCTTAGGACCACACTGGCCATTCCCCACAGATTACCTGGATTATATCAAGAAGATGGCAGGAGCTGAGGTGGTAGCCTTAGATGAGACTATGCTGATGTCTGCGCCTAAGGGTAAGACCTTGTTCTAAGATAAGCTTGGGGGTTATGACCCCACTAATGTGTTCTGAGTGCAGAGGGAAGAGAAGGTGTGTCCTGATTACATTGTAGGATATCTTACTTGAAACCTGCTCTGCTGGCTTTCATGTGGCGGGAGAGCATCCCTGTGTACAAATCCCAGTCCTCTTGTCCTTAGCACAGACATCCTGTGCAACTGGAGGATATCTCTAACTATCCAGACCTGATTTCAGAGCTGCTTAGGAGGACCTGGGCAGAGACGGAGTCAAAGGCACGCTGCCTCACAATCTGCTGGGGGGTCTTCTCAGCAGCAGAACAAGTGAGGGTGGAGTGGCCATCTGACTCTCCTGCCCCTCTCCACCCACCAGGAAGGTTGCTTAACCTTAGTCTGTCTCCAGGTAAGCAATAGCATACAAGATCCTGAGGAGGCTGGCCTCCATGGCTTTCTTGCTCCCCAGTCTGCATCTGCTGTGACATTCTAGAGACCAGACTGTCCTTCAGTGCTCTGAGAACTCAGGGAAGACTGACCAAGCCAAGAGCCCCTGCTGTCCATGCACATGACTCGCCCTTTCCTGAACAGGCCCTGGGCGTATCTGGCAACAGCTCAGGACACAGTTGTACAATAAAAAAGCAATGACCATTAAGTCCCGAGTATGTGTGCTGCCGGTATCCCAGCCCTGGAGGGGTGCTTCTGAGCATGTGGGAAGTGGATTTTATGATAATGGACCCTGTGTGGACAGGGACATGGGAATGCCTGAGTCCTTGGAGGGGAGAGCCAGAGGAAACCCACGTGTCTGAAAAAAGTCTTGCATTGGTATTGTCTTGTTTGAAATATTATGATACAGGTTGCATTGGCCTCTTCCCCACATCACTCAAGCATGTATCACATGCACATGATACACCCCATACATGTCCTCATGTCACACAGCCCACACACATGCATACATAGTAGGTATACACAGGCATGTACTTAGGAGCACACAGCCCACACTCATAAACATTCACAAACACTCAGGTGCATATATATATTTATATTAATGTGCACACAGCCCACATAAATACACACATACTTAGGTGCACACACACATCTAGCCTCATACATCAGCACACGTACCCAGACACATACCACATGAGAATCACACATGTACCCCTGTCCATCTGGGTTTTATATAGCTAGGAATGGTCTCAGGAGTCTGCATTTGGTCTAGCCTTGCAGGGTGGTGTCTGGATGGGATAGGAGCCAGAACTCTTCCATGCTACCACACACAGGCAGCAGCAGGTCATTCAAGAACCACAGGGACATGGATATTCTCAGTATGTGCTGCCCAGCATGGTTCTTTGTTAGTGGAGACATGGAGATGAAGAGGCTTTCCAATGAGGTCTTTCAAGGATGAGTCTTGTGAATAACTTTGTGAGGGACACCATGGAGCATGATCGCATCAGCCTTCTGTGGACCATTTCTGGTCCATACTCTGAGAACACTCCACCTAGACACCATCAGGACCCCACTGTCCAGTGCCTGGACCCTTTCTCTGAGATGTTCCCACATAGACTGAAGGACTGGGCTGTACTGCCCACCCCTCTAAGATGTTTTCTCAGGTGGATGTCCTGCTTGAGTGTGTGAAGCCACATGGCCATATTTTCAGAGCTGCCTTCTCTGGAAGAAAGCACGGTAGACTGTAACCTCAGCCCATGAGAGTTGAGCACAGTGCCATCCAGTTGGCCTTTATTTATTTTTTGAGACAGGGTCTCATGTATCCCAGACTGTCCCCCAACTCACTCTGTGGTCAAGGATGATCTTACACTTTGATCTTCCTGTCTGTACCTCTGGAGTGCAGGTATTATAAGAGGATATCATCTTACCTTGTCTAGGTGGTACCAAGGATCAAACCCAGAGCTTTGCACATGCTAAGCAAGCATTGCTATGAACTGAGGTACATCCCCAGTCCTCAGCTGGGTTTTAGAGTCCCCACATGCCAGAGAGTGAAAGGATGGGACCTACCTCTGTCTATGTCTGTGGGCATCAGCACAAGATAAGGCTTGGTCCTGGCTCCATGCCTGTCACAATGTCCCCCACCAAGTGGCATTCCTCTCCGGGGACATCTAAGTGCCCAGAGGAACTTCTGTGAGCACTTAAGATCAACTTAAAAGGGAAAAAGCTTAGTTTAAGATTTCTGTGTCTGGGGTCAAGACTGTGGCAAGGGTCTCCCTGGTGGACCTCCAAGACATTATGCCTCATTTTGCCTGCTGAGAAGTAAAGGCACAAATGGTGCCTAAAATTATCATAGAGCCAGGTATGGTGGTACATACCTGTAATCCCAGCTCCCAGAGGCTGAGGCCAGAGGATGATAATCAGGTTCAGCCTGGGCTACATAGCAAGACCATGTCTCAATTTTAATTGTCTAAAATGTTTTTCTTTTGTTCAGTCAGGGTCTCATAGAGCCAAGAGTGGCTTCCAACTGGCTTTACAGCCAAGGATGACAATGAATTCCTGATACCGAAAACACCTTTAGAGAGAGTAAAGTTGCACCAAAGCTCCCAGTGAGGGACACATCTGATCAGGTTCTGGAGAGTTCTTCCCACTCACTACACTTGATTTTTGCTCATCCCTGTGTCCCAGTCTTGGGCCACCATCTTTTTTCTATTTCACATTTTTATTTATGTGTGTGTATATGTGTGTGTGGGGGGGGAGCACATGCATTAGACGTCAGAGAACAACTCTTGATTTGATTGGTTCTCCCCTTCCACTGGTCCATACTCATGGATTTATGCTTGACATTGCTGCTCTTCTACCTACTGAGCCATCTCAATGGCCATCTTCTGAAACACCCAGTCCTTCCTAGGACACCTGAGTAAGAGGTCAGGGATTTGACAACAGGCTACACAGAGGTGGAGGTGAGCATGGAGCCCACCACACAGCCAAGATTCCCCTCAGCTATCCCTAATGGCTACTTGTGAGGTCATCAGGGAAAAGTGGCAGCGACATGCCCTGCATTATTGGGTGGCTATAAACACCTCCTCAGTAGGAGGGACATTCACACTCACCAAACTCTCCTTCAAACGTCTGAAGGGTTTCAGGCCACAGTTTTAAATGCTTAGCAGAACATCAAGGCAAGTATATAATACCCCAGCTCTGTTTCCTTTTAAAATATTTATTTATTTATTTATTTCAATTTTATGTGTATGAGTGTTTTGCTTGCATGTATGTAAATGCACCTATGTTGTGCAATGCCTAGGAGGCCAGAAGAGGGCATCAGATATTCTGGAACTGGAGTTAGGGACAGTTGTTAGCTGCCATGTGGTTGCTGGGAATAGAACCCAGGTCCTCTGCAAGAGTAGCCAGTACTCTTAACCACTGAGCCATCTTTCCAGCCTCCCCCCAGTTGGGTTTCTTAAATAAAATACACTCAGTCTTTCATGGACAAGTTTGAGTGACCTACTTCCATTTAGTCAAAAATAAACAAAGAATAATTCTGTCTTGGTCAGCTGCCTGAGCCCTGTATGGCAGTCATTCAACTGTAATAACGTGTCCACAACTTTGGGTGTTGCAGACATTCTTGCCCTAATTTTCTAGTCACCAGGACAGGACTTGGGAACTGTTATTTAGCACAAATCTTCAACTGGAACAGGGTATCTGCAAAGACAGAGGAAACAGCCTAAGAGTGTTAAGAAATGTAACAAATAGCACTTCTAACAAGCAAATGTATTCAATAAGATCCATGCAGACAATAGGTACTGGCACAAGACAGACATAGATGGGATTTACCTGGAGCCTTCAGTGGAGTTTGAAGTGGGATTCATGTTAGAAACAGGGATTCAACTAAAAAAGACCCCCATTAAACCTGGTCCCCTGAGAGGAACACAGGAATGGCACCAGTCAATCCCAAAGGGTTACTGTGAGGATAGACAGGGTAATGCATGCAGCTCCCAGTCATGGCGAGAGTGGAGACGGTGGTTTACAAATAATGCAACTTTACAAAAGACAATTTTGGGATTCTTTCCCAACTTAATGTTTAGTACATAACAGTCTGGTTTTCATATCCTCTATCATCCCAAAGGCAGATGGATAAAATGGCAAATTGTTATGCCTTAGGCACCAAAACGGGGGAGCTCCACACCAGATGCCATTTCTAAGCCTCTGCGTCAGGCCCAGTGCACTGTCCCTACCCACACTCAGCAAGGAAAGGACTTAACTGTATTAAATAAATCCATTGCTAACCAAACCTGCTATTCAGTTACAAAAACTTGAGAGCCAGGTACACTCAATTTCCTCTATTTCTCCTATTCATATATTTCTTTTGTGGGGACTGTAGAAATGGCTCAGCAGTTAAAAACACTCACTGCTCTTTCAGAGGACCTAGGTTCGATTCCCAGTATTCAAATGGTGGCTAACAATTGTCCATAACTCCAGTTCCTGGGGATCTGATGCCCTCTTCTGACATCCATGGGCATTGCATGACACAGGTATGTAGGTGGTCGCGACACAGGTACACTTACACACCTGCAGGCAAAACACTCATACACACACGTACACACACACACATTTCTTTTGGATGTTCTGAGATAGGGTTCCCCTCAAACTCACTCTGCAGCCAAGGATAGGGATGTTTTGAACTCTTTATCTGCCTACCAGGATGTCCACCATTCCAGCCACATGTCCCAGTAGCAAGCTACTGGCCTCCACCTACCAGTGCTCTGAGCTCTAGACTCCCAAAGAATTCATGAGTGGCAAGATGCTGGTTCTATGGACTGGTGTGATAGAATTTTAAAACATACCTTTTGAAATGTAGAAAGCTATACAACTATGTCCTGGTCCTGAAGGAAACAAGAATTCTATACTGCTTGCCTTGGAGAGAAGATGAGGAGCAGCCCAGCCCCCAACAGTAAGCTACTGCTCTAAGAGGAAGGGTCATCAGTACTGGGCACCAGTGGGCCTAAGTGTTGCTAGTAACATTCCAACCCTTCCCATGCCCATGTGCCGCCCATCTGCCTGCATTCCCCGGACACTGGCAGCAATATAGCAGAAAGTCCATCTAGCTCATATCAAGTGCCTTGATTAGAGTTAGTGGTCCCAGTACAGATTGATTCAGAACTTAGTCCTGTTTCCATTCTGAGTTGGGCCCACCTGCTGTCTGCCCGAATGCTACAATGAGCTTGACTCTCCTGGGACTCCTGGCCTTGGCTCAGCAGTTTGGGTGGGGACCCTGCTTTTTGCAGGACAGAGCAGTGTGATGATGTTCTCTTCCTGCTTCAGAGCCACAGCTCTGCTTAGAGGAGCCAGGAGGCTGGATGAGACTGAGGACTCTGTGGTGCAGAGGTGGCAGCTGCACTTCTCTGCCTGTCCCAGAATGAAACACCAGGGCACCCAGACACCAAGAATCTCTACCCTGCCCACTGCAGCCTGTGGCATGTGTACCCAGGGTTCAATGCAGTCACATCCCAGAAGCAATGAGGTACCAGGTCTGAAGCAGGCTGCTAGAGTAATGTGACTAACCAGGTACCTTCTTCAGGGTCTGGGTACCCAAAGCCATGTCCACCTGGCCTGTCTCAGACCACCTGGGGCCATCAAGAAATCAGGCAGGAGGTACCAAGGAAATAAAATACAGAGGCAGAGGCAAAAGAGCCTGACCTGATGATCATGGGGGAGAGGCAAGCCCTGCTTCTCCGTTTTCTTGGGTGAAAATTTAGGTGCAGACTCTGACTGACTTACCAATTTAATCAAGGCACCAGAATAATCACACTCTAATGTCTAGAGATAAGAGAAGCCTGTGGAGGGGAGCTTCAAGGCACCCAGGGCTGGGCCTGTCTTCATAGGGGAACAAGGCTGATTTGCAGCCCTGGAGACTGAGTCCAGGGAATCATATATACTAAGTGAGAACTCTACACCTAAGCTTCATCCCCAGCCCTCCTTTTGTTTTGTATTATTAAAAATATTTTTATTACTTTGTATGAGTGTAAGGCCTGCAGGTAAGTAGGTGCACCCATGTCATGCAATGCCCTCGGAGGTCTGAGCAGGTGTTGAATCCCCTAGAACTGGAATTACAGATAGTTGTTAGCTACATGTGGATGCTGGGATTTGAACCTGGGTCCTCTTCAAGAGCAGCCAGTGCTCTTACTGCTGAGCCATGTCTCCAGCCCAGTTTTATACTGTTTTGAGACAGAGTTAGACTGTTTTCAGAGCAGCTCAGGCTGGTCTGAAACTCATTGTCTTGTAGACTGGCCTTGAACTCATGATAATCCTCTTGCCTCAGTCTTTCAAGTGCTAGAATTGCAGGCATGAGGCACTATACCTGTCTTACAGCTGAATTATCTAACTTTCATGAGTGAAGAACAGGGATCTCAGCTAACTAAACTCAACAAATCATATCTGAGTGTTAAGTTCATCAAGTTGACGATCACTATAGGTGTCTCTTATCAGACCAGGACAGAACACGGCTCACCTTGGGGCTCTCTCAGACTCCCACCATTTCATGTGTGTGGGTGTACATGTGCATGGGAGCCTATGTGCATTATTTTCTGGTGGGGTCTTTTTTTTTTTTTTTTTTTTTTTGAGACAGGATCTCTCTGTAGCCGCAGCTAGCCTAGAACTCACCATGTAGACCACACTGGCCTTGAACTCACAGAGATCCTGTCTCTGCCTTCTAAGAGCTGGGATTAAAGGCATATGCTACCACATGAGGCCATGTGTGTGGGTTGTGCATGCATATGGAACCCAGAACTTGACATCAGTGTCTTCCTTAACCACTCTTTACCATTTTTTAAAAGGGGAAGCACTAATGTAAAAATTATACATATTATGTGTGTGTGTGTATAAGTCACAGGTGTGATGATGTGAGGAGAGGTCAAAGGAGGGTGTCAGATCCCCTGGAGCCAGAGATACAGGCAGTTGTGAGTTGTCTAACGTGTTAGGAACCCAAAACAGCTTGCAAACTCTCTTAACTGGTGAACCCTGTTTTCAGCCCCTCCACTTTATTTTGGAGACTGGGTCTCTTAGTGAACCTGCACCAGGGATCTGCCTAATTCCACATCCCCAGTGCCGAGATTACAATGTACACCGGTGTGCCTGATTTTTTTATGCAGGTTCTAAAGATTAGAAAAAGTGGCTTCATGTCTGTGCAGTAATCACCTTACCAACTGAGCCATCTTCCAGACTCCTTTTGCAGAGAACTCAGAACAAGCAGAAAGGCCATGGCAGAGATTACCCCAATGACCCGCCTCCTGATCAGGTCTGTCTCTTGATCATTGAGGTAGCCACAGGAACGCTGGGTGCGGGGTTCTGTCCTGGTTGCAGGGCTGGTCTTAGCACCCCAAATCCTTATACTCAAAGGACAATTGAGTTGTCACAGCATAGGGAAAGGTCCCTAGTCCTCTTTGTAGATGCCTCTCAGAATAGTCTCAAACAGAACAGCGTTAGCTTTGACTTTGTGCTCCCAAGAAGCCCTCTTGTACTCTAAATTGGGAGTTTCTATGACAACAAGTGGCAGTGGGTGTGCCACTTAATTGGCAGAATGCTTGCCAACATGGATGAAAGTCCTGGGTTTGATTCCTAGCATAAAACCCAATTCTGGCACTTGAGAGGTGGAGACAGGAGGGTTAGAACTCCAAGGTCATCCTTGGCTACATAGCCAGTTTGAAATCAGCCTGGGCTGCTTAAGATCCTGACTCAAAAAAATAAATAAAAATTAAATGAATAAATAAAAAGAGGGCTCAGTGTACTGTAAGCTCTGGACCTAGAGCAGAGAGAGAGAAAGCAAGTCAACCCAGGACTTGTCCTGTCCCCAAAGGGCTGACATAAAAGGATATTCTCGTTTGGGGGCTGACAGCCTTGGCCAAAAGAGTCAGAAGCACTGGAAGCCCTGACTCCAGGTTCAGCTTTGGGAGGAAAGAGAAATCTCATGGGCTAGAAAGGGACTAGCACACCTGTCCCTCCAGTATGAGAGCTGAGCTCTTCCTGGTGCCTCTCAACCCAAAGCCCTGCCAAGGATTGCCCAGAGGTCTAGGAGGTGCCCTCAGGGCCTCGGGCCTGGCCAGAGTCAGGGTCAGGATTAGGGTTAGGGGTATAGCACTGGCTGAAACAATAGCACTTGGAAGAGGCTAGCCCTGGAGGTGTCTTCGAACTCTATTCCTGCCTCTCCTCTCTGTTGCTGAAGCAGATGCCCTCAAAGAGGGAATTACCACTTACCCCTACTCACGGACTCAGAGAGGCCTCTCTGCCTCACAGATTGCTCCTCTCTATATTCCAGGGCTTTTCCAGGGATGTCCTGGTGAACAGTGTTCAGGATGGGACCCTGGCCACAGTCCTTGCCCTTCATGTCATATTCAGCCTGCCCAAAAGGGAATGTAAGTCTGGACTCTCCCAACAGCTAGCTGCTACACTACCTAAAGTTCTATCATTAGCTGTAAAATGGAACCGTCTCTGGTCGAGGCTGCCTAGGGCAAACTCCACATATCCAACTAAACCCCCAATTTTCACCCATTTAATGAGGGGCTCAACTTCCTCCTGCACTGGTCTCCAGGGTCAGTGCCCATCTGCACACTATTGGCATACCAGAGAGGTGCTGGCTCACTCAGTCCTGCAGGTCATGTGCTCCACTCCACATCCAGAGGTCTTTACTGGGATTAAACCCCAATA
Source organism: Eospalax fontanierii (assembly GCA_035773235.1). NCBI lineage: Eukaryota > Metazoa > Chordata > Mammalia > Rodentia > Spalacidae > Eospalax > Eospalax fontanierii. The sequence continues at coordinate 43,075,081 of CM069552.1, forward strand.
GTAGGCCAATCCCAAGTGTGGCTGGGAGGGCCACAGAAAGGCTTCAGTAGTAAAGCAACTGAAGACTAAGGGCCTCCCCAAGTGTTCACATCCACACTCAGACACACAGCAACACAACACCTACTTGCACGTTTTACACATACAGACACATGCCTAAACATACATACACACATAGTCAAGTGAGCACAAGCACACACTCACAGCAAAGAATCACAGGATCCAGGCTTTGCAGTCTGAGAACCAAAGTCCAAGGCCCTGCTCAAGCCTCTGCTGTGCATCCTGGACAAATGGTTTCATTTCCCTGAGCTCAGCAACCCCTTCCGTGAAATGCACTCACAGCAGACCATCACATGGGGCGACTGAGAGAAGTCAACAGCGATGTTTTAGCCAAGTTCAGGGAGTACTAAGAAAGGAGAAATACTCCAAGGGTGCTGGAAGAAGAGGAGAGCAGGAGGGGAGAGGAGAAAAAGAGAATCCAGAGGGGGAAGACAGGCCCTCAGGGGCAGGGTCTGCTTGTTCTCTGCTAGGGGTGATCACCAGCAGAACAGACGCAGGCCACTGGAGAAGGCAAGAGCTTCACTCACAGCGCTTGTGCGATTGGTTGGACGGAGTGGGGTTTGTCTGACAGCCCTGCAGCCCCCGCACCAATTACCAGCACTTAGTCACAGGTTTCTGCCCGCACTTCCTCTCGAGCAGCAGGAGAAAGAACAGCCTCGATGTGTCTAGCCTTTCCCACCCCCTCCAACCTGTCTGACTGTAGTGAGGGACACAGTAGGTACCAACTCAGCAAGACAGAGCTTGGCTTCCAAAGCCCATCAGACTCTGCTGGAGAGGAGAGGCCAGTGAAGTGGGGGCACATTTGGAATATAAAGGATGGAGCTTTGGCAGGGTGTTTCGTTACATCGAGAAAGGAGCTGTGAAAGTTTCACCAACCAGGTGCCCCATACCAGCCCTGAATGTCACCCATGCAGCCCCTACCAGACTCCTAGGAAAGGCTGTTATGTCAGGGCATAGATCTGCTCAATCAGTTCTGGGAGGCAGGAGCCCAGTCTGTACAGCTGTGTGGCTCTGCCTCAGGTCTCTTCTCAGTGAGCGGTGATGTCAGCCAGGGTTGAGTCTCAGTCATCTGGGAGATGGGACTCTAAGGGGGCATTCTGAGGCCATCTGCCCATTTAGTCATCCAGTTACTGCACGCTGGGAGCCCAGATGGGTTGGGTGGGGACTCATCCTCATGCCACGGACCATCTGCTACTCTTGGCGTGGGGGTCCCTTTAGGCATGGTGGTCTCAACCAAGCAGGGCACCACTTTGGTACTTTTATGACCTAGCTGTGGAAGTCACATTAGACCCCAAGTCTGCTCAGATTTGAGGAGATACAATGTAAACCCATCTCTCAGTGGACTAGAATCCCAGCCCTGTGTTGAGTGGCCATACTCCCTGATGGCAGGCAAGGAGGAGGGTGCAGACCCCCTCAGGTGGAGAGGCCTTGTCCCAGGCCAAAGGATTTTAAGTCAATAGGTGATACAAGCTAGAGCCTGACCGGCAAGCACCTCCAGGCTGTTTCCTGTCTCAAAGCCTGCAGAGGAGGGGTGGCTCCCACAACACACTGGAATCAACCTCCAGGGCAAGTAAGTCCTGGGGGTTGGATGTTGGGGTCCGTGGCCACTCTAAGATTCCAAGTTCTTCCCTGACTTGGAAATCCCTCATCCAAGGCCTGACATCATGCCCTTGCCGAATGAGCAAGAGCAAGAGGCTCCAACTTGAGCTGGGAGATGCTGAGGATTCAGGGACACATTCTGGCTGCCCTGTCATGGGTTCCCCTCATGCAAGTCCTCTGGATTCCAAATTCAGTGGCACACACTTTAACACATCTGTGAAAATAGGACGTTTGCAGAGTCAGGGCATCCTGGTCCTACCATTACCAGCTGCGTGACCCAGGCAAGTCTCTCCTTGATTTCCTTGTCTCTGAACTACGGGCCTGGGACACCCTTCTGGACCAGGGTCCTCAGGTGTGTGAAAAGAAGCTCTTCTCTGCTTTGTGGGCTGAAAGTAGCTGCTTCTCTGAAAGGCGCAGCTTTGGGAAGGACTGTCCCTTCCTCACCCTCTGGCAAGCAGGTACCCTCAGCCTGCTGTGCTGCCCCTCAGCCTGCTATGCTGCCTCTCCAAGGCCCATGGACCCTTTCCCGATCCCCTGCCACACTGCTGCTGCTGGGCTCCCAGGCCCCTTGGCCTCAGCAGAGAAGAGCCCAGGCAGGACTGTCAAGAACTCTGTGGCTTTCCCGTTGTGAGGACTGGGTCAGAGCTGGCCTGACACTTGCCCATTCAGCCTCAAGTCATCATGAACCCCCATCTGCTGGGATTCTATTGCCCCAGATGCCCCTGATGGTACATTTCTATTTGTTCTGTCTGTCCTCAAAGAGACTAACATCCACCGACCCTTCCTGAATCCACTGGCCCTTCCGGAACCATGGCCAGGTTACCATGGTGATACCCATTATCCAGGCTTAACAGGAGATGAATCAGGAGCTAAAAATAGCCCCAGAGTGGATAGATAGATTGAAAGGTGGGTGGGCCTGAATCAGGGTTGGGACAATTTGTTTTTCTCAGACAAGATAATCGAAAGGAAATTTCAATTAGAAATCCACCCCCACTCAGCCAGGTAAAAGGTGCTTTCTTCTGACTGGGGAGGCTCATGCTGTATCGAGTGCAGACAAAAGTCACCAAGGGACCGTTCTCCACTCCTGAAACCTCAGCAGATATTGGCTGAGGGACCCTCGAGACTAGGTATACAGTCTTTACTGGTGTTGGTGACCCAGAGATCCTGGTTCCCCTAAGCAAGAAAGGCGCAAGGCTGCTGTGAGGATAAAGAGACACTTTATTACACTCAGAGCCCCCTCTCACATACCTCCCAGACCCCAGGTCTCAGATCCTGGTCTCCAGGTGGAGTGGAGAGGTGGAGTGCCATCAGCCTGGACAAGGAAACCTGTGAAGTCTAGGACAGTACCTTTGGGTCTGGGGTAATGTCCTCCCACACAGGATCAGATGATAAGACTATCCAGTCCCATTGTCCTTTCACCTAGGGAGGTCCCCCTGGATGAGCTTCCAGATGCCCTCCCCTTCTCAGCATGCCTGCTCAGTGCTTGCTGGCTGTGGGATGTCCAGGCATGGTGAGCGGCTGACTGGGACACCTTGTGATGCCTGATTTCTCCATTGTTTTTTTTCCTTCTTCTTCTTATAAAATTTTATTCATTATTTTTATTTTTATGTGTATGAGTTCATTGCCTGCAGGTATGTAAGTGCACCTGTGTCATGCAGTGCCCTTGGAGGTAAGAAGAGGATGTCCATGTGGGTGCTGAGAATCTAACCTGGGTCCTCTGAAAGAGTAGCCAGTGTTCTTAACCGCTGAGCCATTTCTCCAGCCTCTGTTTTTTTCTTTGACAGGCTCTCCTGTGCCTCAACTTGCCTGAACTCGCTATGTAGACCAGGCTGGCATTGATCTCACAGATATCCACCTACCTCTCTGCCTCCCAAGTACTAGGATTAAAGGTGTGTACCACCATATCTCGTGAATTACGCTTGACTTCTTCATCTCTCATCTTGAGTACTAGAACAATGTCAGGCCAACAGGAAACAGGAGGGCTGTGTCTTAGGCTGGCAGATAAGCTTTTGAGGGGATTTCCGGTGAGTCAGGACTTAGGAGGTGCTGGCATGAACATGTTACTCACAGCCCCCTTCCCTGGCATCCTCATGGTGCTGAGGTGGATCCTGCCTCTCCAATGTGGACTCCAAGGCTACATGGAGGCAGTTCCTTCTGGCTTTAGTAGGTTCAACCACCTGCTTGGGCACCTCGGTCAGTATGCACTTGGCCTGTGCCCCAGGGACACTTGGGATCAGGCACAACATAGTTACAGTCAAGGCCCTTTTAGGTCATCATTCCCTTATCTGGGTCACAACCCCAGGATTCAAATCAGCTTATGGGACTTCCACCAAGATATGTGATCTGGTGGTCAGCTGAGCTTCTGCTGAGCACACAATCTGAAAACAAGACCATCAAGCCCCTGAGCAGTCCTTGCAACAACTTATGGAGGTGCCCACACTCTCCCTAGTGTGTCTGTACTGGGGTCCCTACCCAGCTCTTGTGTCTCTATCAGTACTGAAGGAAATGGCAGGAATTGAGGGCTCCACCTGCGAGTTTTTCCCAGGTGCTGCTGTTCTGCTGGACACAATGAGGGCCAGACCATGTAATCAGGAGTCTACCGATGCTTGAAACAGTGGCCACTCCGAGAGCCCCCACTGTGCCATCCTCTCCTCCACCACTCACACTCTTGAGCTCAAACTGAGCGAATTAATGGACTGCTGGCTCACCTCATAGGGAACACAGGACTCTTTCACCCCCATCTCGGTTCTGGATGTCCACAAAGTCGGTGTTGCCCACCCCAACAATGATGAAAGGCATGGGCAGATGTGAGGCGTGCACGATGGCCTCCCGAGAATCTGACATGTTGGTCATCATACCATCCATGAGAATCAGCAAATATAGTATTTCTGGGTGCACCAATCACTGGCCTCCCCAAGCCAGACACACCTTACACCCAGCTATAGCCTCACCCATGCCTGCCTCACCCATGCCTGGAGGAGCCCCTGCTTTGCACAACTCAGCAGCGCCTAGGGTTTTCTAAAACTGCTTTTGCTGAAGCACAGTGTGATGCTCTTGACAGTCCTGATAATGAATTTGCTTTCTGCAGTGCAGAGTGTTAAATGCTCTTCCCATTGTTTCCTAAGAGAGACACTGGAATCCACATTATAGACGAGGTCACTAAGCCAGGACATGAACCCAAAGATTCGGGACTGAGACCAGAGGAGGACTTTTGGGGGCCCAACCCGAGCAGGAGAATGAGTGAGGCCCCACTTGTCATAATCCTAGCAGACCTCGCCCACCGCCACCAGTGCCTTCGGGTACTCATTGGGCTGGCAGAGGCTGATGTGGTGCAGGGAGCAGCTGTTTCTTGGGTCCGTATTGGAGGCTGTGAAGTCAATGGTCACCTGCAAAGATCAAGATTATGAGCCATGTTGCATACCTGTATTCCCCAGTAGCCAGGCAAAGGAGGTCCAAGTCCTTGAGGTCAGGACCCGGCATGTGGGTGGGGGGCAAGGACTGCTACCTAAAGGGCAGCCTTCACAACTCCAGGCAGCCTAGCTGTTCACTGGGACTTCCCACTACTCTGTGAGAGAGAAGGAGGCTACCTAGAACCTGAAAACCCTAAGCCCACCCACCCCCTGGACTCCAGGAGAATCTCTGAGCTGACCTTCCTCAGAGGGACATACCTTGGGGGAACTCAACTTGTCTCTCAGCTACTGTAGCCCTCCCTGGCTTGGTCCCCTCTGTGTCTCCCACCTCACCACCCTAAGACGCACCCTGGCTCTGGCTCTATTTGCCAGGCCAGCACAGCTGTGCAAGAACACGGGCAGCAGAGTCTGTAGTATCCTCCCCAAGGTCTTCTATCCACTCTACTGCTGTTGCCTGTGGTCCTGCCCAAGGCCATGCCAGCTGGTCCCTGCAGCCTTCGGCAGCAAAGTGCTGGCTACCTTTTTCTTCTTTTAGGTTTTCCTTTTTTCACTATGATTTTGTGGAAGGTAAGCCCTGGATGGTCTCTTGGGAGGGTAGTCCTGAGCTGGTCCTGAGTCCAGTTCATCTGTAGAAAGGAGGGGACACCAGGGAGACACAGGTGAAGAAATGGCACCTAGGGAGCCTGCCACTCTCTGTACATTGACTGAGGCCCAGGAGCCTGGCAGGTGTCTTGCCTAGGTGGCTAACAACCTCATGGCAGGCAGGGCCATTGGAAGATTCATAGTGCAATGGATCCGATAGCCACCAATGATATAATCCATGCCGGAGTGGATCCCATGGAGCTTCCAGGAAGTGGCATCAGCAGATCTGCCCAGGAACCTCTGCTCCACCCAGGGAAATAAGCCTGTGATGATGAAGGAGGGAGCCTGTGAGATATGAGGCGTTACAAGTCTACGAGGTATCTTCTCTGTCATCCCTCTCTCACCTTTCCCCACAATGAGGCCCAGTAGGGACAGGCAGAAACTCAGCCTAGGCTGGCAGTGCCCAGGACCCTCCCACAGGGGGCCAGGAGACCCTGGAAGTCCTATCTCGGCTGGTGACCTCATGTTCCACAAGACTGTCTGCAACAGTGAAAGCAAGGCCCATGTTGCCCTTGGGGGTCAGGAATGGTCACCCCAGAGACATGTCCATCCCACAGGGGAGCAGCCAGGGAGTTGCAGAACAGATGGGAACCATGTAGGATAGAATATGAACGAGGGAGGGGTCCAGGTTAGATTTTGCACATAGTATGGCCTTGTCACCTTGGGCAGTTGGGCATCTCCTGAGACTAGATCTTGCTGAGGATCACCAGGACCAGAACAATGGGAAGGATCCGAAGGCAGCTATCCTGCCACACACATCCAACCACAGAGGGCTGGACAGGTCCCAGCGAGGGCACCCCCATCTTGACACACAGATAATGCTAATAAGCTAATAAGCTCACTTGTTTTCAGGTCACTGCTTTGGCCACTTGGTGTCACTGCACTTAGTCACCATCATGTCTTATCTGGGGTAGAACAGCTAGACTCCCAGAGACACACAAGGACAGGTTGGGACCTGAAGGTGAGGCCAGAGACTCACCTTCTCCTCCAAGAAGGCCTTCTGCATGTCTGTGAAGGTGGTGGAGAACTCATTGATGAAATCACGCTTTCCTTGCGAGTCATAGTCTCAGACCAGGCACCAGGGTGGCTGCCTCTCAGGGGACCTTGGCCCTTCCTACTCTGGCCAGTCTCCCCGTCATCACTGTCCTTCTCAACCCTGTCCTGTCCACAAATCCTGACTCTAATTTCCCAGTGAGGTCTACAGGAACTGGATACTTGTCTGTGGCCCTGGCACTGCCCTGACATGTGTGCCCCTAACTCCTCCATGCACCTTGCCTCGGCCCTGATCCCATCCACAGTCTCGGCCCTAGCCCCAGTCTCTGGTCTTGCTCCCTGCTTCGCACCTTCAGAAACCTTGTTTCCTCACAGCTGCATGGTGAATTTAGCGACACCTTGAATAGTTCCCACACTATATTAAGGTTGTTCTTTACTACCTGTGGGCCAAGAAAGGCTGACTTTGGTGGGAACCCAGATGCCAGGGCCCAGGGGTATCATAGGCCACAGGTCTTTCGGCCAGGGTATAGAACTCTGAGTCCTGGGTTAAGCAGCTCTAGAGTTGGAGCTTGAGTGCCACCCCACGGAGACGGTGGGGACCAGGACCTTAGGCCTGTGCCAGGTTTTAGGCAGAACTGAGTGGAGCCCAGAATGCTCCACCTCCACCACCCACCCCATTCCACTCCCTGGGAACCACCCTCATAGCTTCTGCCTCACTCAGCCTCCTGGGCTGTTTTTCTTCTTAAACAGATTCTTTTTACTGAAATTGGTTTGTCTCAACAGGAAACCCTCTTCCTACTGTACCTAAAACCCTGCTTCCCTGCAGGAGGAAGCAGGTATTCCTAAAACTAACAACAGTGACAAGAAAGCTACTGTGCTAAATTTTAGCTGGAGATAGAGTCAAGTCCATGTTGTACGCCGCCCAGCCAGCTTGTAGTTTGAGTTCATCTCAGAGGAAATCAGCTTTAGGGAGATACCACGCCCCTGTGACCACCTGTAGGTAAACTCAGTCCTTTATCTTTGTAACTAAGGAATTCTCACAGGAATGTCCTGGGGTCCTCCAAAAGGACTCACCTTGTTCTCACCGGAGCTGAGCTAAGAAGGAAGCACTGACGGCACCAGGGCTCTAGCACTTCCCTGGTTCAAAGCCCCCGCCCCCTCTTAGTGCCACCTTCCTGGTATGCAGACAATTTCCTGATGGGCTTTGAAGGTTAGAGATAGTGCCTCTTTGCTAATTACCACATTGCTGTATGGATGTATCTGCATTCCTGATTCCCCAAGGCTATAAGTATGCCCTGAAACAATAAAGCATGCGGCCTGAGGCCTGCAGCCTGCCTGTAGAGTCCAGGTCCATCAATCCTCATGTCTCTGTCTTGTGTGGCTGCCCTTGTATGTCTGTTCTGTGTGAATGGGCGGCCTGAAGAGAGACATTTCCCAGGTCCGTCTGTCCTACGTGTTTGTCTTTGTGTGTTCTGTGTGTGTGTCTGTTTGCCCCCACTCATTCCAGGTCTCCAGAGTCTCATGTCCACGCTGCCCGCTGGACGGGACAAATGGTGCCCAACAACGTGGGGCATGGGGTGATGGCGCCCTCTTTCAGCCACAAGCTCTGGTGCAGGGGACCTCCTGAGGGAATCTCGACGACTAACCTCATCTCTACCCTCTTTGAGTGGGCCTCAATGCCAAGCCTTGCCCTTTACATTTACCCTTTTTGTTTTCATTTTGCACAGATCCATAAGTGACTTTGCTGCCCTGTCAGGCCGCCTCAGAGCCTTGTAAGTCTAGGACTCCAAAACCCATAATTAGCTGGAGAGATTGCAACTGGACGCCAGAGACGGAGACTCTGCCTAGGCCGTACAGAATTTACAACCAGCATTACCCGTGCCTTCCTGAGGAGTAAGCTGCCCAACTGGCTGTGGCAGGTGTGCTGGATAGCTTTAGTTGTCAACTTGACACACCTGGGTAGAGGGGGCCTCATTTGAACTGGCCTGTGGCCATCTCTATGGGGGTATTTTCATGATTGTTGAGTGACGTGGGAGGGCCCAGCCCACTGTGGGTGGTGCCACCCAGGGCAGGTGGTCCTGTATTACATATGAAAGTAGGCTGAGCCTGGGCCAGAGGAGCAAGCCAGTAAGCAGCGTTCCTCCGTGGCCTGTGCTCCAGCTCCTGCTTCCAGTTCCCACCCTGAGTTCCTACCTTGATCTCCCTCAGTGATGAACTGTGACCTGGGAGATGTAAGCCAAATAAACCCTTTCCTCCCCAAGATGGTATTGGTCAGAGTGTTTTGTCACAGAGATTAAAAGTGAACTAGAACAACAGTTAAGACACCAACAACACTTGGAGTTTGGAAGGGGGTATGTTCAGTGGATACCCAGGTCTCAGTCCCATAACCCAACTGAACTGTAGTCCTTAACCTCAACCCTACCAGAACCCACTTTCAGGCTTGGAATCCAAATCCCAACCAGGACTCAACCCCAGGTCATGACTCTGTGTTCCAACCTGGACCTGTCCCTGGGACTCAACCCAGGTCACAATCAGGACTCAGCCCTCAGTCTTGCTCCTCAACCCTGACTTCTATAGCTGGGACCCAGATTCTGAGTTTCCACGAGATCCAGGCCCTTCTATTCCCCCTTCCCTGCTTAGTACATTTCTGCATCAGGAACCCTGGAATGTGGTTGGGAGACACCAGAAAATGTGGTAGTTACACCCTCTGACCCTGAACACCACCCAGAGAAATAGAAATGATTCGGAGACAAAGAGCTCCAAGTGCTAAGCAATGGGAACTAGTTCCCTTCCAGCATTTTGTTAAGAGCTTCATGCCCCATTCTGCCCTCACCCTTAGGAAAACAGGTTGGAAGGGAACTACCCCTAGCACTCTGATGGCCTCCACCTGCCAACTGCTCTGAGTTCTAGACATCCAAAGAACACACAAATGGCAAAATGCACGATCCATAGACTAGACTAGTGTGATAGTTTTAAAACATACCTTTTCACTATACAACTATGTCCTTGTCATGAAGGAAACATAAGAATTCTATACTGCTTGCCTTGGAGAGAAGATGAAGAGCAGCCCAGCCTCCCACCAGTAAAGACTTTTTGCCTCACAGTTCACTCTGCTCTTGAGAGGGAACTTAATCAGTTTTCTCCAGTTTTTTGGTTCGGAGTCTAGTCCCCACAGACTGGGATGGGAGAGAGTTGGCCAATTTCCTACAAGCAGTGAGATGACTGTCCCACACCTGGGTGACACTTCTTCCTGCCATTGTGTCATGTGACTTTTGTTTCCCAGAGTCATGTTTGTTTCCCTTCAACTCTGGAGGCTCTGGCAGTGTCTAGTGCCTGCACTGAGGTAGACGGGCAGGTGCACAGAGTTGACTGGGCACCAGTAGGTCTCAGCTGGCAGCCTTACTTTGCATCTGCAGATCCTCAGGACCCTCCTTCTGGGCAGGTAAGGTGAGTCTTTTCAGAAATCCAGAGTTACGGCATTCTGCAGATTTAGAAATGGAATAAATTAGCTGGGTGTAGTGGCTCATACCTGTAATCCTAGGTTTTGGGAGGTAGGGAGTACCAGAAGTTTAAAGCATCACTTTCCTTGGATACAGAGCAAGTTTGAGGGGAACCCTATCTCAGAACATCAAAGGGAAATATTTAAACAGAGGAAGTTGAGTTTACCCAGCTCTTCAGTTTCTGTGACCAACGAGTAAGTTGGGTTAGTAATGGATTTATTTAATACACTTAAGTTCCATTCTTTACTGAGTATGGATAAGGGCAATGCACTGGGCCTGATGCAGAGGCTTAGAAATGGCATCTGTCATGTATTGATCCCTTTAGTGCCTAGCACAAGGCGTATCAATTTGCTGTTCGCTCTATCAAGAGCTACATGCATTACCCTGTGTTCCCTCACAGTAACCCTTTGAGGTTGCCTGCTTCTATTCCTGTGTTCTTGACTAGGAAATTCATTTACTGAGGGTCTGATTGGTAGGAGCCCTGGGTCTGACATTTGTCTCTCTTGGGACTCCATTGTTGTGCCTCCTGAGGGACCCCATCAAGTCCCATCCCACTGTTTGGTGCCTGTGCTTAGTGTCTGTATGGGTTGCATGGAATCCGTTTGCTTGTTAAAAATTCTACTTGGTACATTTTTTAAAGTTCTAAGCTGTTTCCTCTATCTTTGCAGATACCCTGTTCCAACTGAATGTTTTTGCTAAATGACAGTTCCTCAATCCAGACCTGGTGACCATAAAATGAGGACAAGAATTTCAGTGACACTTGGAGCCCAGAGACCCAAAGTCATGGGCACATTATTACAGTTGAATGACTGCCACACAGGGCTCAGACTGCTGACCAAAGACGGGATTATCCTGTCTTTGCTTTCAGCCTAATGGAAGTAGAAGACTCAGACTTGTCCATGAAAGACTGAGTGCATTATCTTTAAGAAGCAGAAGTGAGCTGTTACGTGCATGCCTTGATGTTCTGCTGACATTTCAAATCAGTTCATGACTGATGTCTTTTAAAAGCATTTGAAGGAGAGTTTTATGGGCAACTGGATGTCCGTCTTTTGGGGGAGTATATACAGGGCATGTTTCTGCTGCTTTTCCTTCAATGCCCTCACAAGTAGTGATCAGGGCTAGCTTTATCTTGTTTCTCCTTGGTTCTGAGTGTCTGTGCGGGAATGAGATTACAAGCTGTACAACATGACTGGGTATATTTTGAATCACATTGAGGCTGTGGGTGGTGCTGTGTGGGGTGATGCCCAGTACAGGGCAGTGTTTGGGCCTTGTGTGGCTTACCGGCCACTTGGGCTAGGGTGGCCTCCTGTGTTCAGGACGCTAAGTCAGTGTACAAGTTACCAGCACCAGATTGCCCATGTTCAGACTGCTCAGAAATGGATGGGGGCCTAAGAGTTGTAGGGGATGCTCGGGGAGCAGGGTACACCTCTGCTCCCTGATACCCCACCACCAGCTGGAACACCTCATCTGCTGTCACAAGTCATAGGCCAAGGAGTGACTGAAGATGACTGGGACCTTGGACAGCTGCAAAGTAGTCTCCATGGCGGCCACAGGATAAAAGCCAAGTTGATCCTGACATCCAGATAGTTCATCTTCAGCACATGCTGGAGACACGGGGGTAGACGCCTCACAGATAACTCTGAACTTGAGGCATGGGAAGGGCAGCACTGGATAATTAACCTGCTGGTGGCTAGAAGTTGCAAGACACCCAGGATTCAGCATTCTGAATGCTCAGAGACTCCAGCAAGCTCCACCCTGGAGACAAACACTGTCATTTCCATGTGACTAGGAGAACCCTAAAGTCCACCAAATGTGACACACTGTGCTAGAACACCCCCTCACCTGACCCTCTGCTGTGTCTCTGGAGACCGAGATCCTTTCTCTACACCTTTCCAAGGGTGACAACTCTTGGCTCTCAGTCTTGTTCTCTCCCCTGTGCACTAGCCAGTTGTGGAAGAGAGTAGTGGTCTCAGCCTGCCCTCACCTGCTCAGCTGACAAGGCCTGGCCTGGCCCTTAGCCCAGGGCATGACAGAAAACTTCCTGCCACAGCCCAGGGTCCTCATGGTGGGACCCCTTACCAAGTTGTCATGTGGTTGTAGGTGAGGGCCAGGTACTGCATGCACACATAGTAAAGTACCCACAGGACACCCAGAGTGCTGTCATCAGAGGGGCTGTCCTCCATACCAATCAGACTCATCACTTTCCTCTCCTGGAAGGCCTGCCAGATGCCTACAGAGAGCAAAGGAGAGGAGTAGCAACGGATATCCAGGATTCAAGTCTCACTCTCTACATAAGTCCAAGCCTTGCATGGGGAGTTTTGGGACTTGGTGAGACACCACCTGAACTGCTGGTAACAGACAAGGAGGTCTCAGGATATAGCGGATGCATGTGATATATGACATCCATCTGCCTCAGTGTCTTCTTCACAGTATCTTTAAAAAAATTATTTTTATTCTTAGGTGTAAAAGTGTATTGTCTGCACGTATGAAAGTACACCTGTGTTGTGCAATGCCCACGGAGGTCAGAAGAAGGTATCAGATCCCCTGGAACTGGAGTTACACACAGTTATTATCTGCCATGTGGGTACTGGGAATCAAACCCAGGTCCTCTGCAGGAGCAGCCAGCGTTCTTAACCGCTGAGCCTTGTCTCTCCAGCTCCTTTACAGCATCTTAATTCTGGGTGTTGAAGGTTCCAGAAACTGGGCCAACGGGGAGGAACTGACTGCTCAGATCATTGACAGCCAAGTTACACCCCAATATACACACGCATCTGGTCTCCTAACCTTCCTGGAAGTTCTGTTATTGCAGGCCTAGAAGAGAGGAGAAGGGGACCTCAACGGCCGAAACAGAGCAGTTTAATATTGTACTGGTACAGTGACACACGCTTCTGGTAAAGAGATATTTTTAAAAATCAGGACCTTGAACAAAGAAAAGCTTAGCCTTTTGTACCCCATGTAGTTAAGTTTCTTTGTCTCACATCCATGGTAACACACATCCTGATTGGGTGCTCCATGTTACAGGGTTATGACGGGCAGAACGATGTACATGTACTCAGGCACAGGCCATGCTGCATTTCTTTTTGTTCTAGGGGGTTCCTGCCACATTGGGTGATAGCTCAGAGGCCTGTGTGCTCCACTGCCTATGGCCAAAGTCCCAGGAGGCATGTTTCTCCAAGGAAGGCCGCTCCTAACCAATCCCACAGGGAAGGTAGGAGAGACTCTAGCACAGAACAAACAAAGGAACAGAGGATGTTCCTGGCCTCTCCACAAAGCTAACCTTCAGCTTGGGAATGTTGGTATTTGTGTTGGCCAGTGTGCTCTGGTCTTGCAGTTTGTGGTTGTTGAACAATTTCATCCATTGCCAAGGCAGGCTGTTGTGCCTAGAGAGAGCCAAGGAAGGACCCAAGGTAGATTAGAAAGTTGTTTGGGCCTGTAGGCTTCTAAGCCATCTGGCCTGCAGGATGCCCATCTCCACTTGAAAATCCCGCTGCTTGGGACTAGCATGCAGGCCTCAGAGATGAAGAGTAGCTGTGACTTAAACACACCTGCACACAGGTGAGCTTCCAATTGCAATTCAAGCCAGGGAATAGTGAGCAGAGTGTGGCTAGGCAGGTCCTCCCATGGCCTTCCACTGGGGAGGAGGGGAGGGCAGACACCTGTTCTGCTACAACATCACCTGAGACTGGAGCAGGGAGGCAGTGCACACACCGTGCAGGAATCTGACATTTCCAGTTGGAATTTGCCCTTTGCAAGGAGGGCTGGAACATTTAGGGAGTAATATAGCTTCCAGTCTTCCAGGGAATGAGGCATCGCTCATAGGGCTCAGGCTCCTCTCTGACTCCATTCCCTGGGAACACCTTGAATCAACTTTGGCCACCTTATCTGTAACTCCAAAGGGTTTTGGTCTTCTGAGTTCCCAAGAGCACCAAGGGCGAAGGGCCAGAATTTCATGGAGGAAAGAGGGAGTCAGGACCTGGCAGCTGAGTCACAGTAGAAAGGCACTTCACTACCTCTGTCCGTGCTGCTGCAGACCCTAGGGTTGACTCCTCCTTGGACCTCAGCAGACAGAGTGCAGCAGCAGCAAAGGCAGGCTCATTAGAGTGCAGACAATGGTCCAGCAGGTTCCTTGCTGCAGATCTGCATGGTGCTGCTTTGTATCCACAGGACTGCTGGGGAGGCACACACAGCCCACAGTTGGACCTGTACTGCAGCCATGTTGAGCTGGGGCCTCAAGGTCCCTGTAAGGTGGGCAGAGACAGTCTCCCTTCCCCAGCTCTGTCTGCTCTACTGTCCACTTTGCATCTGTAATCCAGCTCCTGTTCCTTACACCTTAGTTTCCTCTTCTGTGATGTGGATATAACTTTATCTCTTCCTCAGAGAGTAAATGGTTAAGGTGCTGAGCACCTATCAGTGTAGCCATGGGGATCTGTTCTGTGAGCTTCTACAGAAAAGGACACCTAGGAGTCACCAGGCCACTGAGATACACCAACAACCTCAGCTGAGGTGGGAAACTGGCAGGATATGGTGGGGTCAATGCCCCTTCTACCCAGTAGGAACCATGGATACTTCCCCCTCTATGCCAGGTCCCAATCATAAACTGGGCTTGGGTCCCGTTTGCATGGTCATGGGGTACATGCACAACACAGCTCATTGCCTTGGCCCTTGCAAGTCACAATCAACTTCAAAGCCTCCAAAAGTGACCCAAGTAGCAATTTCCTTCAAGATAAAACATTCTGTCTTGCAGGGAAGGTGATAAGCTCAGGACATAACTCAACAACTCAGTAGCTCCAAGAAGTCTCTGAAGTTGACCAGGTTCACTAGATCCCTCCCTCCCCAAGCATATATAAGGACTTAGGACTGTTGAGAGATATTCTCTAACCAGCTGAGATAACCCAAAAGAGACTGATCAAGAAGGAACAGAGACCAATCGACCTGTCTGGAAGAACACTCTCCAACCTGTAGAGGAGCCCCCAGACTGTGTGTTCAGTTCCAGGTGTTCTGCTTTTGGGAGCAGTCACCCATGATGGGGTGGGCTTTTGGCGATACAGCTATCTTTGAATAATTTCTACTCCTGTAACTCCTCACCCATATTCCTGTAAGTAATCCTCCCAAAGCAGCATTGATTTACCAGGCTGGACTTTGGCAGTTTCTCTACTATGGTCTGTCATTGGTTTCCGTTGTGGGGTGGATAGACATTTATTCACATCTCCCCAGAAATAGTGTCATATAACACCAGGGAAATTGGGAGGTGGGGGGTGCTTCACTGTGGATTTGGGTTATGTGAAGTTCCAGGACTGAAGGTTAAAATTATGAGAGGCTGAGACAGCAATGAGATAATGTTCTGTCCTGCTGAATAGAGACACACGCATAGAGTGATCAGCTCAATGGACTTTACTCACAGATGTGTTTTATTGAGTTGGATTAGCTAATATCCCTGTCTTTCAGCCATGAAAATTACTTCTTGACAGGTCAGTCTTAAGCCAGGCAAGGTGACTTATGCCTCTAATTCTAGTACTTCAAAGGCTGAGGCAGGAGAATTGCCATGACTTTGATGCCAGCCTACAATACATAGTGAGTTCCAGACCAGCTTGGGCTATGAAATGAGACCCTGCTACAAAACAATATAAAATAAAAAGAATAAAAAGCAGGATGGGGACAAAGCTTAGTTGCAGAGCTGGAGCATGTGTGAATTCCTGGATGCAGTCCCCAGTTCTGCAAGTCAGCTTTATTTCCCTCACCAGGCAAGCCCAGCTTTGGGTGCCTTGATGCCCCCACTCTTGGACTCCTCTTCTCCCAGACATTGGAGTGTGGTTGCTTTGGCTCCTTGGCTGGACTAGAAAGCCTAGTCAGGGTCTGAACCTAAATTTTCACCTAAGAAACCAGAGAGCAGGCCTTGCCTCCTCACCCCAAGGTCAGCTTTCCTTGCCTCTGTATTTCATTTCCAGGGTGACTCCTACCTGACTCTCTTGATGACCCCAGGTGGTCGGGAGCAGGCAAACTGGACATGCTTGGGCATCCAGACCAAGGGGACAGTTGGTCAGTCATATTACTCAAGCATCCTGCCTTAGACCTGGCGCCTCCTTGCTTGTGGGCTACGACTGGTATTGAACAGTGGGCACAAATGTCACAGTGGCCAGGGTGGAGATTCTTGGCATCTGGGTGCCTCAATGTTCCATTCCGGGACAAGCAGGGGTATGGATGCAACTACCAGCTCTGCACTTAGACCCTACAGAGTCCTCAGTCTTACATAGTCCCACGGCTCCTCCAGACTGAGCTGTGGCCCTGCAGCGGGAAGGTAATATCATCACACTGCCTTGTCCTGCCAAAAACAGGGGCCCTCCCCAATAACTGAGTCAAAAACAGGAGTCCAGGGAGGGTTGAGCTCATTTCCACATGTGGGCAGACTGCAGGTGGTACTGGCTCTGAATCAAGCTGTACTGGATCCAGCTACTTGGATCAAGGCACTGGATAAAAGACAGTTTGTGTTTCTACCATACTGATACCCGAATGTCCCAGGAAATGTAGGCAGATGGCAGCACACAGGTTTGAGAAGGACTGGAATGTCACTGGCTCTACTTGGGACCACCAGTGCCCACTGCTGCTGACCCTTCCTCCCAGAACAGTAGCTTGCCACTGTGGGCACATAGCTGGGATGGTGGACATCCTGGTTGGCAGCCCACATACTCTGGGATTCTCAGTGAGTGAGCAGGGACTTTTCCTGTTACTTGTTAAGTTTGTCATTTGCTTCTAATCCTCACTTCAGTTTCCCTGGGTTGGACTTGGTTCCCCAGGGAACTCCACAGGCCCTCTCCCTGGTTCCTGCATCTTTACTCTGGCCCTGGTAGAAGGATGATCCCTGGGGTGAAGTCTAGGGTGAGGTCAAGTTTGGGGTCCTGAATAAAGAACTTTAGGATCGCATCCCTCTTGGCAGAGGACTAGACAGCAAAGACATCCCTGGGGGTATGTCTCATTTGTTGCTTAAGTTCCAGGGCACTAGAGTACACAGGTCTAGATTCAATCTGAGGGAGCATTTGCACAGCAAGAACTTGGGCTTTTATTGCTAGAATAGAGGCATAGCACAGCAGTTATGTTGGGAGGCAGACCCTTAGCCTGGGTGAATCAGAAGGGTCAGTCCATGTCCCAGGAGAGGGAGAGGCCAGAGTTACCCATCTTGGCCTGGTAAAAAACATTGAACTTCTTGTCTAGTTCAAGAGTGAAATGCTTCCTCCAGTTCCTTACAAAACCTGGGGGAAGGAGGACAGATGGAGGGAGTCAGGCCAGGGAGGAGGGACAGTCAACCCCTGGGAGCTCCTGGAAACGAGTCTGGTCACTGTCTCCCTATCACCACACACTGATCTATATCCAGCAAGTGGCTGTGTGTACTTGGTACCTAGAATGTAAATTTATTTGGAAATTGGTTAAGTCATGAGGGTAGCCTAATCCAGTGGCTTGTATCCTCAAAAAGAGGGTATTGTGGAGCTGGAGGGATGACTCAGTGGTTAAGTGCAATGACTGAGAGCTCTCATAGAGGACTCGGGTTTGGTTTCCAATACCCACATGGTGGCTAATAACCATCTATAACTCCAGTTTCCAGGGTTCTGAAACATTCTCTGGCCTCTACAGGCATTGCAAGACATGGGTGCACTTACATACATGCAGGCAAAACATTTAATACATAAAATAGAGACAAAGTTTTTAAAAATTAAAAAGAGAATATGCAAGCAGAGCCTGGATTAATGTAGCCAGAGAATGCAGGACACTGGACCCACAGGAGTAAAAGAGGTGGGAAGCCACATCAGGCTCCAGAAGAAGAGGCTGGGGCTGCTGCCTGGGTTCAGGGACCTCTAGGACCTGCCCTGAGAATTTGACTTGTTGCAGGCTTCGAGGACAGCACCCACTTCTCTGACTGCTGTGACAGGCAGGACCTAGTCCACACACAGGACAGTAGTCCTGGTACACCCGGGGATTTCATCAGGGACAGTAGCAAGGCATGTTTTAGTTGCCATGGTGGCAGGACCAGTTGTGTCCAGCTTAGACAAGCTCACACAGTGTCCAAGCATCCCACAGACACTTGGGTAGATAAGGATTTTGTCCACAACCATCTACTTGGAGCCCAACTCACTATGTGGCCCAGGCTGTCATCAAACATATCGTGATCCTTCTGCCCCCATCTCCCTAGTGCTTGGATTACAGATGTGAGCTGCCATATCTGGCTGCTGTGTTGGTTTTATGACGTGAGGCAGGGAGGCTCTAGAACCTTGCAGATGGTGAAGACTCTATCCACACTCAGAATTTGCGGTGGGAGGGCTGTACACCGGCAGTGCTAGAGCCTGCTCCCTGCAATAACGGAGGTTAGTCTCCAGTGGAACAATTGGAAAAGATGGAGTTGGCCGAATCTCTTACAGGTTATTGCAAAATGGGGCTTGTGGACTCTGGGAAGAAAGATGTGAGCCAGAGTTGTAGCCTGGTGCTGATGGGAGTCCCTCATGATGGTATCATTTGGAATGCCACAGGTTCTCTGTAAACTTTGAGTACTTTTTTAGTTTTATTTATTTTTAAATTTTATGTATATGAGTGTATGACCTGCATGTATGTAAGTGTACCCATGTCATACAATGCTTGAGGAAGTCAGAAGAGGGTGCCAGATCCCCTGGACCTGGAGTTCCAGACAGTTGTTAGTTGGGAATTGAACTCTGATCCTTTGCAAGAACAGCCAGTGCTCTTAACCATTGAGTCATCTTTCCAGCCCCAGCTTTGAGTATTTTTGTCTATGACACAATTTTCTGCTGTTGATGCCTTTAGTAAAGACAGCATCACACTCAAGCTACAATGGAAATGAGGAAGATGAGAGAGGAAGGTGTTGAATTCGAGCAGACAAGGCAACTAGGGGGCTGTAATCACATATACAGCAATGAGGGTTGGCCTGCCCCCAGACGGGCCCTGGGAATTTGAATGGATGCCTGGAGGGAGACCTGGCACCTTTCCGCAGGAACTTGCCTTGGCTCTGGTCCATTATCTTCTTGGGCAGAAAACTGTAGTTGACCCCAGAAACTCACTGGGGTCCAGTTTCTGGATGGTGCAGCAACGTTCCTGGGCCCAGAGAAATGGATACATATTTGCAACACATATTTAAACACTAACAATAAAACAAGTAGGGGCTGGAGAGATGTCTCAGCAGTTAAGGAGGCACGCTGCTCTTGCAGAGGACCTGAGTTTTGATTCCGGGACCGATGTCGGGAAGCTCACAACCCTCTGTAACTCTGGCTCCAGAGGATCTGAAACCTATTATGGTTTCCACAGGCATCTGCACTCCTGTGCAGATACACACATACACACATAATTAAAAATACAAATCTAAAAAAAGTACAAGTGGGAACAACCATACTCAGTTTAGTATGATCTGTTATAATGGCTAGAAACAGCAAAAATGTCCAACCATGAGGGTAATTTATTTCAGTTAATAGACATAACATATACCACAGAATATTTTGAAACCATGAAGAATGCATACGAAGGTGCTGGAGAGATGGCTTCGTAGCTAAGAGCTCTTGTAGAGGACTCAGGGTCAGTACCCAGAGGACATAAGTTTGGTCCCCACCACCCACGTCACACAGTGCCTGTAACTCTAACTCCAGGAGATCCAACACCTCTGGTCTTTGTGGGCACTGCACTCATGTACACCGCCCCCACATATACACATAATTAAAAATCTTTTTTTAAAAAAAAGAATGCATGGGAAAGGCCGACGAAATGACTCAGTGGTAGAGGCACCTGCCACCAAGCCTGATGACCTGAGTTCAATCCCCAGAACCCACATGGTAGGAGGAGAGAACAGACTCCTGAAAGTTGTCCTTAGGTCTCCACAGGTCATGTGAACATATATACACACACACATATATCCAGACACATGTGTGTACATATACAAACAAGCAAATAAATATGGAAAATATTTATGGGAAATATATATATATACACTGCTATGTCCAGCATGGCAGGGATTCAGAGAATCATCAGAGAAGGAAGGTGTACAATGAATGAAAGACTCAACACTTAGAATCTTAAGAATGGGGAGCCTGGAGGTTCCCTACTGAGGGAACAGAGGCTCCAAATGCCTTTCCTACCATGTAGCTATTGCTTTAACTTTGGAGAGGCAGGGCAAACAATGTGGCTTTTACTCAGTCTTGAGAAAACTTCAAGACTTGTAGTATGTTGTTTTGAAGCAAAGAACGTGTTTACTACAGTGAAAGCTAGCTAAGCACAGCAGGGCATTGTGGCAGTTGTCAGTGTTATTTCCTTGTATAATTTGGAATCACATCATTATGTGACTTTGTCTGCCTCAATACATATATGCCTATGCAATTTTCGTCACATAGTCATTCTTGACTGGAGGTGCTGTTGCACATGGTTAAGCATGCTTTTAGAAGAGTTTAGGTAAATCAGTGGTCTTCAACATACACTGAAATGTTGTCCTAAGTTCAAAATAGAAAATATTTCACTTGTAATGTGAGTTTCACTTTGTAAAAACAGAGATTAAAAAAACTCAACCAATGGATGGATAGATAGATAATTAGACAGATGAATACCTATCGATGAATAGATAGGTAACTCACAGTCGATGATGGTAGGGTGGATGAATGAACTGGATGGATTCTGGATGGATGGTGAGTAGAGAAGTAAATTTTTTAAAGATTTATTTAAATTTATTTATATGTATGTGAGCACAGATTTGTGCAGGTAACCTGTGGAGGCCAGAAGAGGGTGTCAGAACTGGAGTTATGGTTGTTAGCTGCCATGTAACCAAATCTGTGTCCTCTGCAAGAGCAGCAAGTGCTCTCAATTTCTGAGTCATCTCCCCAGCCCCATAATTCTTTTTTTTAAGCCAGGAAACAAGGTTCTTCGAGGCTGGCCTCAAACTGGTAGGTAGTCCTTATGTCTCTGTCTCCCAAGTGCTGGGATTACAGGCGTGTGCCAACTTGCCTAGCAGGCTGGGTGAATTCATGGGTGAACATGAATAGGGAGATGATAGTGGATGGTTGTAGAGATTAATAGTTAGTTATTGTAAAGACCAAGGAAACACTACACCCAATCAATTGATAGGTCAAAGTTCCTAGCAGAGGAGCAAATGGGCTCCAGGATCCCAAGAGCTACAGAATGAACCTTTCTTGGAGTTTGAAGCTACCACATCATTACAGATGGTGGTACTGTCCTCAAGAATCCTCCTGACTTAACAGCAAGAACCTGGACATGACAACAGCCGCTGGGAAGGAGACTCTGACATCACCTAGCTGGTCATGACCATTTCTGTCCAAGTGAGCATGTGCTTTTTGTTTTCTGAGGACTCACCGTTCCCTGGAACTAAAGGTGCTGGGTGTAAGGTCAGGGGTTCGAGAGATGCAGCAGAAGAAGGGACCAGAGACTCCGCTGGTAGCTAACAGGAATCAGCTTTATTGAGAGAAGACCAGATGGGACTAGCTCCTCTGCACCCACGAGCGGAGAAATGCTAGCCCCCCTTGGGGGCTGCCTCCCCGAAGAGATGGGGGAGGCTACCCCCCTCACCCCCATCTTGGGGCTGGGGCTCCGGGGAACCTGACTGGCGTGCCAGGCTCCGGATCAGGATGGAGGAGCTCCTTCAGGGAGAGTGCCAGAGGCAAACTCCCTGGGGGAGCGAGCTCAGCCCAAAAGCCCAAGTCTAAGTCTCGAAGCCCGGTCCAAATCTAAGTCCTCAAAGCCTTAAAAAACCCTCAGCCCCCTCCTGGCTTCTAGGGGAGGAGGAATGCCATGACATCTGATTGATGTTTAAGGCAAGCTTCTGGCCAGGAAGTAGCCCTTTTATACAGCTGTTTGTGACTGCCTTGAGTCCGGAAACTTATCTGCCAAGGAAGGCCAGTGTCCTTTGTGAATTTGGGATCTGGAGTCTTATCTGAGCTATTTGCAAGGCTTAGATCTCTGAGAAGTTGTAAAAGTCAGTCTTTCCTCATTCATCTTTTTGTAAACTCTGGCTCCAGATTTCTTTCCATCTTCCTGAGTCTGAAACTATTGGGGATTTCAGTCACACCTTACGCTGGGAACAAAGACCAGGAAAAATGATGCTTCCCTAGTAAAACCCAATTCACAAGGGACACAGAAATTGAAGCCCAGCAACACAGGAGGGACTCCAGGGTGTCTGGTCTCAGCCTCTATTACATGCCACAGCTGAGCCAAGTCCAAAGTCAACACCACCAATTTCCAAGGAATGGAAACCGAGTGTAAACAATCCTGAAGAATGAAAATTCTAGCATAGATTGTGTGTGTGTGTGTGTGTGTGTGTGTGTTTAGGACCCAATGTATTTAGTATCCAGAGACCTCATATTTTTATAGGTTTTTAGCTAAAGATCTTAATACTATTCCCAAATCCAAAATCTTTGGAAAATACATTTCAGTTTTTTTTTATCAAAACTCATTTGTAGGGGGCTAGAGAGATAGCTCAGATAGCTCAGCAGTTAAGAGCACTGACTGTTGCAGAAGATCCAGATTCAGTTCCCAGCACCCATGGCAGCTAGCAAAGGTCTGCAGCTTCTGTAATAGGGGATCCCATGCATCCATGGCCTCCACGGGCATTACATGACATATTACATACACATGGACGTGGCAAACATTCAGACACATAAAATAGAGATAAAATTATTTTTAGAAAAACCAAACTCATTTGGTTGCAATCACCCAAACCTCTACTGATGTGAAATCTAGTCATGATCATCTTTGTTCCCTTATTTTAATGTCTTGAGTCCACACCAGCATTTTCTACTAGGAGTGAATATGTGCAGCCCCTCAGACCCATCAGATTCTGGATCCCTAAGCACATGTGGTTTAACTACTGGGAACAGAGCTGCTGCAGACATTTGAAAGGTCAGCCTTGTGCATGTAATTGAAAGCATACTGCTAAGAAGTGGGTTTGATTTGTTATTCTGAGTTAAAATCCTGCTGTTTACACATAATATTAGAACAGCTCAGAGAACTCAAGGTTCTCCGGCATCATGCATAGAATTTGCTGGCTGAGTAGTCAGCGGCCTGTCTGTTCTGTTAGAAAGCACCGGAGCTGAAAGAGAGATCAGATAGAGTGAATATATCGATGCAATAGAAATGCTTACGGGAGCTTATCTCAGTTTGCACATGGCATCAGATGTGAATCAAGAACTCCATTGATGAGCAAACAAAATAATAAAGTTAATAGACTGAATGATTAACTTGAAGCATGTGTGGAAGTCAGAGGTAATTGCAGGAGTCAGTTCTCTACTCCACTGCATGTTCCAGGAGCCCAAATCATGTCATTAGACTTGGCAACAAGCACCTTTATCTGTTGAGTCATCAAAATGACCCCTAAGAAATGTCGTGTGTGTGTGTGTGTGTGTGTGTGTGTGTGTGTGTGTGTGTATAGATATTTAGGTGAATGGGGTAGGGGCGTCCATGTGCATGAACATGTGGAGACCAGAGAACAACCTTCGGTGTCCTTCTTTAGGAGAAGTTCACCTTGCTTTATTTTTCTTTTTCAGACAGGGTTTCCCTGCAACCCCTGGATTGGATCTCACAGAGATCATCCTGCCTCTGTTGCCTGCTGGAACTAAAGGCGTACACCACTATGCTTGGCTCAGTCTACATTGTTTTTGAGACAGAGTCTCTCACTGGACTGGAAATCATTGAATAGGCTAAGTCAGCTGCTCAACAACAGGGATTTGCTTGTCTCTGAACCTACAGCCCTGGGATTATAAGTATGTGCCACCAAACCTGGCTTTTTTATGTGGATTTTGGGGATAAAACTCAGGTCCTTATCCATGTTCGGGTAGCACTTCACCAACTTAGCTATCTTTCCAGCCCCCTAATATTAAGTGGTAAGAGTATATTTAAAAATGTCTTGAAATTCCTGCCAACAAATTTTACACTGCTGTTACTTTTGGAAAGCTGCAGGTAGGAGGCTGTGTGTGAATGAGGAACAGAGATTCTGAAAACTCCAGTGCCTTTAGCCATACTCCTAGGAAACCATCCTTCACATGGTGTTCTGGAAGAGCTGGGTGTCCCAGGCCTTTGGCAGAAGAGGACTTGGCTATAGGTGGCCTATGGGACAAAAAGCAAATTCATACTTTCTGGAGACCCAGCCACCCCTTCAAATGGTCAAACCAAGAGCCAAAGAAACCTAGGGAAGGTGTCAGCCCCAGCTGCATGTAGCTGGGGCTCAGGAGTAGCAGGTGACGTCAGGGTTGGCTGGAACAAGGAAGCTGTCTACCAGCTAGGTGAAGAGCCGGGAGGGGGAGGCATCTCAGTTCCTGAGACCAACCTGTGCCCTTGAGAAACTCATCCACAGAGTCCTCAAAGGAGCCGGGGTTGGGCAGGAAGCCGGCTATTCTGTGGAAGTGGTAGAAGGAAAGCAGCACATCCTTGGGAGTCCGTGCCACGGCGGACAGAGTCCTGAATCCCAGCGCTGTGAAGACCAGGACTTTCCCCAGCTGCTATGACCCACAGAAACTGAGCTGTCAGGGATGGTGGGAAAGGTAGCACAATGAGGCTGGGGGCCCCAAACACTGCAGTCACGGGGTTTCACTTCACCTTCCCTCAGTTAGGGTAACGGGTTTATTAACAAAGTTGTGAATGCAAAAAATAGGATGGCAAGGGATTCTGAGGCAAACCCAGGCCCCAACACTCACAGAACCCATATGTGGTTCAGTCAAATGCTCTGCCGCGTTCCGACCAGGGTTCCACATTTCTGTTGAGATCTCACCATGGCATTTATCGTCCGTATTTCTGCCAACATTCTGTCCATGAGCACTTGGGGGTTTTCTAAAGAGACTGGGGCTTTCTCTACAGCATCTCTCTCCTTTTCTCTCCCTCCCATTTTTCTTCGGGTCCTACAAGCAGTACCCAGGGCTTTGCACATGCTAAGCAAGTGTTCTGCCACTGAGCCACACCCCAGCTCCTCCTCTCTTCTTTCTAAGCTCTCACTGGAATTGCCTGCTCATGACAATGTAGGCTTTTCCTAGCATGCACCTCAGAACTCTTCCACCCATTCCCACTATCAGGTACTTGTTATAACAAAACACCAGTTTCTTAGTAACAATTTCTGTCTTACAATCAGTTTTAAAAAGCTTGCCTTTAATCCCAGCACTTGGGAGACAGAGGCAGCGTGGATCTCTGTGAGTCTGAGATCAACCTGTTTTACATAGCAAGTTCCAGGCCTCTCAGGGCTACATAGTAAGACTGGGTATCAAAAAAGGTATGTTTTGGGCCGGGGATATTGTTCAGTGGTAGACCACTTGCTTCACATCATGAAGCCCTAGGTTTTATCCCTAGAACCATAGCAAGAAAGAGAGCTAGCTAGCTTTCAGGGAAAATTAGTGGTTCTCATATGGCCCACAGCAGCCAGCTAGAGATATAAAGTGGAGAAAACCCCACTTACAGCAGTGACAGAGACCTATAGGAAGGAATATGTAAAAGTTATGTGGGAAGTGTGTCCCAGCCTGTGTGAACATGTGAGTGGGTTGGACAGATGGAGAGAATCCTCTGTCCTTAGACAGCATGGCTTGATTAAATAAATAGACCAGTTCTTCCTTAACAATTTGTAGATCAAACAGTTCCAATGAAAATACCTTCAGGCCTCTACAGAGTTAGACAAGTTAGGGCTAAAATCACTCTGAGAAACAAACACATGGCAGCCAGGCCTCAGAGCATGGGTAGAGCTTAGGGGTCATAACACGGATGGAAACAGATCAGCTCAGATAGCCCCTCTGGAATGATAGAGTAGCCATTGGCCAAAGATTCCTACCTCATAGGACTAGCGTGAACGGGGACTGTTTCTAAGTATGACAAAATATCGTTGACTCCACCCAAACTCTGAGGCAAGCAGTTAAAGTGACAGAACTTTGCTAGGTAGTACTGCAGTTGGATCCAGACTGTCTCTGAAATGCTCATGTATTAGAGGCCACTGGGAGGTAATAAGATCTTCAGGTGGGGCCTGATGGGAGGTATCTGAGTAAGTTAGGTGAGCCCTCTTCTCTCCCCTCCTCCTCCCCCTTCTCCTCCTTTCTCTCCTCTTCCTCCACTTCTCCCACCCCTGTCTTGAGATAGGGTCTCGTGTTATTTCTGCTTCTGACCCCATGACCTAGGTGCTGGGATTAGGTATGAATGTGGAGACCTGTGCCACCATGCCCAATTCGTGTGTTGCTGCTCATCAAACCCAGGGCCTTGTCCACACCATGAACCCAGTCTGCCAGCAGAGCTACATCCCGAGCCCCCCATTGTCTTCATTTATTTTGCAGCACTTGGGCTGGATCCCAGGGCCTTGTTCATGGTAGGTGAGTACTCTATCACTAAGCTACTCTCATCCCTTCCTCTTTCTTTTGTTTCTCATTTCTGAACCATAAGGTGAGTGATTATGATCTGCCAAGTCCTCTCTAATAAGATGTGCCAAAGCAATGGATGGCATCAATACGTCATGGATTGGCACTGGCACCTGTAGAACTGTAAGTCAAAGTAAACTTTCATTATAAGCTGATTATTCTGCATATTTTACAGAGTTAGGGAAAGCTGACTCACACACTTGCCAGACTCTAGATGGTCAGTGCAGGGGGGTGAATTAGAAAGTCCCTATTGGACATCCACCCTGATAAGTGTTCTGGGAGGAATCACAGACAATTGCAAGGCTATGAGAAAAGCTTAATGAAGAAACAGTTTCAGTGTCCCCACAAGACACATTTTCATTTCAAAGTGCAGAACAGTGAGGTTGCAGTAGGGATGCCTGGTCTGGCTTAAGAATAAAGTAGGACAGCTGTAACAGCACACTGTAACAGACTGCAGGAACAGTTCTCCCAGCCTCACTTGCAGTACATGGTTGAGTGCCACTGGCCTCAGGACCCTTGGCTGGAGTCTTCCCATTGATCTAACATGTTCTGTGAAAACATGCTCTGATAATCATTTCTTCCCTGCACAATTTAATACTGGCTACACCTGTGACATCAGCAAGACTGGCTTGAATTTCTTTTTCCTTCACAGTTTTACAGATTTGCTTTGTCATGGAGCTTGGCTTGATGTTCTGCAACACTCTAGCCCTGGTAATAGTCTTTCCCAAAATCCTGTCCTACCTCCTTTACTAAGAATGTAACACAGGTCTTTGCCTGTATTACTCAGACGACAATTCACAGGGCCATACCCCAGCCTGTTTCCCTGCTTTAAACATTTGAAAGCTTTGGCTATGACCAGAAGAGGGTGACTGGAAAGTTGTACAGGGTGTCCCATCTCCTCTAGAAACCACCCTTGCCTGGGGTCACCTTTGGAGGTATCAAATTCTAGACACCTGGGTTAGGTACAGAGTAGGAGGTCACAGGGCTCTTCCTTACCTCCTCTGACTTCCAGGATGAGGGGGAAGGTTTCCACCTCTTCTAAGCCAGACAGAACCATGGAAGGACAGTACGACTTCTCAGCAGTCTAAGAAAATCCAGGCCAGATGAGGCCCTGGAGAGCCTGCCTTAACCTTCCTCTCATTCAGCCAACCTTTTCCCAACCCTCTGACCATGCCCTTCTCTGTTTAAGTCAGCTCATAAGGTTCCTGAGAATAGTTCCCCACTGTACAGGGACACATGAAGAATGGACATGTGGATCCAGGGCCCATAGTTCTGCTGTTCAGGCCTGTAGGAGGATGAAGGGAGGGTTGTAGCCATAGCCTGACTGATCCCAGACCACACACCACACTGATTCTGGTGTGAAGCCCTGCCCATAAGCCAGGCTCCTGGATGTGGTGAGATCTAAAGGGAGGATCAACACAGGAAGAACTAAAGGGGAGCAAGACGGGGGCGACTGGGAAGAGGGGCAGAAATGTGGAGTGTAGGTGGGGCAAGGGACAGAGGCTCAATCCACACAGACTCAAAACATGTCTTTGCTTCCCTCCAAGTACATAGAGCCATCTATAAAGAGAGGGGGCTTTTCACTGCAGGAAGAAAAACAATTAAAAATCAAACTGAAATCTTGCACCTCCTAGAAGCAGTTTGTGACCCAACAGCTGTTGCTGTCATCCATTGCAAGGGACATCAAAAAGGAGAGGACCCCATGACCAAAGGAAAACAGAAGGCAGATACAGGAACAAAACAAACAGTCATGATTCCCCACACACCACCCCTAACAGTTTTAATGCTTCAGCTCTTTCCCAAGCAAATAAACTATACTCGAGACGAGGAGGCCTGGGTAAAATAAGAAAAGGTAACTAAAGACTCAGATAGATGATGGCTCCTTCCTAATGGGTGTCCTTTTATTCCAGATCATCTGGGACTATCTTTGGTCCACCAACTCCATGAAGATACTCACATGGGAAAGACAGCCTTAGAAATTCTAATAACTCCATATTACTATAGCATTTGTAGCTGAGATCACACATGGACTGGCAAAAGCCCTAAAGATTAAAGCCCTATTGGCCACAAAGTTGAGCTTATGAATCAATCGTTAAAGCAGACCTTGGGTAAAATTTGACAGAAGATCCCATTGCCCTGGACCACAGTACTGGCTATGATTCTCTTATGGGTGAGATACTAACCCTGAACAAGAATTAAGATCTCACCTTATGAGATTTTATTTGGTAGACCATCACCCCTCAAGAGTCCTTGGGGATCAAAGGGAGATGGGAAATCTTGAGATTCATGCTCAGCTTCATACTTTAGCCAGCACCGTAGCTCAGTTACACAAATTGACACCAGAAAGACTCCCCTTGCTTATTAGTAACCCAGTATTTCATATAGGAGATTTCATATGGGTAAAAGACTGGGGCAAAGTACCCACAAGCCCACTTGGAAGGGGCTCTATTCTGTGCATCTGAACACTCCTACACCCTTAAAAGTTTCAGATATAGACACCTGGATCCATCGTTCTTAAGTAAAAGCTGCCACCGTATCTGAATGACTGACCCAGTGGAGAGTGACCAGAGACTCTGAGGATCCCTCAAAGTCAACCTTCATGCCCGCCGCTCTGCTTTGACCACATAGGTAGCTAGTTGATCTACACATGGCTGACCCCTGAGAATTCTGCAGCCCTGCTCCAGTCATACACCTGGAGACCAACTGTTGGTCTACACTCTGTGGAACCTGAGTAATCCAATTAAGGACACTCAAGAGTACCGACAAAATGCCATCCTTCTCCTATAAGCGTACTGTGCTTCTAGCCTTAATGTTCTCTGTAGCTTTGGTTATAACTGCCTGAGACAATCGGAACCTACTAGAAGAAATGGCCCTTAGCCTTAGGTATAATGGGCATATTCTTTGGAATCTTTTTTTTCTCATAACCATCTGGGACCCCCTGAGTCCTAGATCAATGGGAAGTCCTTTGAATCTGCCATGTCATTGCAATTATTTGTATTGCAACAACGGACTCCATACTTCATGTGTTAAACAAAACCCTAACTTTTGTAGGGGACTGGGTAAAATCTGTGTAATTGACCCAAACCCTACTTGCAATGTCTGTTACCATGAAAAGCTGTTGGGGGACTCCTGCATTCCCCAAGGGCATCTGCCTCACTGTTAGTCACAGAGAAACTTATACATCCCCTATGGGCAACCCCACAATCTGAGGAACACCGAGCATGCTTCCTTTGCTTGAGATATAGACTCCTCCTGGCTGGACTTCCTGTGGCAGGGTGGGATGACTTTGAACCATATTTCAAAGTTGTCCTTATGGCAGGGAAGGCAACTCTTTGCTCCCTCAGTGGTGCCTATGTGACTACCTCACACCCAGGATGCCCCTGCCATCAAACCCCTGACATAGCAGTTAGAGACTGGACATGAAATTTACCCCAAGGTAAATTTCCACTTGGCACAGCTCCAGTAATTCCCCATGAGACTCAAGGATTAATTTTGGGACTTCCAACCCAAACACTAGGAACAGTTAACTCAACTTTCTACTTCCTGGCCTAACAGAACCCCACCTTAGCAGCTGACTATTGGGCTTTGTGTGCCCATAGGCAACTTGTGGATCCTCACCATCCTGATCAACATATCAAAACCTGATCACACTTGAAGAAGGGAGAGCACGGACTCCACAGAGCTTATATTAAAAATCTTCTCTCTAAACATTGACCTGCTGGATTGTAAACAGGGCCCTGAGGGAACTGTAAGCATCCCTTTCAGCCTCTGATGTAGCTAAATTCATATCTACCACTCTCACCCAGTTTGTCCAACTGAGGACAGATGGTGCACTGGCCACTCCTCCCTCTTGTTTAGCTGTAATTTCTTAGCTTCTGCTTGCCTGCCCAAAGAATGGAAGGGTGTCTGTACATTGGCTTTCCTACATACAGACATTATGTCTGGAGATCAGTACCTATCTAAGACATACACTATAGCAGGCCCAAAAGAGTGCCCATACTGATCCCTCTCCTGGAAGGATTGGGAATTGCCTCAAGTGTAGTCCTAGGAGCTGGGAATATAGCTAACACAGAAATTAAAGTCAAATATCTCACCCCAAAATTTAAGGGAGACCTTCAAGAAGTCTCAGAATTTTTACTTCAGAAACAGTTGACTCCTTCACTGCAATTTTACAGAATAGAAGAGAACTCAATCTATTAACAGCAGAAAGAGGAGACCTATGCTTATTCCTACAGGAGGAAGGCTGATTTTATGTAAACCAATCTGGTACATGGTACATAAAATCCATGACCTACAGAACTGGGTTCAAACGCACAGGGAGGCCTGATTCCCTCCTGGATCTTCTGGTCCTTACTCACCCCAAGGCTCATACCTTGCAGTCCCACTGGAAATAGTGGCATTTCTCTGTGGACCCTGTCTCCTCCACTGTTTGACTGACTTCATTTTCTCTTGCTTGGAAGTAGTAAAATTACAAATGGTCCTGACTTCTGGACTTGCCTATCACACAATAGGACAAGAGGATCTCAAGAATCCAAAAGTTAACAAAACAGATCTTTAAGGTTGATATTTTAGATGATATAAACAGGCATCAAAAGGGGTAAATGAAGAAGAAAAGAAAGATAGCCATGCATAATGCCATGTTTGTGTGTATCTAAAATTGCTTTATGACTGATTTTACACTTTAGAGTATGGTACTCACCTTGAGTAGTTTTATAAATGCTTTTCTAAAATTTGTGTTGAAAAGGGAAACAACACTAAAATGGAGAAAGCAATCCTAAGAAGTAAATACCACAGTTATTTAGTGGAACATCTGTGTGCAATTACCATGATGCTAAAGAACTTATAATAAAACTCTGTTAAAAGTATCTTAAAGGGGCTGGAGCGATGGCTCAGTGGTTAAGAGCATTGACTGCTCTTGCAGAGGACCTGGGTTCAATTCCCAGCATCCATATGGTGGCTAACAATTGCCTGTAACTCCAGCTCCAGGGGAATCTAACATCATCTTTTGACATCCGCAAGCATTGAATGACACATGTGCATTTAAATACATGCAGGCAACATACACATAAAATAAATACATAAAAACTTTTCTAAAAATATCTTAATGCTAGGAGTGGTGGTACATGCATTTAATCTCAGCATTTGGTAGGCTGAGGCAGGTGGATCTCTGTGAGTTCCAGTTCAATCTGGTCTATATAGTGAGTTCTGGGACTGCCAGGGCTGTAAGGAGACTGTCCCGGCCAGCAGGACAGCAACAAGAGCTTGAGACCCCCAGGAACCTGGAATGAAAGGGAGCAAAAGGTACAGAGAAATGATGGCAAGACAGTCTCTCTGATCAAATCGCCAGATTTTATTTCTTCTCCAAGTCTTATATATACCTTGGTGAAGCAGGAAACAATAATCAGTTAGGAATGTCGGGGGGAAGTCTCTTGGGCCATAAAACATCCCTAAACAAAGGTCAGGTCACAGGTAACTCCCAAGGAATGTACTTCAAAGAAACTTTCCAAGGGAGAGAGATGCTAATCAGCTGGGGGCGGGGGTGGGGGGTGGGGGGGGAGGGAGGACTCTCCAGACCGAGATCACAAGGCCATGTTAGGTTTTAGGATAGTGATAAGTCTCAACATGGGGTCTGGTTGGCTCCTGGCAGGAGACCATGTCTCAAAATAAATTAAAAAACCAAAAACCAACGAACCAAACAAAAACCCAATCTTAAACCCTTCCCTAAATATCTGCATCTGCAAACATGCATATAGGAGTTTCCTTCAGTGGTGTTAGAACACTAAGCACTGGTACTGTTAATCGGGCAGGATGGGTACCCTCTGTTAATCGGGCAGGATGGGTACCCTCTAATGCTGTAAAAAATGTGGGTGACCTGTAAATACTGTGAAGGAACTCAGCTCAGTGCTCAAGTTCTTTCGGAGATAACGCCACTTGAATCTGCTGCTGTGAATAAACTTTCCCAGTTTCTCCATATGAGTCTCTTGGTGCCTTTCTCTGTGTGTGACTGGTTCCATAACCCTCCAAACCCTGATGATTAGGTCTTGGATTTGATATTAAATCAAGGTTAATTTTTTTTGCAAGTAGACCATGCATCACTCAGTTTCCCTTTTTCTTTATATCTCCAGTCACTGGGAAGAACACAACTGTAACACATGCTAAACACATGCTACCTCCCAGTGCACACTAGACAGGATCCTCTAAGGCCCAGCGACAAAGGAGGCTGGTCATAGACATAACCACCAGAGGGCAGCCGCCGCAATGGTCAAGTGAAGAGACACCAGCTGTGTGGAGAAGGCTGTCGCCTTGTCTGGAATGCAGGGCTGAGAAAGGCAACCTTGGAAGAGGTAGGGTGGGAGGCACTGGGATGCCACCTGATACTGGCCCTGAGGGCCTGGCCTTTTTCCTGATGTTCACCAGCCTCAGGCTCTCAGACAGGACATTGAGACCTGAAGCCATATGGAGAGTTTGTGTCTTCATTAAACCTAGAATTCTCTCCTCCCCATTCCACAGTTCTGAGTCCCACAATCCAGGAGGAGCCCCTCGATTGTTCTGCTCTCTACCCTGACCCTAACTTTTCTTTTCCAGCATGGAGTGTGGAGGCTGGGCTTCTGAGGTCATGAATAGGTCTTTATCGGGAGAGGATCTCCTGACAAGGCAGTTAGGATGCCAGCAAATAGGCCAACCTCAGACTTGCTTCACATAGTGAAGAAGCTGAGGCCATCGTCTACTAAAATGATGCTTAAACAGTCAAACTGAGAATAACCCATAGGATCCACACAGAATCCTGGCAGGACATATAGGTCTTCTAAAAATTTACCTACCAAGATGCCCTAAGCACAATATAGAAATATCATACTGATTAGCAACTCCTGAGTGTCTACACAGGGACTTGGTTTAGAGGCTGAGTATGACCATAAGCTACCACCAGGAGTAGTATAGAGTCACAGAGACAAACAAGTCTGGGGACAAGCGACCCTATTTCCCAACCAGAAGCTGCTTGCTCCGTTTGCCTCAAAGCCAACTCCAGCTTCCATACATAGCTGAGGACCTAGGGCAAGCCCAGAGGTCAAGTGCGGAGGCAGTGATGCGGTCAGTACGGCTGGACTGGCTTTGGAAAGGCTGAATCTGCAGTTCACTCCTTCACCCTCCATAAGTCATTCTTGCTGGAACACATCAGAATGCACAAATCAGACCTCTAGGTCTTGGACTTCACCCTAGGGGACGGGGGAGGGTGGAGAAATAAGCAAGCAAAGAGCAATCCACAGCTGCTGGAAGCTGGGGAGGCCTGGGAAGCTTGAGGAAGTGCTGAGGGAGGCTGGCACAAGGGAAGCCTGCAGGGGCTCTGGGTTTCTGAGACAGAACAAGAAGGTAGATGCAAAGGTCCTGTGGCCTTGAGCATGCCTGGAGGTTTAGATGGGGCCAGATAGATGGGTGGGGCACAGAGCAGCAGGCATGGGGTTCAGGCTGAGGTCACAGGTCCTGGAAGGCCCCTTAAGGGTTTTCTCTGTGGGAAGGGATCCCTGAGGACTCTGAGAGGTCTTTAGCTGGATAGAGACTTGTATCACTGTACTGAGAAGACAGAGAGGCCCACAGGTAGCACTGGTGCCATGGAGATGAGAAGTGAGAACAGGCTTCCTTGGCAGGGGTCACTGAAGGCCGCTTCTGTGAGACAAGGTCCCATGAGAAGAGAAGCAGAACCCACAGGAGGAGTGTGTAGTGTGCAGATTTATTATCAAGGCTTGTCTCCACAACTAGCAAGCTGGAGGGCAGGAAGGCTGGCGTACAAGCTCCAGCTGATGCTGAGGCGGGGCAGGAAGTCCTACTCTGACAGCAGTGAGGAGCAAGCTTGCACTTGTGAACCTTGTGTTCCCTTCAGACCCTGGATGGAACCCATGAGCCCCAGCTCCCAACCTCAGAGGCATTTCCTTCATGAGCCAGCCGAGTGAATGCTTGTTCCATCTAGAAACACCCCAAACACTCCCAGAACAGTGTGTGAGCAGCTATGGGGCATCCTGAGACCCAGTCAGTCTGACAAAAATTAATGGTCCCATGACCGAGAGGAGAGAAGCTGGTCATCATGAAGGTGTGCTGGAGTTTGGGGGCAGGGTAGGGCCATGATGAGGTAGGATGGGGGATGGAGTGAGTTTAAAAATGTTCCACATCTCTAGCTGGAAGTACTCAGGAAGCAGCTGGACTGGAGTGGGGGAGCTCTTGAGGAATTCTGCAGAACAGGGCAGTTGTCAGGGGTTTTTGGGCTCTGAGACAGGCAAGTTCACCCAGGCAGTCTGTGTGCCTGCAGTCCATCTGTCAGAGGCAGCAGCAGGCAGGGCTAGGCAGGACCTGGGGCACAGTCTCAGGGGAGGGGCATGACAGAGTAATCTATGGAGGATCAGAGAGTCAGCCCATGAAGACACACTAGGCTACTCTGAGGAGCTACTCTACCTCCATTGGAGGCAGGAACAGGTTCTTAGTGTGTTCACTGAAGCCTAGTGAATGTGGTTACAGGAGTTCAAAGTCAAGAGCCGGGGTAGGGGATTCCCCAGTGAGCATCGGATAGTTCTCAGACTTCTAGCACATAGTGTGTGGATTCTGAGGGTGGAATTCATGGGAAGAGCCCAGGGGGTGCTGGGATGTTGATCCTGGTGCCACTTGAGATCCTGAAGCATAGGAATGCCTGGGGCTGACAAGATCATCTAAGGCTGTGATCAAAGTGGTACCCAAGACAGCTGGGAGGTCAGCCAAGCAGACAACTGTCAGGACTGCAACTGTGTGACCAAAGAAGTGTTTAGGGTGGAGGAGGCAGAAGGACTGAGCATCCACAGGAAGTGAGGACAAGAGCTGCATTCAGCTGGCAGAATTCCTGAGTGCAATGGTGAGCTGTGGCAAGGCTGGCCTTGAACTTTCAGTCCTCTTACCTCAGCCTCCTGAAAGCTGGGATGACAGTCCTGTAACCCAGTGCCCTACCTTGTTTCGAATTTTCTTGTACACCTTTGTGTAATGTTCTCCATTTTGTTTTCCAGCACATTAACTTCTTATTTCTTTCAGTAATTATGCATTCAGCCTCAAGAGTGGTTTCTTGCTGCTTTTTACCTTGTTATTCTGCTCTGGCTATGGAAGTCACAGTTGTCTGTAGCAAGACTGTATAGCAACACATTAAGAGGTGTTCAGCATGTCCCATATTACAAAACCATGGTTAAGCGAGCATGAAAGTTGGGTATAGGCATAAAGAGCACCAGCTTCAGAGGCAGGCAGGCCTCGTTCAAGTCTTGGTTATGACAGATTCACAGGCTATGAGATGGCCATGCCAAGGTCCCACACCCTCTGCTCCATGTGACACTGTTACAGCTCCATGGAGGATCTCATAACAGCTTGATGTATAGAAGGCAGCAAGCCAGATGCCAAATGGTATCTGTTGTCATATGGATATTTTTGGTCTTTTTGAGACAGGGTCTCCTGTAGCCCCAGCTGGCCTGGAACTCAATATAGAGACTCACCTGCTTCTGCCTCCCAAGTGCTGGGATTAAAGGCATGTACTGCCATGCCTGGCTCATGTGGATTTTTTAAAAAACGTTTTTATTTATTTACTTCTCTATGTGTGTTTGTTTGTATTTGCGTGTATGTGTGTAGATACCATAGCATGTACATGAAGGTCAGAGGACAATTTAAGGAAGCTGGTTGTCTTTCTATGAGCCATCTTGCTGGACCTCTTTTTTTTTTTCCCAGTGTGTATGTGCATAGAGCTATGTGTAAGTGTAGATACGCACCTCCTACAGCATGGGTGTGGAGGTCAGAGGATAGCTTTCAGGAATGGTTTCTCTCTTCCAACGTGTAGAGGCAAAGAATCTCTCCTTGTGTCTGCCATAATGCATACTCTAGCCTAGCACGCCATTGAGCTTCTGGGCATTAAACATTTTCCTGTCTTCACCACCCATCTTGCCTAGGAGTACTGAGATTACAGAAGGGTATTACCATATCCTGCTTTTTCTACATGGGTTCTGGGGATTGAGTTAGATGGCCAGGCTTGTGTGGTAAGTGCTCTTATCCACAGATCCATTACACTGCTCCTACCTGGCTCTTTGTGTTTCTCAGAACACTCCCCTGGAAACCCAACTGCCCTGATGTGAGGAAGCCCCACCATATACAGAGGCCCAGCTTGGTAGAACTGACAGACAGGAACCCTTGGGTGACTCCAGTCCCATTTTTAAGTCTTCTACCGAAGATCCTCAAAACTGAGGGCCAGAGACCAGCCAGCCTTGCTGGGCCCTGATGACTTCCTGGCCTGAGAGATAATGGATGATTGCCATAAACCAACCTATAATGTGTGGGTAAGTGTTACTCAGCTGTAGAAAACTAATACTTGCC
This sequence comes from Eospalax fontanierii, assembly GCA_035773235.1. Classification (NCBI taxonomy): domain Eukaryota; kingdom Metazoa; phylum Chordata; class Mammalia; order Rodentia; family Spalacidae; genus Eospalax; species Eospalax fontanierii. Next base: position 43,112,008 of record CM069552.1, read on the forward strand.
ATTTTTCCTGACTAGTGACTTTGGCTTTCTTTTTTAAAAAATGGGTATGGGTCCTGACCCTCGGGGACATGATGAGCAGTGGTCCCATGTGTCAACTTTGAGGTTCTCCCTTCAATACCTCACAGCTCCTGTCAGCAGCCCATACTCTGGCCTTATGGCATCTCCTCTACGTGCTTTCGTGGGAGTTGTGAGCCAATGGGTAGGAAGGCAATGGGATGTACTGCCTGAATGGTTCCTGGGAAGACCATCTCACAGATGGAGATCTTGGCAGGATGGAATATTCTGCACACGAGAACACCTCACAAGGCCCTTGCCTTAAGCATTGCATCCTGCCTGCCTTGATGGTCACTTCCAAAGAGATCTGCACCCAACCCTTGCCTCAAGCTCTGTTTTCAAATTCACAGTTGGCTTTGAACCACACCACCTTGATTCCAGGTAGAGAGGGTAGCGCTATTCCTTGAAAAATCAAGCTCACTCTTTAAAAGCAAAAGGAACATCATACAAATAAACACACAATACCTGGAAAGTGCTATTGAATTCCATCCAGAGTCAGAGACGATGCCACTGAGATCAACAGTGGGTCAGTGAATCCTTTCTTAGGTAAGAACATGTGCTCGGTTGAGCAGGGTTTCCCCAGTGGGCCTGGCTTTACCAGGTTCCCACACAGAAGCACCTGGAAGGAACTGCCAGTGAGAGCTCATCACAGTTCATTGTACCAAGCCATGTTGTGACATGGGCCCTTAACGAGGCTGCCCAAAAGTTTTACTTGTCATTTGAGACCCAAGTGGACTGGCTTCCCACTGATCATGCCCCCAGCCAGCCACCAGGCAGTAGAGACACTGCATAGCAGCATGGATTGCTCAGATCCATGACCCATGTTCTTCATGAACACAAGCCACAGAGCGCATCCAAACGTGGGGACACGTGCACACAGCTGTCTGATGACATATGCTTGTGTGACACCTCTGCACAGCAAATCACAGTCACCCACATGCATGTTTGTACATCTATACATGTTACATATATACTCCCTCATAAAGACTAGGCACAGCAGACATGTGTGGACACCCATAGCCACATCTAAATATCAGCCTTTGTACAGGGGAACACACAAATACAGACCTGCCAGGTCCCAAGCTTTTGCAAATCATCACAGACAGAAACACTTGGATATACCCCAGAACTGCTGGCCCAGATGTGGGGACATATTTATGGATACACATGTGAACTCTTCCACACATGTTAACCATATACTCAGATCTCTAGACATGTGAAGACACATAGATATCCACGCAGATGCCCATGTAAACCTATCTTCTTTCTACATGGATGTGGAAGCCACACACTTTACACGTGGACCCCTGCCACACTTGCTCATGCTCCAGGCTGTGTGCACCAGCCATTCCTGGCTCCACTCAGTTCCTCGGCCCCTTGGGTACCTGCAGTGCCATCCTCAGATCCCTATGACTGTGGGAACTGTCACCTGTGGACTCCACAGCCAGGACCTCCAGATTAACTTCCAGAAAAGCTTCATGTGATGTGGTGGCCCATATTTAGGGCCCCAATCGACTCCACCTCTGTCCCTTTCCCCATAGGTTACAGTGGGACACTGATGACCCAGCAGCATAGCCTGTCCCCTAGCTACATTCCAGGCTGACATCTGCATGTGAAGCCCTGCAGGACCCTCATCTTCGAGGCCTAACCCCCAAGTCCTCACCCTGAACTCTGTCTCCAAAGCCCCATTCCCCAGTGACCATGTTGTACAGTACCTCGGGTCACCAGGTAACCAAATAATAGCCCTCACTCCTCTTACTTCTAGTCCATCCTCAAGTTGGTGGCTTTTTCAGACCCCTTGATACCCTTCCCAGGGTCCCCCACTCCTCGTAGTCCTGCGCAGCCCTGGCTGGCTGCTCTACAAGTCATCTTCCTCATACATCACACAGTTTTGCATACTCTCTTCTGAAAAAGAATCCCTCTTTTAGTCCACTCTCACCCTTCCCACACCATACTGGACCCCCAGCAGCAACTCTTTTGCCCCTCTTTAGGGTTAATGACCCCTTGGTTCATTACCTAAAATCTTCCAGTCTTTCAGAGCCTCAGCTTTCATGATATTGAAGTGATTCACCTAATAGTTAGTTAGTTAGCTAGTTCCCACTAACTGTGAGGTTGCCCTGTTCACAGGATATTTCCTACCTAGAGCCAGGAAGGGGAGGAACTCTCTGGACCTCATTACAGCCTGACTACCACTCAGCTCTACTTGCCAACACCCTAACACTCACCAGGAACAGTTCAGAGTTACAACAGGGCTTCAGTCCTGGGGTTAGAACCCAGGGAGACAGAGAGTCTGGTCCTGAGTTCTCCAGCTGTTAAGGGCCACTTCTTTATAAGAGAAACTCCCTGGGGGCTCTCCATAATTTGCCAAGAAGAGCAGACAGGGCTAATGCCTTACACGTGTCAGCCGCTCCTTGTCTCTCAAAAGGCACGCAAACCCACAGTGATGCTGAGAATCCAGCCAGTCCTGTGTCTCTGGGGCAAAAAGGTTTATAGGGGGACAAATCTTCAGCATGACAGTAACCTGGATTCTTCATATGAGACAGGTTGTAGCATCAAGTTAACTGAGTCAGGAGTTCTGAATGAAGTTCAGACTTGGCTCTCGTGGTGTGCTTGTGTTCTTGGATCCCTTCAGCTAAACTCCATGTCCTGAAGTGGCCCTGAGTTTGGACCCATATGCTTTCTCTCTATGTGGTGACCCTTAGCACTCCCCTCCTTACTGGAGCGAGAATGACCTGTGTTCCTTAATAGCTGGGAAGGAACCAGCAATGACTGTGGCCAAAGACTAGGGCCTCTGAGGAGGGTTGATTTTCTGTATCCCAAGCTATAAGGAGAATTAATAACAACCTCAGAGATGGAATGTTCTTTGGCAGAACCACAGGCTTTTGAAATAAAGGGAGGGTCTAGTGACCCAGTCTGAGCAGGAGGATGGGCTTCACTGTGGCTTTTGGATTCTGTAGTGGCACTAGGGATATCCCTGGCGGGCTCTGGTAAGTAGGAGGAAAAGCCATAGCCAGTTCCTGAACCCACATGTGGGGCCCAATGGGAATACAAAGGGTCTCCCACTCCTGCTCTTTCCCATACCTCTCCTGGATGTCTATATAAGTGCATGGGACTGCTTCCTCCTGGAACTACAGTTGCCCTGTCTCAAAATGAGTACAGTCCATTTAGGCAGTGATGACACAAGGTGAACATACCCCAGGTCTCTAAAGAAGACATAGTGGAAAGACCTGGGAGCCAGGCAGGGAGCTTCCTCACCCAGGGTGAAAAGGTCTAGAGGGAGGAGTAGGGCACAGACAGGGATAGACCACATCCTGCTTTCTCTCTGGAGCCAGTTTACTCTCCCTCACCTACACACAGCTGTCTGGAAAAACACAACAGAAACTCGACTCTTCTGAGTGCAGGAGTTGGGGTCCTATAGGAATCAGGGCAGGGCAAAGAGACTGATGATAATCCCTAGCTTTGAGGAGGTATGTGCTCAGAATAGGGGTCAACACAGGGCTCAATCCTATATTTGGGTAACTTTAGGGCCTCTGCTGACTCTGGGTACCCAGATGCATCATGAACCCTTGGTTCACTTAGGGATTGTTTGATGAAATCTCGGTATCCCACATCTGCCTTGGGCTAGGTCTTCCAGCACAGTTAGGGGCTCAATAGACACAGTACAATATGTCTACGGAAGGATGACGACATCTGCCCTTGTTCCTGCTGATATTCCTGGGGAGCCCACTGATCTTTCTGAAAGTGTCCAGAGAAGAAAAATTTTGACATGCTTTTAAACTGAGGGCATGCCATACATGGTCACCATCAAATAGCAGGAGGACTGGGACTAGAAACCCAGAGCTTCCCAGGATTAGGCTGTAGGAAGCTTATCACCTAGTGGTCCTTCCTAAGGGGAAGGACCACTAGGCCTACTGGATGGAGACAGCAGTGCTCAAGGTGAGAAGCACTGGGAAGCATCCCACACACATGGCAGAACGCCCGCAGTTGCCTTAAGGTTTTGCCACCACCTTGAGAGTCTTCCTTTTATCTTTCATATATTTCATAATCAAATCTCATGGGACAAAGGAATAAGGTGGAGAAGAGAGGAGATGCACACATACCTGTGTTCAGGAACTACCTGCCCGAAGCTGGTGGTGACCACCCGGATAGCACACAAGTGTGCTCTCCTTGTCTGTCTTCAGCACTACAGATGGAACAGCCTCGTTCCTTTCATCAGATGGCAGCTTCTAAGACAGACACACTGCCTCTGTCTCCAGAGGCATGCCCAACCCCAAGAGCTCATGTTAGTTGAGCAGTTACTGTATGCTGAGGAAACTTGCTGACTTGTGAGGCAGAACTGCTCCTTCTCACACCATGTGCTTGGACCTGACTTGGAGGAAGGAGGAAGCTGGATTCTATGCTTCAGTCCTCCTCTCTCTCTTCTGCCCCTACACTTGGATTCATGTCTTCAGACTAAAGTGCCTGCGTCTTCACAGGACACTCCCTGGGAATCCCCACAAGATCTTGCTCTCTGTGCCCCCTCCAGCCCCACCATGTCATGACTCTTGATTTTGAAACAGGAAATGATCCCAACCCTGGCTGGCAGGCTCCTCCCACAGACCTTCTACAGCGCCTTCTGCCCCTTTCTTGGGTCTTCACTCTAATGTGTCCGGAGGAGGAATCGCCACAGCTTACCATTGCACTCAGGAATTCTGCCAGCTGAATGCAGCTCTTGTCCTCACTTCCTGTGGATGCTCAGTCCTTCTGCCTCCTCCACCCTAAACACTTCTTTGGTCACACAGTTGCAGTCCTGACAGTTGTCTGCTTGGCTGACCTCCCAGCTGTCTTGGGTACCACTTTGATCACAGCCTTAGATGATCTTGTCAGCCCCAGGCATTCCTATGCTTCAGGATCTCAAGTGGCACCAGGATCAACATCCCAGCACCCCCTGGGCTCTTCCCATGAATTCCACCCTCAGAATCCACACACTATGTGCTAGAAGTCTGAGAACTATCCGATGCTCACTGGGGAATCCCCTACCCCGGCTCTTGACTTTGAACTCCTGTAGCCACATTCACTAGGCTTCAGTGAACACAGTAAGAACCTGCTCCTGCCTCCAGTGGAGGTAGAGTAGCTCCTCAGAGTAGCCTACCTAGTGTGTCTTCATGGGCTGACTCTCTGATCCTCCATAGACTACTCTGTCATGCCCCTCCCCTGAGACTGTGCCCCAGGTCCTGCCTAGCCCTGCCTGCTGCTGCCTCTGACAGATGGACTGCAGGCACACAGACTGCCTGGGTGAACTTGCCTGTCTCAGAGCCCAAAAACCCCTGACAACTGCCCTGTTCTGCAGAATTCCTCAAGAGCTCCCCCACTCCAGTCCAGCTGCTTCCTGAGTACTTCCAGCTAGAGGTGTGGAGCATTTTTAAACTCACTCCATCCCCCATCCTACCTCATCATGGCCCTACCCTGCCCCCAAACTCCAGCACACCTTCATGATGACCAGCTTCTCTCCTCTCGGTCATGGGACCATTAATTTTTGTCAGACTGACTGGGTCTCAGGATGCCCCATAGCTGCTCACACACTGTTCTGGGAGTGTTTGGGGTGTTTCTAGATGGAACAAGCATTCACTCGGCTGGCTCATGAAGGAAATGCCTCTGAGGTTGGGAGCTGGGGCTCATGGGTTCCATCCAGGGTCTGAAGGGAACACAAGGTTCACAAGTGCAAGCTTGCTCCTCACTGCTGTCAGAGTAGGACTTCCTGCCCCGCCTCAGCATCAGCTGGAGCTTGTACGCCAGCCTTCCTGCCCTCCAGCTTGCTAGTTGTGGAGACAAGCCTTGATAATAAATCTGCACACGACACACTCCTCCTGTGGGTTCTGCTTCTCTTCTCATGGGACCTTGTCTCACAGAAGCGGCCTTCAGTGACCCCTGCCAAGGAAGCCTGTTCTCACTTCTCATCTCCATGGCACCAGTGCTACCTGTGGGCCTCTCTGTCTTCTCAGTACAGTGATACAAGTCTCTATCCAGCTGAAGACCTCTCAGAGTCCTCAGGGATCCCTTCCCACAGAGAAAACCCTTAAGGGGCCTTCCAGGACCTGTGACCTCAGCCTGAACCCCATGCCTGCTGCTCTGTGCCCCACCCATCTATCTGGCCCCATCTAAACCTCCAGGCATGCTCAAGGCCACAGGACCTTTGCATCTACCTTCTTGTTCTGTCTCAGAAACCCAGAGCCCCTGCAGGCTTCCCTTGTGCCAGCCTCCCTCAGCACTTCCTCAAGCTTCCCAGGCCTCCCCAGCTTCCAGCAGCTGTGGATTGCTCTTTGCTTGCTTATTTCTCCACCCTCCCCCGTCCCCTAGGGTGAAGTCCAAGACCTAGAGGTCTGATTTGTGCATTCTGATGTGTTCCAGCAAGAATGACTTATGGAGGGTGAAGGAGTGAACTGCAGATTCAGCCTTTCCAAAGCCAGTCCAGCCGTACTGACCGCATCACTGCCTCCGCACTTGACCTCTGGGCTTGCCTAGTGTGGACCGCCACGCCTGGACGCTTCACTTGGCTTCAAGGCAGGTGGAGCAGCTGCTCGGAGGGAGAAGCGTGGCTCCGCCCCTGGCTTGTCTCTGCGGCTCTGTACTACTGCTCGTCATGCCAATCCTGGCCACATGCTCAGCTCTGAATCAAGTCCCTGTGTTGACATTCAGGTGTTTCCCATGAATATGAAGTTCATCTGTTGTGCTTGGGGCATCTGAGTACAGGAGACATTGGTAGGTAAATTAATCAGCACTCTGGGTGTGTCCTATGGGTTATTCTGAGGTTGACTGTTCAGTGTCATTGTAGTAGAGGCTGCCCTAAGTGTCCTCCCTGGGGCAGGTCTGAGGCTGGCCTGTCTAATGGCACCTCCACAGCTTTGTCAGCGGAGGTCTGGATAAATCCTCCCACATTCCATGCTGGAAAACAAAAGTCAGGATCAGGGCAGAGAGCAGAGCAAGGGAGGGGCTCCTGTGTGAGCTCCAGGACCCTGGGTTGTAGAATAGGGAGGGGAGAACTCTGTGTTTGAAGGGGACACAACCCTTCATATCTCCTCAGGCCTCAGCATCCTGTCTGAGAGCCTGAGTCTGGTGAACACTTAGGAGCAGGGCCGGGACCTCCAAGTCGGTCTTGGGTAGTTTTCCTTCCCCTACCTTCTCCCCCTAGGCTGCCTGTTCCCACTCTTACATTCAGGGTGACAGTCCTGCTCACACAGCTGGTATCCCTGTCCCTACTGTTGGCCATCAATCTGACCATTGTAGTTGTTGCCCTCTGGTGATGTCTCCACCAGCTTCCTATCAAGATGGATCAGGATCTTAGGAGATCCTGAGTAGTATACCATGGGAGGTCACATCACTCAGGGAAGCTGCTCCTCATTCCTCAGGATGGGCTCAATTCAGTTCAGTGACTCTGAGGACCTGGAAGGGCCGTCAGGTTCTTGGAGTCATTTCTTATCGCATGTCCTTCAGCCCTGGGAGGAGCCCTGCTGTTATTCCTCTTGCCTAGCTCTGCAAACTGAGGAGCACAGAGCCATGATTCACCCCCAGGCTGCAGGCTCAGGTGGATTCCAGACCCTCACCTGTGCCAAGGTGATTGTTCTCAGGACCTGAAATTCTCAGGACTTCGAGGGAGCAGGGACCCAGCTTGAGAAGCCCTAGGTCCTCCTTCTAAAGCCTCTTCCCACCTGACTCTTACCAAGCTGGAAAGGGGCCTCTCAGAAGCACCCCTGCTGCTGCTTCCCTGAGGGCACTGTGGTCAGCACCATCTACCACACTCACCTGGGACTGAGGGGTCTCCTGCTGTTAGTTTGTCCTCAGTCTTCAGAGCCCACACTGACTCCAGGAAGATCTCTCAGTGGGAGATGCTCTTTCACAAGGAAGGAGACTGAGGCCCAGAGAGCATGGCAAGTGGTATTTGCATATGAGAGAACAGTCCTGACCCCTTTCCTGCCCAAGAGGCCAAGCCACACTTCTGTTGGGTCCTACACTAATAGGCAGCAATTAATCCCATCTCAGGGGAGATGCCCTGGACTCATTCACATTGAAAAGTCTCCATTTCAGGGTGGAACCTACTTTCATTGACTTCAAAGTTTCTTGTGGGCATCTTTGAGATGGCCTCTCATATGGGAATCCACATGCCTCTTTCCTTCCTTGGGTATTTGGAGCCTTGGTCTGGGATCTTGTAGAACTTTGCATGTCAGATCTTAGAAACTGAGACATATGAAGACAGGTAAGCCTTCCTCATTCGTTTTAAAAAGCATTTTAATTCTGAAAATACAATATGTATACTGGAGTGTTTAAGATATATGTAGATCCACACGGAAAGTTGTTCATACACGTTACAGCAGCACTGTTCATTATTTCCCCAAAGTGGAAATGACCCAGTGTCCAACAGACTGAGAGAGAAACAAATATGGATCATCCACACCGTGGAGAACTGCCAGTCACAACCTATGAGTACTGTGGAGCACAAGAAGGCACTCATGTCTTCCTCAGGTGCCTTTGGATTTGGGATTTTTGTGTTGGGATTTCTGTTGGTTATTTTCTGAGACCAAAAATGTGTGGTTTGTGTTTGATGCTGTCACTGATGTCATCATCAACAACCTGAAGGACTGTGGCCTTTTCTGAGGGACAACAGGCCTAGCAGGATGGGCCACTGCAGACTCTGCCTGCTACTACACGTGAGGGAGATAGAGGCAAGAACACCGTGCTCCCTTCCTGTCCCCCCAGCTGCTTCTCCCCTCTTTCCTCTCTCTGCTCTCAGCTTCCCCTGCCCCTTCCCTCAGATTCAGACTTGGGGGAGGGGTTGCCACAGACCTCTCTGCTTGATGTCTGCCTTTGTCTGAGGTGCCTGGAGTGGCCATGGTACCCCCTTGCTGAGCATCTGTTCCAGTTTTCTGACTATTTTCTTGTTCTGAGGCGGGGGGTGCAGGGGGCAGGCAGTACATGTAGAGTCTCCCAAAGCCTGTGTCTGGAGGGGTACCCACTTCCAACACTGACCCTGACCACCCAGCCCAAGTTCAAATGTCTCCAGGGAGCCTCCTACCTACCCTTCCCTTTGCCACACAGAGGCCCCAAAGGAAAAAGCACAAGAAGTGTGAGAGACACAGAGACACTACCATTCCTGAAGACCACAGTCCACCTGCATTATCGTAGCAGTTTGAAAAAGGAGGAGGAGGAGGAGGAGGAGGAGGAGGAGGAGGAGGAGGAGGAGGAAGAGGAGGAGGAGGAAGGGAAAGAAGAGGAGAAGGAGGAGGAGGGAAAAGAAAACAATTGCATATCTAGAAAAAATTTAGAAAAACAATCTTATTTAGAACTGTCAGATCCTGACCAGCACCCACCGATTCCCCTTTTCATTGTCTGTGCCTTGAGCGTGTCTGCGGTGTCTACGGGTTTACAGTTTACATCTAACCCTCTTCAGACAGCTCCCTGCCTTGCCTTCTGTGGAACTGTGTTCTGAAGGCTGTTCCAAACAACTTCCATCTTCATTGAGGGCCCTCCCCTGAGGCCCTGGGCCCAGGCTCCATTATCCTTAATGTCGCTCTTCAGTGCTAATCCCACTAATCTCGAACCACTGCTGCCTACTGAAGGGTCAGGCCCCTCATGCCCACCCCCTGGCCCAGGTCCTCCAGCATTGAACACTTCCTTGCTTTTTTCACATGTTTATGGAATTGTTCACATGGTTTGAAATAATAAAATGTAGAAAGAAAAAAGACTATTACAGCTGGAAGCAGCCCAATGTCCACCAACAGAAGAATGGGTTAACAAATTGCACTGCATTTACTCAGTGGAAAGAGCACCACCACAGAAAGGAACTGTCACACAGTGACATGAATGAATATCATTAGCAACACGGAAGGAACAAATCCAGACATAAGAGTACCTGTGTATTGGTTCATTCACATGTTCAGGAACAAATGAAGTAAGGGAAGGTGATAGGCCTGTGTGGCAGTTACCCCTGGCAACTGATATAAGAGGTACAAGGTGAGTTTTTAGGAGTTCTAAACTGTTCTGTCCCTGTCATGCACACAGTAACTACGTGGTACAGAATAACTTGAATCAGAGAAGCTGAACCTTTGGAGAACTTGTTTGTTGTCCCTCTGGATTTGAGAACTGTGAACTAATTTTTCACTGGGAAAATTTGAAAACAGAAACCAAGGGCTAGAGCTGTCCTCTAAAGGGAAGACAAGGACAAGTGGCTCCCAGGGTCAGTGTATACTTTTGGGGCTTGTATAAAAAATGACCCATGTACCACCTTTAAGACAGCTAAAGAGGGTGGAGTCCAGGGCTCACCTGCAGCATAAGGAGTGGGGAAACTATCCCCTGCAAAGTGAAGTTCTTCTACCCTGTTGTGTAGAAATCTCCAGACATTGCTCCTGAGTAGCAGTAGGATACTTGGTGTTTGTTGTGGCTGCCTGATGAAACTGTGAGACCAGGAATGTGGTGGCTGGTGGGAGAGCCGAGGTGGGGGAGGAGGTGGGGGGGAGGGACATGGAAAAGTTTTCTTGAGCACCCTTTCCTAGAGTACTTTGATTTCTTTGCATCATATCCACTACTCATCACAAACATTTTTAAAATTATATGAACAGCATGGTCTAGGATAGCAGAGAAAGCTCAGAACACAGAGGAAGGGAAAATACCACCTCATCAGGGGTAACAGTTTCCCCCCTTTCAGCCTCACCTCATGTCCTCTGCTTTGCCTGGTGGAGTCTCTGTGTCATCATAAACACAAAGGAAACCCTAGTCATTCATGCAGCCCGTGTCCATCACAGAACAGGGTCTTCAGAACCCTGTGCAAGAAGGCCGGGGGTAGCTGGGGTCAAGTCTAACCAAGCAGGAAGTTGTCATGGGGTCTCATGTCAGCTCTGCCCACTCTGTTCCCACTGGGGAGCGTCCGTCTTGCCGTGGGTTCCTCATTGCCACAGTTCTCAGCTCTCCACTCTCATCCTATATCTGATGCCTCCCTCCTGTATCTGCCTGTCACCTGCTGAATAACAGCCCCAAAATGCTCATAGGCTAATCCCCATGGTATGTGACCTCATGTGGCAGAAGGGACCTTACAGTGGTGATTATGGAGATGATTCCAGGCTACAAAAGGCCCTCTAGAGCTGGCCCTGAGGCTCAGAGCCAGGAAAGGATAAGTGGTGACAGAGGCAGAGGCCAGAATGGGAGACGTGAACATGCTGAGTCTCACTATGTAGCCCTGACTACATAGCCTGGAACTGGCTGTGCAGACCAGGCTGGCCTTGAACTCATGGAGATTCTACTGCTTCTGTCTCCTGAGTGCTGGGATTAAAGGCAAGTGCCATCAAACCTAACCCAAAACATACTTTTTAACAATATACTGATGGGATTGGAGAGATGACTCAGTGGTTAAGAACACTGGTTGCTCTTGCAGAGGACCCAGGTTCAGTTCCCTGCACCTGCAGGGCAGCTAAAAACTGTCCATAACTCTAGTTCCAACGGATCCAAAGCCCTCTTCTGACCTCTGTGGGCATTGCATGACATGGGTGCTCTTACATACATGCAGACAATACGCTCATACAGATAAACTAAAAATAGTAGATAAAATATTTTGGAATAATAATAATATGCTAGAATTGGAAGACAGAAATTGATACTAAGGAACTGGTGTTCTGTAATTTAAAAATGTCTAAAAAACCATGGGAATGGACAGAAGGAAGAATTTTTGAAGTGCTTGTTAGGAAAAGTCTACCTTGTCTTCTCTCCATCTGTCCAAGCCACTCACATCTTCACACAGACTGGGACACACTTCCCACATAACTTTTACATATTTCTTCCTATAGGTCTCTGTCACTGCTGTAAGTGGGGTTTTCTCCACTTTATATCTCTAACTGGCTACTGTGGGCCATGTGAGAACCACTGATTTTCTCTGAAAACTAGCTAGCTCTCTTTCTTGCTATGGTTCTAGGGATAAAACCTAGGGCTTCATGATGTGAAGCAAGTGGTCTACCACTGAACAATATCCCCGGCCCAAAACATACCTTTTTTGATACCCAGTCTTACTATGTAGCCCTGAGAGGCCTGGAACTTGCTATGTAAAACAGGTTGATCTCAGACTCACAGAGATCCACGCTGCCTCTGTCTCCCAAGTGCTGGGATTAAAGGCAAGCTTTTTAAAACTGTGATTGTAAGACAGAAATTGTTACTAAGAAACTGGTGTTTTGTTATAACAAGTACCTGATAGTGGGAATGGGTGGAAGAGTTCTGAGGTGCATGCTAGGAAAAGCCTACATTGTCATGAGCAGGCAATTCCAGTGAGAGCTTAGAAAGAAGAGAGGAGGAGCTGGGGTGTGGCTCAGTGGCAGAACACTTGCTTAGCATGTGCAAAGCCCTGGGTACTGCTTGTAGGACCCGAAGAAAAATGGGAGGGAGAGAAAAGGAGAGAGATGCTGTAGAGAAAGCCCCAGTCTCTTTAGAAAACCCCCAAGTGCTCATGGACAGAATGTTGGCAGAAATACGGACGATAAATGCCATGGTGAGATCTCAACAGAAATGTGGAACCCTGGTCGGAACGCGGCAGAGCATTTGACTGAACCACATATGGGTTCTGTGAGTGTTGGGGCCTGGGTTTGCCTCAGAATCCCTTGCCATCCTATTTTTTGCATTCACAACTTTGTTAATAAACCCGTTACCCTAACTGAGGGAAGGTGAAGTGAAACCCCGTGACTGCAGTGTTTGGGGCCCCCAGCCTCATTGTGCTACCTTTCCCACCATCCCTGACAGCTCAGTTTCTGTGGGTCATAGCAGCTGGGGAAAGTCCTGGTCTTCACAGCGCTGGGATTCAGGACTCTGTCCGCCGTGGCACGGACTCCCAAGGATGTGCTGCTTTCCTTCTACCACTTCCACAGAATAGCCGGCTTCCTGCCCAACCCCGGCTCCTTTGAGGACTCTGTGGATGAGTTTCTCAAGGGCACAGGTTGGTCTCAGGAACTGAGATGCCTCCCCCTCCCGGCTCTTCACCTAGCTGGTAGACAGCTTCCTTGTTCCAGCCAACCCTGACGTCACCTGCTACTCCTGAGCCCCAGCCACATGCAGTTGGGACTGTCACTCCTTCTTTGTCTCTTCCTTTTCCAGGCTTTTTTGATTCCTAGTTTGATCAAGTGAAGGAGTGACTGGGCCTCCAAAAAGATCTGAATTTGCTTTTTGTCACCTAAGAAGAACTGCACAAGAACATCCCTTTCACATAGCCCATATAGGCCACCTATCCAAGTCCTTCTCTGCCAAAGGCCACACCCTGTATAGCTCGCTTTCCTATGCCAAAGACACTGGAGTTTTCAGAATATCTGACTGTTCCTGATTCATACACAGCCTCCTGCCTGCAGCTTTTCCAAAAGTAACAGAGTGTACTATTTGTTGGTAGGAGTTTCAAGAATGTTTTAAGTGTGCATTTACAATTTTATATATTGGGGCCTAGGGAGATAGTTAAGTTGGTGAAGTGCCCCCTGCATATGCATGAGTTTGATTCCAGAATCCACACACATTTATTAAAAAGCCAGGTTTGGTGGTACATACTTGTAATCCCAGTGCTGGGGAAGCAGAGACAAGCAGATTCTTGTGGCTCATTTGCCAGATAACTTAGTCTATTTTGTAAGTTTCAGGCCAGTGAGAGACCCCAAAACAAGGTGGACTGCTCCTAAGAAATGTCACTTGAGGATGTCCTCTAGCTTCCACATCCATATGGATTATGTGCACATTAAAAAAGTACACACAAGCATACACATGTACACACACATACACTAAAAACATTTTTTAGGGGCCAATTAGATGGCTCAGAAGGTAATAGTGCTTGTTTCCAAGTCTGATGACCTGAGTTTGATCACAGGAACCACATGGTAAAAGCAGAACTGATGCTGCAAGTTATCCTCAGATTTCCACATATGCCTTAAGTTATACATTCAGTCTATTAATTTTTTTGCTGTGTTTATTCATCGAAGTGATCTGTGATTCACATTTGATGCCATTTGAAAATTGATGTAAGTTTCCATAAGCACTTTTATTGCTTGATACATCCAATTTATTTGCTCCCCCTTTCAACAGACAGGCCTTCTAATTACTTAGCTTCCCCTCGCACAGTCAGAAAATTCTATACATGATGCTGGAGAACCTTGAGTTCTCTGACCTGTTCCAATATTATGTGTAAACAGCAGGTTTTTAGCTCAGAATATCAAGAGGAAATCCATTTCTGAGAACTCCCTATAGCCACTGCTGGCCTGGAATTCACTATATAGCCCAGGTTGACCTCAATCTCAGAGGGTTAAAACAGCAGGATTTTGACTCAAACTATCAAGATGAAATCCACTTTAAAAAATATTTTATTTATTATTTGTATCTTATATGTGTATAAGTACATTGCCTGCATGTAGTTAAGTGCACCCTTGTCATGCAATGCCTGTGGAGGTTAGAAGAGGGTGTTAGATCCCCTGGAACTGGAGTTACAGATATTATTAGATGCCATGTGGGTGCTGAGAACTGAACCTAGGTCCTCTACAAGACCAGCCAGTGCTCTTAACTGCTGGGACATCCCTTCTTTTCTTTTCTTTTTTTTTTTGCAACAGGTCCCCCAGCTGACCTGGAATTCACTAAGTAGACCAGGCTGACCTTGAACTCACAGACATCTGCCTGCCTCTACTTCCTGAGTGCTTGGATTAGAGGCCTGAAAAACCATGCCAGGCCCCCCAAATCTACTTTTTAGCAGTATTGCATACACAAGGCTGACCATTCAGATGTCTGCAGCTCTGGTCCTAGCCACAAAGGTACATATGCTTGGGAATCCATGAAGTTCCGAGATCTGTTAGGTCTTAATGATTGCTCACATTCACTTCCAGCACAAAAAGCAGGTTTGGCCTCAAGACATTAACACAAGGGAGCAAAGATGATCATGAATAGATTCACATCAGTGAAGATTTGGGTGTTTCAACAAAGTGAGTTTTAATACAAAAATTAAAATACAATTTCTAAAGATTTTGGGTTTGGGAATAGTATTGGGATCTTTGGCTAAATTTCATAAAAATATGAGATCCTGTGAATAGCAAATACTGCATCCTAAACATGCAAAAAACGAAATAAGTGCTGAACGTTAAACCCTTTAGGATTCTGACACTCAACTTCCATTCCTTGCCAATTGGTGGCATGGACCTGGCTGGACACAGCTCAGCCATGGCCTGTGATAGAGGCTGAGACCAGACACCCTGGGATCCCTTCCCAGCACTTATAGTGCCAGGGAATGGTGAGTCCTCAGAATGTTACTAGCTGAATGAAAAGCAGATGCTCACTTGGACAGAGGTGGGTCATGACCAACCAAGTGATGCCAGAGTCTGTTTCCCAGTGACTAAGCTGTCATGTTCAGATTCTAGCTGGTAATTTTGAAGGATTTTGAGAACAGTACCATCATCCATAACAATATGAGACTTTAAGCCTCAAGAAGGTTTAGTTCTGTAGCTCCTGGAACATTGGAGTTCATTTACTGCTGTGCTGAGAACTCTGGTCCCCAGCAACTAGTTCTAGTGTTTCCTTGGTTCTTATGATAACTAGCTCCACATAGTGACTTCCAGGAAGACTGTCAAAACCAAAACAAAACAACAAAAAAAGATGACTAGTTACAAACCTCTCCATCCACTGTCCTCTACCTATCTCTTTATAGACCTATGAATTCATACATCTGTTCAGGAGAAGTCTCAACACTTGGGAGACAGAGGTAGGAAGACCAACACCACCTTGAGGCCATCCTGTTGGGACCTTATTTTCTTGTTTTAAAAGAAAATTCAGAACTGGTCATGGTGGCACATGCCTTTAATCCTAGCACTCGGGAGACTGAGGCTCTCACCCACTGAATCATTTCTCCAGCCCTACCTGTATTATTTTTAATGTCTAAATATGTATTGTAAATATGTGTTCATCTCTCCAGGTCTTTCTCAATTCAGGAGCCTTGGCACACCATCTAGAAGCTAAGTGCATTCCTGGGGCACCCTCTGAGGCCAGAAGAGAAGGACATTGTCTTAAAGCCCCGTAGCTTCTCCTTCATAAGCCAGAGTGACATGGTCAACTACAGCCTTCTCTCCAAGATCATGGACCAGAGCCATGGTAAGTTCCTACAGAAAGTTGTCAGGCCTCTCTCTAACCTCCCTTCAAGCTCTCAGGGTCTCAGTGGGACTGGCAATCATCATCATTTTATGTTTGATGGCAGCCTTAGTCTTCCTGTCTACTCACCTTCCATGCCTTTCTCTCTGGTCTTCCTCACCTCCTTAGCAGTGTGAATATGATTCCTTCCTTCCTAAAGACATGAGGTTGACAGCAGAGAATTGTGCACAGAACCCAAACTCCCATGGCTTATAGAGGCCAGTCCCAGCCCTGTGGCATTCTCTCCTGAGAGGCTCCCATTAGCCTCAGACTACATCTCTGTCTCAGACCTCTCCTTCCAGAGCTCACAAGCCTGACTTTGTGATCACCTGTAAGAGAGTGCCCCAACTCCATCTCCTTCAATTGTTCTACTGGAAACTGACCTTTGCCATTATCATGGGGAGCAGAATCTAGAACTGCAGCCCTCCCCACTACAAATTCTGAAAGGTGCACAGAGCCTTCACCATCCCAAAGGTCCTTGAGGTTCCTTGTTACACATCTTAGAAACCAGCATAGAAGCTGGCATAGAAATGTGGCAGCTCACATCTATAATCCCAACACTCAGGAGGCTGAGGCACAAGGATCACTACAAGTTTGAGGCCAGTCTAGGCTCCATAGTGAGTTGGACTCCAGGGAGATGGGTTGTGGACAGAATCTTTATCTATCTAAGTGTCTGTGGGAGGCTTGAACACTTGTCTAAGTTGAGCATATCTGGTCCCACTATCATCACAGCAACTAAAACATGCCTTGTTACTGTTCTTGATGAAATTTTTGGATATACCAGGACCACTGTTCTATGTGTAGTTTGGGCCCTGCTTTTCACAGCAGTCAGAACAGTGGAAACTGTCCTCAAAGCCTGCAACAAGTCAAATTCTCAGGGCAGGTCCTAGAGGTCCCTGGACCCAGGCAGCGGCCCTCAGTTTCCACTCTTCTTTTGGAGCCCAATGTGGCTTCCTGCTTCTTTCACTCCTGTGGCTCCAGTATCCTGCAGTCTCTAGCTGCATCACTCCAGACTGTCCCATACTGTTCTTATAAGGTGTAGAGTGGATCGATTCTCCAAGGGAAAAGCCTGATGAGCTGTGGACAAACACCCATCCCAGAGTGGTATCACAAAGGATCACCTTGAACAGAAAGATGAGGAGCTGGGAAAGTCCTATGCCCCACCCACCCTGTCTATTGGCCTTGGACGTGAGAAGAGGAGGGGCTAAAAGTATTTAAACTGGGGGCGCCAGGAGGCCGGTCTTTTTTTCTTTTCTCCCACTGGTCATTTGGATCTGTTCACTGGGAAGTCACTAGATCCAAGCCTCGTGGATTTACTAATGTAACTTGTGGAGGGAAGGATGGGCGCCTATGTTCTATAAGTAACCCCTTACCCACTGCTCTGTTAGTAAGCCCAAGTAAACTAGCTAGCACTTGTTTAACCGTGAGTGGAGAAATTTGTGTGTTTGTTGCAAGGCCTGGGGAGATTTTTTGGGTTGCAAGGCAGGAAGAAAGAGGCAGGTTAAGTTGGTCTGCTTCTCCCAAAGAGAAATTTTAATAACATAAGTGTATCAGTCCCTAGATTAGGCCACCCTTGTGACCCCTTAACATATTTCCAAATAAATTTGCATTCTAGGTATCAGGTGCACACAGCCTTCTACTGGATATAGGGTCAGTGTGTGATGATAGAGAGGCAGTGGCCAGTCTCCAGGAACTCCTGGAGGTTGGCTGTAGTGTATTCTTGATGTCCCTCCTCACTGGCCTGACTCCCTCCATCTGTCCTCATTTCCCCAGGTGTTGTAGGGAGTTGGAGGGAGCATTTAATTTCTGAACTGGACAAGAAGTTCAATACTGTCTACCAGGCCAAGATGGGTGACTCTGACCTCTGCCTCTCCTGGGACATGGACTGACCCTGCTAACCCACCAAGCCTGTGGTTCAAGTCTCCCAACCTTTGCTGTGCTGTGCTCCTGGTCCAGCAATTAAAGCCCAGGTTTCTACTGTGCAGACTCCCTCAGCTCCAACCAAGACTTCAATGTCCTTTGCCCTAGGACTTGAGGGAGAAGTAAGACACCCCATCTATCAAAACCTTTCTGCTACCTAGAGCCTGGCCCTCTGATGGACTCAGTCTGAAAGCTCTTTCTTCAGGACCCCAGACATGACCTCCCTAAACTTCACCCCAGGGATCATTCCTCTACCATGGCCAGATCAAAGATGTAGGAAAGAGCGAGGGGTCTGTGGGGTTCCCTGAGGGCACAAGGTCTGAGCCACAGTGTTAAAGTAAGGGAGCAAACACAAACTAACAAAAGTAATGGAAATAATCTCTGCCTCCTCAATGGGACTTTCAGAGTATGTGGGCTGTCTACCAGGATGGCCAACTTCCCAGCTACATGTCCATAGCAGCAAGCTACTGCTCTGGGAGGAAGATTCAGAATTACTAGGCACCACTGGGCCCAAGTAGAGCTGGCAACATAGGGAACATCCCTTCCAGCCCTCCCCATGCCTGTGTGCCACCCATCTGCCTGCAGTCCATGGGGGACACTGGTGGCAATATGAGGAAAGCTAGTCTTGGCTTAAACCAAGAGGGACTGCCTTGGTCCAAGTGACTGGCTCCAGTACATATTGATTCAGAGCTCAGTCCTATTTACCTTCATATTCAGTCCCACCCATTGTCTGCCCACACTTCAATGAACTTGACCCTGCCTGGACTCCTGGCCTTGACTCAGCTATTGGGGAGACCTCAGCTACTGAAGCCAAGGGCTGATGGCTAGGCCCTGTCCTGGACACTTTGTTCATCATCATATTTCTGAGGAAAGCCCTGAGGTAGGGAAAGGAGCTGCCTGTGAGGCAGCAAGAGACCTCCTTCTTTGCTCTGGGCCCATGAATGGGGCTAAGTGGTAACCCCATCTTTGAGGACATCTGCTTCAGCAGCAGAGATGAGAGTCAGGCACAGGATCCTAAGATGCACGGAGAGGGGATCTCTTCCCAGTGCCAGTTCTTCAGCAGGGCCAAAACCCTAACCCTGACCCTGATACTGACCACTAACACTGAGGCCTTGAGGGTACCTCCTAAACCTCAAGACAATCTTGGGCAGGGCTTTGTTAAGAGGCACCAGGAAGATCTCAGCCCTCATATGGGAAAGAGGGATATACTGGTCTCTCTCAGGCTCGTGATGCTTCTCTTTCCTCCCAAGCCTGAGCCTGGTATCAGGGCCTCCAGGGAGTGCTGTGGACGCATGTGGTTCTCTTGCAGTAAGAATAAAAGGACCCCAAACTTCCAATTCGGTCTGTGCTTGCTGGATCTGACTGACCATTAAAGACACCCTTTTGCAAAAAAGTAAAATCTGCCTTGGAGAGTCACTTTCACTTTGTCTGAGTGGTCTTTGTGCAGTATTGATGGGGTCCTTTAGACCTTGGATTTTATTTAACACCACTGACAACCAGGCTTCACTTCACAGTTTCACAAAATAGCCTGTCAGGGCCTCTTGTTCTTTCAGGGCCTTTATGCAGGAATGTTCCTGCTGCACACTGCCTGGCCTCAGCAGCACTCTAAAACCATAGAGGAAGAACTGATGACCCTTTCACTCTTGCATCTTTCATGCCTCTGAAGCCAGTATCATGTGAAAGACACTGCCAGTTTCAGCTACCAACCTGGGATGAACCTGGCCTGCTTCATTCACACTAGTGAATTTTCTATGCTGTAGTTTTCTTGGAACAGAAAACCCTTCCCACATTTTCTTTTCACAACTTAGAGGCTTAGCTGGGTGTGGTCTTACCCTGAAGATACTGTTTCCATTGTCTAAGTACAAATCTCTAGCCTCTCCTAGATTTCCAGCCCAACTGCTGTAAGTTGTCCTCTGACCTTCACCCACACACAGTGGCCTGAACTCACCTACACACATAGATGCACATTCGCCCACACATACATGTGAGTGCACACCCAAAACAAATAAATGTAATAAAAGTTTAAAAATGAATTTAAGGGATAGATGAATGGATAGATGAATACACGGGTAAATGTCAGTAGATGGGTGGATAATAGGTAATGTGGATGTATGGATTAGATGGATGATGGATGGATAGCAAGCAAGTAAGCAAAAATGTTTTTAAGATTTACATTTATTTATTTAGAATGCATGTGTGTGTTTGTGTGTAAGAATATGTGGGTAGGTGTGGGTGCGTCTCCATCTCCAGCATGGCTGTTGTGCTCCAGCCATGCCAGAGAATGGAGGACGATGGAACGGGACCTCAGGTGGCTCAGAGTGCGGCGGGAGGAGTTCCCTCCCGGGAGACTACGTCGGTGGGTAGTTCGGTTATTAGAGCCAATGCAGAGGCTTATATAGGGAAGCCTCTCTGACCGTTACAGAAGGCAGGAAAGGTGGGGTGTTGGGGTAAAGGCAGGAAGGTTGTGGAAGTTCAGGAATGAGGAAACGAAACCCAAAAACCTGGTTCTGGTCTGGGGTGGGGGAAAGGAAGATTCATATCACATCAGGCAGAGCAGGTCAGACACCTGCCATCCCTTTAGGGTATCTACAGTTGCTTGGCCTGCTCAGTAACCAGATCCCCACATCTCCCCCTTTTTTATATATATATAATGGGGAGGTATATAAGGGCCCAGTAAAGGGAGGAGCCAGACCATGAGGGGATTGGCAAACCAGGGGGGATAATGGGTTTTAAGTTCATTTTTGAGCTTATGAAAGGTATAAGTGAGAGAATTTGTAGTCTCTCAGTTAGCTGTTTGTTTTCTAACGTTCCCCTTTTGAAGAGGTAACCCTAAAATCTTTTAGGAATTAGATAAGAGCCCTCAAATACTTTAGACATATTTGGCCTTTGATATAGAGTAGGCTGCTGAAGGACACAAGGACAGTTTTTGGTCTTTTGGGGTCTTTTTACCCTAAACTGCCTAGCCAAATTCTACCTCCTATTCTCATCACATCACCCTCTGAAGAGGTCACCCTAATTGCCAATAGGGAATCGGGGCGCTGACCGCTCTGGCTTCTTCAAGGCTGAATAGGGTCGTAGATTGTGGCAATAGGGGTACCCCTTCAGTGAGTGTAACTAAAAGACCCCTGAATTGCATAACTGTTAGCTGTAGGGGAAAAGAAAGTCCTTGACTGGTCCGTGGAAGATGAAATTAAAATAGTCACAACAGGGAAGAGTTCAAATGTCCAATTCAAAGTCCATTAGAATTTTTTGCTTAAGGACTTTTAAAGGCTTCCATCTTTTGGGTTCCTCTTTGTTTTTCTTTTTGACTGCCAAGGCTGAACTTGAGAGTCTTGAAGTCAGGATTAGTTTTCAGGCACCTTGATAGCTGGAGTGGCTAGAATCAGGGTGAGTTCCCTCCCAAATGGCTTCTAGATAAAGAGAGAAAAGAAATCATTTAATTTTGGGGTTAGAACAATGGTGGGCTTGCCTTTCTTGGCCACAGGTATGCACTGCAGTGTTAAGGTAGGCCAAGAATTGAAGTCTTACATCTGAGTGGCATTTTCTTATTAACAAAATTATTAGTGAGAAATTGTGTAAATAACATTTTATATAAACTTAAACCTAATGTCTGGGAAGTGTAATTCCTTATAGTCTTAAAGAAGCATACTAATCATTTTAATTTTTTGGTTATACTTTCCTTTTGGGTGTTTAAGATCATATAATTTGGCCCAAATAAACCAACTTAATTTGATTCTTAAGGTCAGTAGAGTATCTGTTCCTCAGGGGGATCACATGGGCTTGAGGAGCCCCTGGCTCCATAGGCCTTTGTTTTACCAGTTCCATCTATGTGAAGATAAGTCAGAAGGTCTTGCTAGACCATGGCTTCACTTTGAAGCAAATCAAGGAAACGTTTTCCTGTGCTGACCCTCTTCTTTGCAGACTGGACACTGGTTCAAGTCCTTCTAGTGGGGTCTTCATGACCTCCCTGAACAGGAAGACAGGTGACACATCACAGTTATAGCACATTTCGAGAGATGCCCCATTGTCCCCTGGAACTTAGTTGACCTTGGAGGGCAAGAGACAAAAAATTGTCCCTTTAAGTCCCTTTGACCAGATTAGAGGCCATTAAATATGGTGGTTAGACACCCAAGAAGGTTAGTTCCACCAATACTGAACTGTTAATTACTATATGCTATGTAGCTAAAGCTTGGACAAAAGTCAAACATTCTTTAATAAGTCTTGACTAGACATATATTTTATTCCTTAAAGTATTTGACTGAACTATTACTTTAGAAACTATAAGACTATGTATACATTATTTATCTAATGTTTTTTATATTATAACATATAAATTTAGATCTTTAATCACTTGTATAGATCTTATACAAAAACCCCTTTTAATAAAATATACATATTTTTCACCTTTTTATTTTATTTTTTTTTAAGATCATGAGACATAATAACATTAAGAAAATTTTCTTCCTGGGTGCATTAAGTGATGTTTATTCCCTTTTTAGGGTTCTAGTATCAAACCAATGTTTGATCATATTAAAGTTCACCCTGTGGAATGAATGACTTTACACATACAGATGGGTGAGGTGTTACTAACAGGTATATAGGTAACCTGAGAGAAGATGCACCATAGTAGTATGGATGTTGATTTTTTTTTTTAATATATAACCTTATAGATCAAGTCCTTTCTTTTAGCCTTTCCCAAATTTCCTCCCCAAATGCAGGAGACCATTGTGATTAGGGCAAAATTACATACAGCTGGCTGGGAAGAGTAGCTGGATACTCAGGTGGGGGTCCAGCTTACTCCTCCTTCAGTTGAAGAATACAACCATTAGCAAACCCAACTGTGATGCACTTCTGTAAGTAGGCACAGCTGAAGTCACAAGCATGGCAGTTACTCAACTCAGGAGTGCTGTGCAGCATCATCTTAATAAAGAACATGGGATGTAAATTACACACATAAGATAATGTACATTTTACTTTATAAGTTTCTAGTAAAACCTTATAGAAAACATAAAAACCATTAAAATCTTTTTTACTTTATCTATTTTAGTGAGTTGGTCTACCAAAACCTTGCTTTAGGTCTGGAGAATGTAGATACTAGATAGAGAGAAGCAATTGGTACATAGTAATACATTATCAACTTGAGTTTAGAATTTCCAGTATAAATCACTAACTGAGGAATTTTTGACAGAGGGTGCTGTCTGTTTATACATTTGCATTAGTCTGTGTTAGTGACCTTTATTGTTGTAAGAAAATAGAGAATTTTATGAGTTACTTTTGTTATAGACATTTTAAATCATAAGATGAATAATTATAACCTTGTTGAAATTAGTTTATCTCTTAGTTAATTTTAGTAGCACAGTGACTTTACTCAGAGGCTGTATTGTTTTCCTTTTTACAGTCAGGGGGCCAGCCTGAAACTAGACAAAGTCATTGCACAGGAGAGCTGTTAAGTTTAATCATTACTAGTATAAATGAAAACATCTGTCCTTCTTATAACTTGTATACATTTATCTAGGCAGGAGAGTCTTTCTTCTGCCAGGTCCTTTATCTAGAACAGGATTCCATTAATTAAAACAGAAGAATTACTATTAAGCCATAATAAAGAACACAGAAAATAATGATACCTAAAGGAACCTGGAAAGAGTTGATACGAGAATGTTTTTCTCTTTTAGTTTGTCTAGGACATCGTAACTAGAAAGTGAAAAGCAGTGATGCTCAGGACATGGAAAAGCAAGCTTGAAGCAACTTAACATCAGAAAAACAGGCTTTAAATCATAATGCAAAAAGTAGGAATTAAAACCAGTGAAGGCCGAATCTCATATCTCCCATCCAAGTAGGCTATTCCTCTTTACCTCTCAATTGCTGTAGCTGTTTCCTGGTAGCAGCTTGTCTCATGTAAAGTTTGGTACTGGAATACTGCAAATTTATATGAGCTTTTTAGGTTTACCCATCACAAAACATCAGTTTACTTTGTACCTAGCTAGTCTTGGAGGTCTATGGCTAGAAAAACCTTTTTAAGTTTCCATTTAGAAACTGACAAATTTATTATGCAAAACAATCTAAAATTTTAAATAGTTACATTTAGAAATCAGTAAATATACCATATAAAGATGTTACAATCCAAAATAATTTCCTTTATCCTACCAGATAAAGATGTTATATAAACAACAGAATTTAAAATAGTTCCTTGTAAAAACCAGTAAATGCATAAGTCAATGTAAAAAGAGTCATTTAAAAACTAGTAAAAACCATACTAAAAGTTAAAATTTAAAATACTTTTAAATGTATTAACCTTGTGACAAAAGACCATGTGAGAAATCGCTTGCTTTTCTATGATACCATCAAGAATCCAAAAATGAAAACCAAAGCAAAACATAAATTGCAAAAGGATTAGGACATGTGATTAAATGTCTGTGGTCCAAGGAATTCCCAGATTATCATGATCTTCTGGAGTTCTATAGAACCAGTAAATTCCTGAGTGTGGCCATTTTGGATTATGCCATGTGGCTGGATTAAGATGGTGACAAGGTCAAGCAGGTCAACGCCATTTTGAAAATTTTTGTCCAAGGTGGCAGTCAGGCCATGTGACTGTCACCATATTGATGAAATTACACACTTAAGATATGGAGACCAGACCACATGGTTGCCTCTCTCCTAGTAAGGGCACCAGCCATGATCATGAACAAACGCATGGTATATAATAGAAATTTCTTTTTTACTTTTAAAGGCATTTAGTTAAATGTTTTATACAGCATGGTATATGACTCTCCTGTTCACGAAAACTTAAAATGCTTAGCTCTAGTTAGAAAGGCAGCTGTCTTGGGACCATGGTGACTGAGGTCTTTTCCCCTATCCATGAAGAGAATCATGGTGGAGAAAGAGTCTAAGGAAAGAAATAACTTTTAAAACCTTCTTTTTTTTTTTTTTTTCTGTGTAGAGAGGCAATTACATTTTTAGATAACAAGCTAGATAAAGGCATTTAGAAAAGTTGGTCACTATATATTTAAAAGTAGCGACATTTTGACATTTTTGGACTCACTCTGGCCCACGACTAAGCAATCACAACACTTAAGGCAAAACCAAAACAGACACAGACAGTAACACAAGCTGGATTATTGCCAAGTCACAGAAACAGGATCTGACACAGGAACCAAAAATAGACACGAAAACTCTAGGCTAGCCATTTTTACATATGTTTGGTGCTTACAGGTGACTGAGGTTTGAGGACTGAGCTCAGTCCTCACCTGCAGCTTGATAGAAAAGACCGAAGTTAGAAAGAAACCGTGCCTGTCCTCAGGGTGGGATGGCGGGGCTGAAGCTGATGTCCCTCGTGGGGAGCACTCACCTTGTTCAGCGCGTCCTGGAGTGTCCCTTGTTCAATCGCCATTGTTGGTCTCTATCCACTCACGTTGGGCGCCATTTGTGGGTGCGTCTCCATCTCCAGCATGGCTGTTGTGCTCCAGCCATGCCAGAGAATGGAGGACGATGGAACGGGACCTCAGGTGGCTCAGAGTGCGGCGGGAGGAGTTCCCTCCCGGGAGACTACGTCGGTGGGTAGTTCGGTTATTAGAGCCAATGCAGAGGCTTATATAGGGAAGCCTCTCTGACCGTTACAGAAGGCAGGAAAGGTGGGGTGTTGGGGTAAAGGCAGGAAGGTTGTGGAAGTTCAGGAATGAGGAAACGAAACCCAAAAACCTGGTTCTGGTCTGGGGTGGGGGAAAGGAAGATTCATATCACATCAGGCAGAGCAGGTCAGACACCTGCCATCCCTTTAGGGTATCTGCAGTTGCTTGGCTTGCTCAGTAACCAGATCCCCACAGTTCTGGTCTGGGGTGGGGGAAAGGAAGATTCATATCACATCAGGCAGAGCAGGTCAGACACCTGCCATCCCTTTAGGGTATCTGCAGTTGCTTGGCTTGCTCAGTAACCAGATCCCTGAACTCACCTACACACATAGATGCACATTCCCCCACACATACATGTGAGCGCACACCCAAAACAAATAAATGTAATAAAAGTTTAAAAATGAATTTAAGGGATAGATGAATGGATAGATGAATACACGGGTAAATGTCAGTAGATGGGTGGATAATAGGTAATGTGGATGTATGGATTAGATGGATGATGGATGGATAGCAAGCAAGTAAGCAAAAATGTTTTTGAGATTTACATTTATTTATTTAGAATGCATGTGTGTGTTTGTGTGTAAGAATATGTGGGTAGGTACCTATGGGGGTCAGAAGAGGGATTTGAATTCCCTGAAGCTGGAGTTACTGACAATTGAGAGCCACCAGATATAGGTGCTGGGAACTGAACTTGGGTTCCATATAAAAGGAACAAGCACTTTTAATCACTGAGCCATCTCTCCAGTCCCTAATGACTACAACTTTTTGCCTGGTGTTCTGGAACATTTCCAGAAGACTGTCCCACTTTTTCTACTAAGCATGTAACCCAGGTCCTCCCCTATACTAAAGGAAGCACTTCACAGGACTGTGTCCTAGCCTGTTTCTCTACCTCAGATATTCAAAAGCTTTGGCCATGACCGTAGTATTCTGGAGAGTTGTGCAGAGTGTCCAATCACCTTGAACAACTACCCTTTCCTGGGGTCACCTTCAGAGATATCAAAACCTGGGGACTTGGGTTTAATGAAGAGTAGGTGGTCACAGGGCCATTCCTTCGCAATTCTGGATTCCAGGATGGAGAGGAAGGTTCCCACCTCTTCTAAGCCAGACAGAACCATGGTAGGGCAGTACCACTTCTCAGCACTCTAAGAAAATCCCTGCAGAGCCTGCCTCAACCCCTCCTCCCAACCAGCCAGCCTTCTCCTCATCTTCTGCATAAAGCCTGGCTCAGGGACTGGTAACTCTAGTCAGAGTGTACCTTGCCAAGACAGGCCAGGCCCTGCTCTGTCTTGGTCAGCTCACACTGTCCTCCATCCCCATGCAGGGACACATGGAGAACTAACCCCTAAATCCAGAACCCAGCGCTCATAGTTCTGCTGCCTAGTCCTGTAGGAAGGCAGAGAGAAGGCTTTAGCCATAGCCTGATAGAGTCCAGACCACCTACCACGTTCCTTCTGGTGGGAAACACTGTCAACAAGTCAGACTCCAGGGTGGGGGTGGTGAGACCTAAATGAAGAATCTTCCCAGGGAGAAGAGAAAGGGGAGCAAAGGAGAAGTGACTGGGAACAGAAGTAGAAAGGTTATGGTAAAGGGAGGGGAAGGAGGAACAGACACAGGTAGGAATGTAAGGGTTAGGAGAGGCAGCTCTACTGCTGACCCTCACTAGATACCTTGAGCCCCTGAAGGATGGGAAGGGAGGCCCCAGGCTTTCATTTTCCAAGGCAGCCCCGACCAGGCCTTCTTTGCTGAACCATTTACTCACCTAACTCACTGATAGCACTGCTGTTCAAGCTACATGAGGTAAAGACTGCTCTTAATGGGCATTCTATGCCCCACCTGGACTGTACCCAGAAGGCATGGGCAAGTCCCACCTCTGGTTGGATCCACACCTCCGGATGCCTATCAAGAAGGACAGGATGGCCATACAGGCTCTGAAGAGCCATGGTGGCTTCTTGCCCACTGGAGGAAGGAGGTAGCACAAGGCAGTCTTGGTCAGGTAATCATACTGCTTGGACTTTATCCTTCAGATATATTAACAGGTGTGCAGGGAGGGAGAGTTTTCTCATGTAGCACACTTTGTGGCAGTAAATATTTAGAAATACTCCAAATGAGCCTGGCAAGGTGACACTAACCTGTGTTCACTCAGGAAAATCATTGAAAGTTTGAGGTGGGACTGGACTGTACAGCAAGACCTTGTCTCAGAAAAAAGAAAAGTCCCAACAGAAAGTCCCAAACCAAGGGCACCTGAGGATGGGATGGGTATCTCTTGGTGCTCCACAGTAATCTCTGCTGCTGATGGTACTGCACTGTGCCAGGAGCCAACCAGACCCCATGTTAAGATTTATCACTATCTGAAAAACCTAGCATGGCTTGTAATCATGGTCTGGAAAGTTCCCGGACCTGATCAGCAATCACTCTTTCTTGGAAAGTTTGTTTGTGCACATTCCTTAGAAAATTACCTGTGACCTGACCCTTGCTTAGCCCTTGCTTAGGAATGCTTTTGTTATTTAGGCAATTTTCCCTCGATACCCTTCAATGATTGTTTTCTGCTTTTCCAATATGTATATAAAGACCTGGGGAAAAAATAAACTTTGCCGATTTGATCAGAGAAACTTTCTTGTCGGTCCTCCGTGTATCTCTTGTCCCTCTCATTCCAGGTTCCTGAGGAGTCTCTAGCTCTCATTGCTATCCCGCTGGCCGGGGCAGCACTGTGTGGATGAATCATACTTTGCTTATTTCTCTCTGACACCTGGGTTATTTCCACTTTAGGGCAATAATGAGCAGTGCTAAAAATGTGTGAACAAGTTTTCTGTGTGGATCTACACACGTGTCTTAAGAACTCCAGCATATATGATATATTCATATCATATATATCATATCAAATATATATGATATTAAATATCATATATATATTAAAAAATGTTTTTTTTAAAGAATGAGAAAGTCTTATCTGCCTTGATAAGACTGAGATTCTAAGAGCTGACTTGAAAAATTCTACAAGCCGGCAGACCAAGGCTCCAAATACCCAAGGAAGGAAGGAGACATGTGGATTCCCATCTGAGAGGCCATCTCAAAGATGCTTACAAGAAACTTTGAAGTTAATGAAAGTAGGTTCCACCCTGGGGAGAAGACTGATATTCTGAAGAATGGGAGGCTCGCAAAGAAGAGGGGAGGGGAAAAAGTAACCCAGCACCAAGTTCCCTTCTCTCCAGGACCTCCCTTTCTTTCTGTGCCTCATCCCTTCTCTCCAACCCCTCCTCCCAATCCAAGAATGGCAGGAATGGCGCTAAGAGAGGTTGAGAGTAAGAGCAGGTGGAGGGGTGGAGTCAGTTGAGAAGCTGCCCAAGGCCTGACCACAACACTGTTGTGTGTTACTGAGGTGAGTGGGCTGGGGGCCCAAGGGTGGGTGAGGTCTCAGAAAATGCTGTCTTAAAGAGGTGTTCCCGGGAGCCCAGGGTCACTAGGGCACCACTGGAGCCTGGGAACAGATGAGCAGGGGAGGGTTACCCATTGCTGCTAGGACATGAAAGACCTGCTCAGGGAGATGGCCTCTGACAGCCTGGTTGTCTTTGTTCCAGTGAATTCTCTGAGCTGCCTCAGGTTCCTGCCTCCCCCTGCCTCCTCTGCTGTCCTCTTTGCCAGGGGTGGTCCTTCTTCCTTTCTTGAGACTCTAACTTGGCCCTTCCTCCAGGAAGACTTCCTAGGGGAGGGTAAAGGCCAGGGGCAGTTCTCACTCTTCTTCTGGAACTTTCTTTGTACTCATCTCTGTCCTTCCCCAGATGAAGGCGCCTCATCCTGCCACTTCAGTTTCCACATGAGGATAGGTATGGCTGCGGGAGTGACTGGAGGAAGAAAATCAAAGCACTGTCAGCCCTTGCAGCAATAGGATGGAGGCTGTGATGATTGTCTCTGCTCCTGGAATGTTCTGTGCTCCTGTGACACAAAGCAGCAGACACGTTCAGGGAATAGTCTCTGTCTGAAAAGCAAAGGTGTGTCCTCAGCTGGGTCTTCTCTTGGTTTTCCAGAGCCTGAAGACTTGGGCCCTGTGGCTTAAAGCTGTTCTGGACCCTGTTCTGGCCTCATCTGGGTCTCTGGGAGCCTCTGTCTGCTCATGAGCTTCTGTCTTCTTCAGACAGAACTCAGTCAACACAGTTATGATTACTCTGGATGAGGGCTGGAGATGTACAGCAGTGAAGAGTGCGTGTCTCACCTGTGTAAGGCCCTGGAAGCAAAACAGAGTATGAGCTTTCCCTTGCTTTACAAGCCCTGGCAATTCATTTCTTAGATTTGGTATTAATTAGTGTCTTAGACTCGACCTTAAATCAAGACTTAAGATCTTTAGATGGTCCAGCCCCTGAGAAGGACACAGCAATAACACATGCTAAATGGAAGGTGGATGGCACGTTCCATAGTTATCACAGAACATTCTAGAGAGAATGTCCAAGTGTGATTTAGGTCTTGGGGCAGATCCTTCCAGACACCAGAGCTTTGTTACTTTATACAATGGAGACATTTCAGTGTGAATGAGTCCAGGGCATCTCCCCTGAGATGGGATTAATTGCTGCCTATTAGTGTAGGACCCAACAGAAGTGTGGCTTGGCCTCTTGGGCAGGAAAGGGGTCAGGACTGTTCTCTCATATGCAAATACCACTTGCCATGCTCTCTGGGCCTCAGTCTCCTTCCTTGTGAAAGAGCATCTCCCACTGAGAGATCTTCCTGGAGTCAGTGTGGGCTCTGAAGACTGAGGACAAACTAACAGCAGGAGACCCCTCAGTCCCAGGTGAGTGTGGTAGATGGTGCTGACCACAGTGCCCTCAGGGAAGCAGCAGCAGGGGTGCTTCTGAGAGGCCCCTTTTCAGTTTGGTAAGAGTCAGGTGGGAAGAGGCTTTAGAAGGAGGACCTAGGGCTTCTCAAGCTGGGTCCCTGCTCCCTCGAAGTCCTGAGAATTTCAGGTCCTGAGAACAATCACCTTGGCACAGGTGAGGGTCTGGAATCCACCTGAGCCTGCAGCCTGGGGGTGAATCATGGCTCTGTGCTCCTCAGTTTGCAGAGCTAGGCAAGAGGAATAACAGCAGGGCTCCTCCCAGGGCTGAAGGACATGCGATAAGAAATGACTCCAAGAACCTGACGGCCCTTCCAGGTCCTCAGAGTCACTAAACTGAATTGAGCCCATCCTGAGGAATGAGGAGCAGCTTCTCTGGGTGATGTGATCTCCCGGGGCACACTTGTCCATATTGCCTAAGACCCTGATCTATCCCCATAGGAAGCTGATGGGCACATCACCACCAGAGGGCAGCAGCTGCAGCACAGGATGGCTGGTGACAGTAGGTGCAGGGACACCAGCTGTGTGGTCAGGACTGTCACCTGGAATGCAAGACTGAGAACAGGCAGCTTTAGAAGAAGTGGGGGTGGTGAGACTGGCCCTGAGGGTCCTGAATGTTCATCAACCTCAACCTCAGGCTCTCAGACAAGAATCTGAGACTTGAGGAGATATGAAGTGTTTGTGTCTCCATCAGAATTGGATTTCTTATCACAGTCCAGGGTCCTTTAGTCTACTAAAGGAGTCCCTCCCTTGTTCTAGTCTCTGCACTGATGCTGACTTTTCTTTTCCAGACAGCAATGTGGGTGTAGGTGCTTCTAAGGTCATGATCAGTACTCCATCAGGAAAGGATCTGCTGACAAAGCAATGGAGATGCCAAGAGATAGGCTAGCTGCAAACCTGCCTCACTCAGGAAGCTTACGGCACCTTCCACTGCAGTGATCCTTGAACAGTCAATCTCAGAATAACCCATAGGACCTACTTGTCCTGGCAGGACATTCTCCTAACTTACCTACAGATGTTTCATGCACTCAGATGCCCCAAGCACAACATGTGAACTTCACATGTCTGGGAAACACCTGAATGTACACATAGGGACTTGGCTCAGAAGCTGAGGGTGTGGCCAGAGTTGCCCACCAGGAGTAGTACAGAGCCACAGAGATGAGCTTGGGGAGAAGCCACCTTTCTTCCCAAGCACCTTGAAGCCTAGGCATCAATGTGGACCCTGTGCAAGCACAGAGGTCAATTGTGGAGGCCATGATGAGGCCAGTGTGGTTGGACTGACTTTGGAAAGACTGTCTGCCCTCTGGCCCTCCATAATTCACTCTTGGTTAGAACATACCAGAATGCACAAATCTGACTTCTGAGACCATGGGCTTCTCCGGAGGGGAGAAAAGTTGAGCAAACAAAGAGCAATCCACAGCTGCTGGAAGCTGGGGAGGCCTGGGAAGCTTGAGGAAGTGCTGAGGGAGGCTGGCACAAGGGAAGCCTGCAGGGGCTCTGGGTTTCTGAGACAGAACAAGAAGGTAGATGCAAAGGTCCTGTGGCCTTGAGCATGCCTGGAGGTTTAGATGGGGCCAGATAGATGGGTGGGGCACAGAGCAGCAGGCATGGGGTTCAGGCTGAGGTCACAGGTCCTGGAAGGCCCCTTAAGGGTTTTCTCTGTGGGAAGGGATCCCTGAGGACTCTGAGAGGTCTTCAGCTGGATAGAGACTTGTATCACTGTACTGAGAAGACAGAGAGGCCCACAGGTAGCACTGGTGCCATGGAGATGAGAAGTGAGAACAGGCTTCCTTGGCAGGGGTCACTGAAGGCCGCTTCTGTGAGACAAGGTCCCATGAGAAGAGAAGCAGAACCCACAGGAGGAGTGTGTCGTGTGCAGATTTATTATCAAGGCTTGTCTCCACAACTAGCAAG
This sequence comes from Eospalax fontanierii, assembly GCA_035773235.1. Taxonomy (NCBI): domain Eukaryota; kingdom Metazoa; phylum Chordata; class Mammalia; order Rodentia; family Spalacidae; genus Eospalax; species Eospalax fontanierii. The sequence goes on from CM069552.1 coordinate 43,144,480, forward strand.
CTGGAGGGCAGGAAGGCTGGCGTACAAGCTCCAGCTGATGCTGAGGCGGGGCAGGAAGTCCTACTCTGACAGCAGTGAGGAGCAAGCTTGCACTTGTGAACCTTGTGTTCCCTTCAGACCCTGGATGGAACCCATGAGCCCCAGCTCCCAACCTCAGAGGCATTTCCTTCATGAGCCAGCCGAGTGAATGCTTGTTCCATCTAGAAACACCCCAAACACTCCCAGAACAGTGTGTGAGCAGCTATGGGGCATCCTGAGACCCAGTCAGTCTGACAAAAATTAATGGTCCCATGACCGAGAGGAGAGAAGCTGGTCATCATGAAGGTGTGCTGGAGTTTGGGGGCAGGGTAGGGCCATGATGAGGTAGGATGGGGGATGGAGTGAGTTTAAAAATGCTCCACACCTCTAGCTGGAAGTACTCAGGAAGCAGCTGGACTGGAGTTGGGGAGCTCTTGAGGAATTCTGCAGAACAGGGCAGTTGTCAGGGGTTTTTGGGCTCTGAGACAGGCAAGTTCACCCAGGCAGTCTGTGTGCCTGCAGTCCATCTGTCAGAGGCAGCAGCAGGCAGGGCTAGGCAGGACCTGGGGCACAGTCTCAGGGGAGGGGCATGACAGAGTAGTCTATGGAGGATCAGAGAGTCAGCCCATGAAGACACACTAGGTAGGCTACTCTGAGGAGCTACTCTACCTCCACTGGAGGCAGGAGCAGGTTCTTACTGTGTTCACTGAAGCCTAGTGAATGTGACTGCTACAGGAGTTCAAAGTCAAGAGCCGGGGTAGGGGATCCCCAGTGAACATCGGATAGTTCTCAGACTTCTAGCACATAGTGTGTGGATTCTGAGGGTGGAATTCATGGGAAGAGCCCATGGGGTGCTGGGATGTTGATCCTGGTGCCACTTGAGATCCTGAAGCATAGGAATGCCTGGGGCTGACAAGATCATCTAAGGCTGTGATCAAAGTGGTACCCAAGACAGCTGGGAGGTCAGCCAAGCAGACAACTGTCAGGACTGCAACTGTGTGACCAAAGAGGTGTTTAGGGTGGAGGAGGCAGAAGGACTGAGCATCCACAGGAAGTGAGGACAAGAGCTGCATTCAGCTGGCAGAATTCCTGAGTGCAATGGTAAGCTGTGGCGATTCCTCCTCCGGACACATTAGAGTGAAGACCCAAGAAAGGGGCAGAAGGCGCTGTAGAAGGTCTGTGGGAGGAGCCTGCCAGCCAGGGTTGGGATCATTTCCTGTTTCAAAATCAAGAGTCATGACATGGTGGGGCTGGAGGGGGCACAGAGAGCAAGATCTTGTGGGGATCCCCAGGGAGTGTCCTGTGAAGACGCAGGCACTTTAGTCTGAAGACATGAATCCAAGTGTAGGGGCAGAAGAGAGAGAGGAGGACTGAAGCATAGAATCCAGCCTCCTCCTTCCTCCAGGTCAGGTCCAAGCACATGGTGTGAGAAGGAACAGTTCTGCCTCACAAGTCAGCAAGTTTCCTCAGCATACAGTAACTGCTCAGCTAACATGAGCTCTTGGGGTTGGGCATGCCTCTGGAGACAGAGGCAGTGTGTCTGTCTTAGAAGCTGCCATCTGATGAAAGGAACGAGGCTGTTCTGTCTGTAGTGCTGAAGACAGACAGACAAGGAGATTGTCAGGAGCATGGAATCTCCTGTGAATGTCCCTGAATGGCTATCAAGGCACGAGTCACAGAATAAACAGAGCCAGAGCCCGTAACTACTGTTTGGTTATTTATTGTTATATGTGGTCACACAAATCCTATACCTATTACTAGCTCTCTCTTCCCTTGGCTCTTACAAGTCGTGGTCTTTTGTGTAGGCAAGGTCATGACATGTCCTCCATGGAGCTTCTGATGCTGATCGTCCAGTGGAGTGCTCCACTGGAGTACAAGGTCTGGTCTCAGGTGGGAGAGCAGTGTGGAGTGAGAGACTCTAATGAACTCTGCTGAGCTCTTCACAGCTGGAGTCTTTTATGCCTGATCCTGGGCATTGTCTTCACAGCTGCTGCTGATTTCTCATCTGTGGTCAGTCACCTGGTTATCTGTGTCCAGTTCTTGAGAGCCAAGGGTTCCTTATCTCTATCCTACATACACACACAAACCATTTGGACCTTAGTTCCTATGTTCCAAACATTTTATATTTGTATTTGTAGTTTGTGCTCCTCACAGAGAGCACACAGGTCACCACAAGCTTAGGGCAGGTAGTTCCTAAACTCAGGTACATGTACATCACCTCTCTTCTCCATGGTATTCCTTTGTCCCTTCAGGCTTGTTTATGAAACTTATCAAAAATAAGAGCAAGACTCTCAAGGTGGTGGTTGAATATTACGGTAGCTCTGGGCTTTCTGGCATGTGCATGGGATGCTTTCCAGTGCTTCTGACCCTGAGCATTTCTCTCTCCATCCAGCAGGCCTGGTGGCCCTTCCTCCTAGGGGAACTCACTTAAGTAGGTGGTATGCTTCCTGAAGGCAAATGGTGGCTGGCATTGGAGTTCTAGTCCTGGTCCTGGTGCCATTTACTAGTGACATTTGCATGTATGAGGTATCCTTGATTTAACAGCATGCCAATATTTTTTTTCTCTCTGGAGACATCAGAAAGATCATTTGACTCCCAAGAGTACCAGCAGGAACAGGCCAGGTGTCACCACCCTTCCCTACATCCATTGTCCTGTGTCCTTGCAGCTCCTAACTGTGCAGGGAGACCCAAGGCAGAAGTGGGATACTTGGGGATTTTACCAGACAACCCCTAAGTGAATCAAGATGCATCTGGGTATTCAGAGTCAGCAGGGACCCCAAAGCCACCCAAATGTGGGATAGAGCTCTGTGCTAGCCCTTACTCTGAGTCATCACTTCCCCCAGGCTGGGGATTCTCAACAGTCTCCTCTCCAAGCCATGGTCCACCATGCCCATGGAAGGATTCCAACTCCAGCAGTCATAAGAATGGGGTCTCTGTTGATTTCTACCGTATTTCACTGGGTAGGTGACAGAAAGTAAACTGGCTCCAGAGGGAGATGATCTGTCCCTGTCTGTGCCCTACCCCTTCCTCCAGACCATTTCACCCTGGGTAAGGAAGCGCCTTGCCTGGCTCCCAGGCTCCTACACTGTCTCATCTTCCTCTGAGATCTGGGAGCTGACCACCTCATGGCATCACTTCCTAAATGGACTGTCCTCATCTAGAGACAGGGTGACTGTAGTTCCAGGAGGGAACTATACATTCACTTACACAGCCAGAACAGGAGATATGACAGAGCAATAACAGGGAATCCTTTGTGTTCCCACTGGGCTCCCCTTGTAGGGTCAGAAACTGGAATGACTTTTCCTCCCACCAACAAGAGTCCACCATGGATGCCCTGCCTCATGCCAACACAGAACCTCAAAGCCACAATGAAGCCCATCCTCCAGCTTGGTCCGTGTCACTAGATCCTCCCTTGATTTCGAAAGGCCTATGATTCTGCCAGAAGACATTCCAGTCTAAGATTGCTTTTGATTTTCCACGTAGCTAGAAATGTGGAAAATCAACCCTCCCCATTTCAGATAAAGTTATCCGGGGCCCCCAGACTCTGGCCCTAATCATTGTTAGCCCTTTCTCAGTTGGGGGACAGCCATTCCAAGGGGGGCACAAGTCATTCTTGTTCCAGTAATGAGAGGAATGATAAGGGGTCAGCAGATGGACAGAAAGCATATGGATCCAAATCCCAGGGCCACCTCAGGACACTGAGCACAGCAGGAAGGGCCCAAGAGCACAAGTCCACCATGAGAGCAGACAGTCAGGACTCCTCTTCCAGACTCCTAAGTCAGTTAACCTGATGCCTAACTCAGTTAATCTGAAGCTCAATTCAGTTAACCTGATGCTTAAGTCAGTTTACTTGATGCCACAGATGAAGAAGAACCCAGGCTACTACCTGTGGCCTTAAAGGCTTGTTCCTGATAAACTTTTTTGCCTCAGAGACACAGGACTGGCTGGATTCTCAGCATTACTGTGGGTTTGCGTGCCTTTTGAGAGACAAAGAACAGCTGACATGTGTAAGGCATTAGCCCTGTCTGCTCTTCTTGGCAAATTGTGGAGAGCCCCCAGGGAGTTTCCCTTTTAAAGAAGTGGCCCTTCACAGCTGGAGAACTCCGAACCAGGCTGTCTGTCTCCCTGGGTTCCAACGCCAGGACTGAAGCCTTACTACACCTCTGAACTGCTCCTGGTGAGTGTTAGGGTACTGGCAAGTAGAGCTGGGTGGTAGTCAGGCTGTAATGAGGTCCAGAAAGTCCTGTTCCTTTCTGTCTCTGGGTAGGAAATGTACTGTAAGAAGGGCAATCTCACAGTTAGTAGGCACTGACTATATATGCTCAATGAATGACATCATGCGACACCATGAAGGCTAGGGTCCAAAAGGCTGGAAGCTTTCAAGTGATGGAAGAAGGGGGTCATTAGCCCTAGACAGGACAGAGAGTTGCTTCCAGGGGTCCAGTATGGTGTGGGCAGTGTGGGAATGAGGCTAAAAGTGGAAACTTTTGGGAACCGGCCGGGGTATGCAAAGCTGGGATGATGTATGAGAAAGATAACCCTGTGGGGCAGCTAGACAGGGACTGTGCAGGACTCCTGGAGAGCAGAACCCAGGGCAAGATGAGGGATGAATATGAAAAAGCCACCAGTATGAGGATGGACTGGAGGAGATAGGAGTGAGGGCTGTTATTCACGGATCTGGTGGGCCGAGGTGCCATACAGCATGGCCCTGGAGAACAAACTTTGGAACAGAGGTCCAGGTGAGGTCTTGGGTTTTGGGCCTCGAAGGTTGCAGGATCTAGCGGTCTGCATGTACAGATGTCAGCCTGGTATACAGCTAGAGGACAGGCTGTGCTGCTTCTATGCAGCCTTCCTAGAAGTTTATCTAGAGGCCCTGGTTGCCAGAGTCCACAAGTAGTCATAGGGATCTGAGGATGGCACTGCAGGCACCCGAGGGGCCGAGGAACTGAGTGGAGCCAGGAATGGCTGGTGCACACAGCCTGGAGCATGAGCAAGTGTGGCAGGGGTCCACGTGTAAAGTGTGTGGCTTCCACATCCATGTAGAAAGAAGATAGGTTTACATGGGCATCTGTGTGGATATCTATGTGTCTTCACGTCTAGAGATCTGAGTATATGGTTAACATGTGTGGAAGAGTTCACATGTGTATCCATAAATATGTCCCCACATCTGGGCCAGCAGTTCTGGGGTATACCCAAGTGTTTCTGTCTGTGATGATTTGCAAAAGCTTGGGACCTGGCAGGTCTGTATTTGTGTGTTCTGTATTTAGATGTGGCTATGGGTGTCCACACATGTCTGCTGTGCCTAGTCTTTATGAGGGAGTATATATGTAACATGTATAGATGTACAAACATGCATGTGGGTGACTGTGATTTGCTGTGCAGAGGTGTCACACAAGTATATGTCATCAGACAGCTGTGTGCACGTGTCCCCACGTTTGGATGCGCTCTGTGGCTTGTGTTCATGAAGAACATGGGTCACGGATCTGAGCAATCCATGCTGCTATGCAGTGTCTCTACTGCCTGGTGGCTGGCTGGGGGCATGATCAGTGGAAAGCCAGTCCACTTGGGTCTCAAATGACAAGTAAAACTTTTGGGCAGCCTCGTTAAGGGCCCATGTCACAACATGGCTTGGTACAATGAACTGTGATGAGCTCTCACTGGCAGTTCCTTCCAGGTGCTTCTGTGTGGGAACCTGGTAAAGCCAGGCCCATTGGGGAAACCCTGCTCAACCGAGCACATGTTCTTACCTAAGAAAGGATTCACTGACCCACTGTTGATCTCAGTGGCATCGTCTCTGACTCTGGATGGAATTCAATAGCACTATTCAGATATTGTGTGTTTATTTGTACTATGTTTCTCTTTTTTTGAGAGAGAGAGGGAGGGAGAGAGGGTCTCCCTGTAGCCCTAGTTAGCCTGAAACTTGCTATGCAAATCAAGCTGGCTTTGACCTCACAGAGGTGCCCCTGCCTCTGCCTCCTGAGTGCTGGGATTAAAGGTGCGCAACACCACGCCCAGCACTGTACTATGTTCCTTTTGCTTTTGAAAAGTAAGCATGATTTTCCAAGGAATGATGCTATCCTCTATATCTGGAATAAAGGTGATATGATTCAAGGCCAACTCTCAATTTGAAAACAGATTGAGGCAAGGGCAGGGTGCAGGTGTCTTGGGAAGTGAACCACCAAGCATGCAAGAAGCAATGTCTGAGGCAAGGGCATCCAGAGGTGTTCTCATGTGAAGAATAAATCTCAGTCTGTAGCATGGTCTCCCAGGGACCATACAGGCATTAAATTTCCCATTGCGTTCTTCTGGGAATGACTTTTATTAATCCCCCCAAAGCCATGTGCTCTTATGTCTTGTGACCTTAGCACCTAATCTTGTTTCCTAGGCAACCCCAATTTGGTACCCTACCCAAGAAGATAATGTAGGTTTGTTTCAGAATTAACATATCAATGTACTGAAAAGTGACACCCCATCTTCTTTGGACACAGTCCAGGTTGGGAAGGACTTGTGACCTTGGATAAATGTGAACTGGGCATGAAAAGACAGGATGGTCCATTGGGATTAAGGGTAGAGCCAAACCTGTACTTCCCCAGTAAGGCTGGAGCAACAACCATTGGAATAAAAATGTGATTGTCATTCGGCCCATCAGCACAGTTCTGACAGACATCTGAGGGAACAGGTTTCATCTGTGTTCAGGCTCACACTTAAAAACTTAAGAATCAGTTTTATTTTGTTCAGGGTAATTGTAACATTGATATAATTAATCAAGCCTGCACTTTTTGACCCATTGGCTGACAATTCTCACACAAGCAAGTCAAAAAGGTGCCATCAGCCCAGAGCATGGGTACAGCTTTGAAGGGAGAACCTCAAGGTTGACATATAGGAACCACTGCCTTACTACAGACTTGAAGGTCAGGATCCCCACCCCTTTTACAGATAAGAAAACCAAAGTCACTATTCGGGGAAAATGGCAAGTATTAGTTGTCTGTAGTTGAGTAATTTTTACCCTGTACTTTATAGGTTGGCATATGGCAATCATTTATTATCTCTCTGGCCAGGAAGTCATCAGGGCCCAGCAAGGCTGGCTAGTCTCTAGTCCTCGGTGTCCAGGACCTCAGCCAGGAGACTTGAAAATGGGGTTTGGGTAACCCAAGGGCTCTTGTCTGTCAGCTAGGCCAAGCTGGGCCTCTCTGTGTGGTGGGGCTTCCTCACATCAGGGCAGCTGGGTTTCCAGAGGAGTGTTGTAGGAACACAGAGTCAGTTGGGACCAGTGTAAAACCACCAATCCTGACAACCTGAGTTCAATTTCCAGAATCCACAAAGTAGAAAGAGAATCCACTTCCTTAAGTTGTCTTTTAACCTCCACGTACATGTTATATCATGTACACACACACACATACAAATAACTAAATTTTAGACTGGGTATGGTAGAACACACTAATCCCAGCACTTGGGAGGCAGAGGCAGGTGCATCTCTGAGTTCAAGGCCAGTCTGGTCTACATAGTGAGTTCCAGGCCAGCTGGGGCTACAGGGAGACCTTGTCTGAAAACAACAATAACAACAACAAAGCTAGAAAACCCATAGACACCACTTGCCATCTGGCCTGCTGTCTTCTATACATCAAGGCTGTTCAGTGGAGCTGTGCCAATGTCATGTGGGGACAAGAGCAGTAGGACGAGAGGCCTTGTATACTGTAGCCTGTGAATCAGGGCTGTCTGACTCTGAAGCTGGTACTTTTAAAGCATATACCCAGTTGCTTTCTTCACTGTGGTTCTATAACAGATCAGGCTGAACACACTCCATTGTGCCACACAGCTAGGTCCTGTAACAGAAAAGGGAGGCTGGAGCTCCTTCAGTAAACCAAAGGCAACAAAAGAAAACAGCGTTACTACAGACAAATGTGGCTTCCATAACCAGAGCAGAAGGACAAAGGAAAGAGTAACAAGAAGTCACTCTTAGGGGGCTTGAGAGGTAGATGCTCACCAGTTAAGAGCACTGGCTGCTCTTGTAGAGGACCTGGATGGCGACTAACAACTATCTGTAACTCTAGTTCAAGAGGATCCAATGCCCTCTTCTGCCTCATGGCATTGGATGTACATTGTGTACTTAGATACACTCAGGCAAAACACTCATACACATAAAATAATTAAAAGTTAAAAAAAAGAAGCCATTCAGAAGATTGAATATAGAATTCCTGAAAGAAACATAAAGTCAAAGTACAGGAAGACAGAATTGAGGGAGTGATTCATCTAAGGGCACAGAAATAAGCACAAAAAAACCTCAAACAAGATCAGGCACAGGAGCACCAGCCTGTCATCTCAGCTTTCAGGAGGCTGAAGTAAGAAGACTGAAAGTTCAAGGCCAGCCTTGGCACTGCTTCAAATGAAAAGAACGGGTTGGGGAGCTAGTTCACTCAATAAAGTGCTTGCCTTGCAAGCGTGAGGACTGAGTTAGGTCCCTGGGGTTGGAGGTTCCAGTCACACCTAACACCTGGCACCCATGTGAAAAGCTGAACTGGAGAAGCACAGACAGGCAGATCCCTGGCACTTGCTGTCTAGCCAGCCTAGCCAAATCCATGAGCCCCAGGTCCCAACAGGAGAGACTGTCTCAAAACCAGGATGGACTGCTTCTGAGGAACAACACTCGAGGTTGACCTTTGACCGTCTTTCATACCTGCATACACACATGTACTGTGCACACAGAAGCACACACACACAGACACAATCACAAAAAAGTAATAAAGAGAGATAGTGGGGTGGCAGTGCATAAGAACCAAGCATAACATACAGATGCATGTAAATGTCCAAAAGAGGGCGAGCTGGGGATAGACCACAGACGATAAGGATTTACCCAGCATGCATGACGCCCTGGCTTCCATTCCCAGAGCCTTATAAAACCAGGTGTGGTGGCACACACCTGTAATTCCACACTTGGCAGGTAGAGGCAGGAAGACCAGAAGTTCAAGGTCAGTCTCAGCCATATAGAGAGTTAGAGGATATGTAAGACCTTGTTGAGAGAGAGAACGAGAGAGAAAGAAAGAACAAGCCTCAAACTACAGCATATCATTGATTGAGAAACCACAGAACTGTCAGAATGAACAGGGGACTCCACCCTGAGAAGAACACGCCATCTGCAAAGAACTAGATGGAGTGTTGGCTGACCTGATGTTCTTATCAACAGTTCCTCGACTGAGACAGACTCTTTACTGAGCCTTCAAGTTCATAGGAAAGTGATTTACAGCCCAGAACTGCAGATCCAGCAACACAGCTGACCAGGTGTGAAGGCAGAACAGACATATGCAGACTTGCAAAAATCTAGATCCCATAAACCGACTGCAGAGAATGTTGGGAGGCTCAGTTCTAATCAAAAAAGTGTCTAAACAAAAGAGGAGGAAGGGTGAAAGTACAGAAACTAAGTGGAAGTCATAGGTTCCCAGCTCAGAGCCAGGAAATCTGGAGGCTGCAAAGTCAGATGACAGCAGGTGGGAGGGAAGAGGGTTCAGTTCCCAGCACTCACTGGGCTGTGGGAGGAGCAGGCTGTTAGGAGATTAGAAGATTGCCAATGTGATAATGATACCCAACTGAAGAAGATGGGGCCAGGGATCACTATCAGGACAAACAATAAACTTTCTCTTGGGGCTGGAAAGATGGCTCAGAAGTTAAGAACACTGGCTACTCTTACTGAAGATCCAGTTTAAATCCCAACACTCACATGGTGGCTGACAACCATCTATAACTCCAGTTCCAGGGGACCTGACACCCTCTTCTGACCTCCATGGGTATTGCACAACATGGGTGTACTTACATGCAAGCAATACACTCAGACACATAAAAAATAAAAATAAAAAAAATAAAAAAACTCAAAAACAAAACATTTTCTTGAGACAGGTTCTCACTCTGTAACCCAGGCTGTCTTCAAGCTTGCCATTCCCCTGCCTCAGCCTCCCAAGTGAAAGGATTTAGGAGATTATAGGATTTATAAATTATAGGTGGGCAACACTATGCCCAGCTTAATAAAATCTTCTCTGAAGGGTTCAATTCTGAGTGCCCTAACTTTGGTACCACAATGACTTATAATTTACAAAGAAGCTGAAGCTGAGAAATCCGACCAGCTCATGAAATTCAGAATTTGGCCAAGGGACAGAGGAACCCAGCATTCTCACCTGAAAGCCTACAAGGACCACCATTTTGTTGGTTTGTTGGAGTTTGTGGCACCTGAGGTCAAGCCCCACCTTTGTGTGTGCTATGCTAGGTGAATGCTATACCACTGAGCCACAAAACTAGCATCTTTGGGGATTTTAAATCAATAAAGGCTTACAAAGGGGTGACAAGAGAATTTTAAAAACTTATTTTTAGGGGCTAGAGAAATGGGTCTAAAGACAGAATTTGCTGCTCTTATAGAGGACCTGGGTTCAGTTCCCAGCATTCACATGGTATCTCACAGTTATGGATATAACTCTAGTTCCAGGGGTTCCAATGTCCTCTTCTAGTTTCCTTGAATACCAGGCATATATGTGGTGTATATACATACATGCAGGCAAAACATTCATACACAAAAAAATTTAAATATTTAAAAATATTTTTTAAACAACCCAAGCTGGGGATGGTGGTGTATTTGTATAACCCTAGCACTTGAGTGGGTCTTGGGTTCAAGACCAGTCTCAATGACATGAGACCCTGTCTCAACAACAAATCTGAATAAAGCTGAATTCACACATGGGAAGGGCCAGACAGGTCTAAACAGATGACTTGGTCCTTGTGGAGATGCATCATGGACAAAAAGAAGCTTCCAGGTACAGAGAACCAGAGCTTATAAAGCATTACAAGACTGGTCTGCTGTGATGCTGGAACCAGTAAGGGCTCACAGGCTCCTTCAGGGAGATGAGAACTCAGACCTGACAACAGCACTTGCCCATGTACCCAAGAAGGAACTGTAGACAAGGTAAATTCCTCAAGAGAAAATAAGGACAGGGAACAAATGAAAACAGAGCAGTGTACTGTTCACACATGAATGTTGTTGACCATGATTTAGGCACTAAGGATTCTGCAGCATACGCAGGGTTACCTATGCCTGTTTAAAAAGGAGAAACCAACAAATTAGTAACACAGAAAAGAATATGCTAACAAATCAGGTGTGGTAGTACACGCCTCTAATCCCAACACTGAGGAGGCAGAGGCAGGTGGATTTTTGTGAGTTGGAGGCCAGTCTGGTCTATGGTTTACATAGAAAGTTCTAGGTCAGCCAAGACTACAAGATCCTGCACACTGACAGTTGCTACCTGGCTCAGTCCCCCAACAACCATCTGAGGTGATGTAAACAGGAAGGCAAGTAAGACTCAGAGACCCAAGCACAGATTGAGGACATACAGCAGCTGGCAGTACAGCCTGGGCTGATTGTGACTTTCCTTCACAAGGACAGGAAAAAAGAGAGGACCTGGCATGGTCTGGAGTTAGGGTGGGCACTAGAGGGACCCTGACTATATCCTGTGTTTCTGACTTGTCTGAACCATGGTACCATCTATGAACTAGGTCCTGAAGGACAGGTCTGCACAAAGGTCCCATGCACCCAGGGAAAGATGTAGCAGCAAGCCAGGTGACACGTTTTCTTGTGCTTTTCCCTCCTGAGTCAGTGTCCTTTAATGGGATCTGTCTCTACCTGCGTCTGGGATCCCAGTACCTTATGCCTGCACTTGACCTACACAGCAATACTCACTCATTACTTAGGTCCGTGACCATCCACGCTACCCAGTCTGAAAGGGATTTGAAAGTGGTTACTCATTGAACACTACAAGTTGTAAACAGGAGGTTTTCCCAGTCTTAATCACCTGGACCAAAGGCCTCTGTGTCCTTTCTCCTGGCAGGCACAGCAGGCCAACACAGAGGTGCCAAGGAAACTGTGGAAGGAGATACCTGAGGACCTTGTAATGTTGAAAATCTGGTGGTTCTGGCTCCTGGTGGCCATCTGTGCTGCGGACTCATTCCGGGATCGAGCAGAGAAAATCATGCAGGACACACCTGTCATTGATGGGTGAGTGGCAACCTATTGATGTACCTACAGGAATGTGGGCAGGAAGCTCCCACACCTTGCTTGGGGGCTTAGTTTCTCCAATGTGCCACAGTCTTTGCCCTCTATTGATCTCAGCTCCTCTGCAGTCTCTCAGGTCCTCTAAGGAGTCAGTAAAGGAGGGAGTATAGGGACAGGGCAGGAAGGAGGCCGTGACCAGGCTCCCAGGGATCCTGCAGTTCAGAGTTGGATTCAGTCTTGGGGAGGCTGAGGTCTCCCAGCTTTCACTAGCCCTGTGTCTGAGGAAGGGAGCCAAGACCCCTACCTGGATCGCTGAAAATCTGAGGTAAGGGTGGCATTCCTCCAGGAAGACCCTACTGGGCATCTTTCTGGCTCTCCTTTGTCTCCAACTAGCCTGGAGCCAAATGGCCCAGTGCCTCTCTTGTTCCTTCGTGGGATCCATGGTGTATGTGGGGGTCTTGCACATGCTCAGCCCAAATTTCCTGTACCCTCTGACCTCACTAGAATGCCTGAAGGCCTCTTGCCAGCTCCCTACCACCTGGTCCTCTCCTGGCCAAAGGATGGCCACTCCACTTCCAGCTGCCACCTCCACCTCCACCCCTGCTGGCCCAGCTACTGTCACATTGGGAAACCTCTAATGGTCCTCTTTCTAGTATATGCTGACAGTCAAGATCTACAGAATCTAACATTGTAATTTGACCTAGACACAACAGAGGTGGCTGTGTCTCCTTGGGAAATAGGACTCCTGTTCTTCCATTATGTCTTCCAATTAAGGGTGGAGAGGGATGATGGAAGAGGAGAACAGAGTAGCTCTGAGTATGGCAGGGGCTCCCAAGGTCCCTAAGGTTCCATTCAAGTGCTTCACTCCTCCTCAGCACCTACAGTGGGGATGAATTGCCAGGACAGGCTTAGAGTTATAGTTCCTTTTCTGGGGCCTGCCAAGCCATACTTCTCACAGCTGGCACAGTTGCCCTGGCTAGCCCATATATGTTCATTCATTCATTCAACAAGGACACTGTGATCGATCTGTGCCAAGTACATGGTGGGTTGAGATATAGAAGCTTACTGAGATATAGAGATTACTGTAGCTTCAGGTGAGTGACATTCACACTTGCAGACTGAAGCTTGTATCTCTTTGCTGAGGGATAGGATGTGCACCCATCCCAAGGAAGGGCATGTTCTCTGCATTTCCTAAAGGAGCTTCCTGGATTGGCTGGCATTGGAAAAGTCATTACTAGGGGTAGAGAGGGGCACAGGAGAATTGACAGTTACCTGTAGGTGACCCAGCACCTGGATTCAACAAACCTGAGTTGTCATATAAGACAGGGTGTGGTCATTTTTATTTGTGATCCCAGAATTTGGGATTATGAGGCAGGAGAATCACTGTAAGTATGAGGCCAGCCTCAATTACATAAGGTCAAGTTCAGTCTGGGCTAATAGAAAGATCCTATTTCAAAACTAAAACAAACAGGCTGGATGTGGTGGCATAAGCTTTTAGTCCCAGCACTTGGAAGGCTAAGGCAGGAGGATAACAGGAGATTGGAGGCCAGTGTGAGCTAGTTAGAGTTTCAGGCCGTCCAGAGCTACATAGAGAGAGTCTCTGTCTCAAGAAGAGCCCCCTCCCTTCAAAATAAACAAAATATCCAATGAAATAATAATAACAATATAGTCATATGCTTCATGATGACCTTAGGACATGGGGCTATGCAATGCTTCAGTGGGCCTCTAGGACATTGCCTGGTGACTCAGAAATGTGTCTTATTTTGTAGAAGGTCACACCAGGATGAAATTGTCTAATGATGCATTCCTCAGGATAGCTCTGCATGACTGCATTACTAGCTATTAATTCATCTTAACCATTTACACTCTGAAGAAGAGACCAAGGTAGATGAGGGAAGTAAGGCACAGGGAGCAAACGCTGGGACTGCAGATGGAAAGTGTCAGAGGGAAGGGAAACAGTCTCTGCCCACCTTACAGGGAACTTGAGGCCCCAACTCAGCACAGGCTGTAGTCACAAGACCAACGATGCACTATGGGTACCTCCTCAACCGTCCCATGGGTGCAAATAAATATAGTACAGAGCTGTGACAAGGATCCTTCTGGGTCTGAGTCTATACTCTAATGGCCTACCTCAACTGCTTCTGGACTCTGTCTGCTGGGGTCCAAGGATGAAACAACCCCAGGATCTGCAGCAGACCAGAGGTGGTGAAGTGCCCTAATACTGCGGCTCGGCTGCCAAACCCTGGCCCCCTCTTTCCTCCATAAACAGACTGGCCCCTCTCCCCTGGGGACTGTAGGAATTCAGAGGACCAAAGCCCTTTGGAATCAGAGATGAGGTGGCCAAAGGCAAGTTGGGGTTTTTCCCTAGGAATAGAGACAGGAGTCTAAATCCTATGAGTGATACCTTGTTCCCAGAGAGGAACAGGCTACACTGTACATGTCCCAGCTCCCCCTGCAAGGGGCAAATTTAACCTTTGAGCTAAAAATGTCAGATTCCTCTAAAGTATCTGTGCTGGTTCCCTGCTCCCAGCCCTAGGTGAGTTTGCAACAGAGTAGAGGTCTGCCCTCTCCTCCTCCCCAGTAGAGGGCCATAGGAGGACCTACCTAGCCATGCTCAGTTCATGGTTACCTGGGCTAGAGTGCAGTTGGGACATTCGTATCTGTGCAGATATGTTTATGTCACAGGTACTCTTTATCTCTGAGGCCCCTATGTTAGTCCTGAGCAGTGAGATCTTGAAGGGGAAAGAGGCAGCCTTCAGATCAGCTGACTCAGAAGCCTATAGGTCCAAGCAGACTCCCCAAGCCACCTTGGGCCCATCCTTGATTCTTCCTAGGCACAACGATCTGCCTTGGCAGCTCCTGAAGTTGTTCAACAATCAACTGAAAGACCAGAAGGCCAACTTGAGCACACTGGCCGATACACACACCAACATCCCAAAACTGAAGGCTGGCTTTGTGGGGGCCCAGGTATGTCTTCTGGTCTCTCATCTGTTCTGTACTGAGGTCTTCCCTATCTTCTCTGTGGGACTGGTTAGATGTGGTCTTCCTTGGAGAACCATCTTCCTGAGACCCTTCATTGTGGACCTTGGAAAGGCACAGCCATCTGAGCCATCACCCAGCACTCCCAGAATGGGCAAACCAGAAATGTGTATACCGGGTGGGCCTGGGCTGTCAGTGATTTAGGCTTTCAGCTACTCTCTTGGCCCCCAGTTCTGGTCTGCCTACATGCCCTGTGACACCCAAAACAAAGATGCTGTGAAGAGGACGCTGGAGCAGATAGACGTCATATATCGCATGTGCCAGCTATATCCCGAGACCTTCTTGTGTGTCACCAGCAGTTCAGGTGATGACTCACCAAGGCCCTAAAGCCCCCATACCAGGCTTGGACTTAAGTAGGAAGTAGGATCTTGAATCCTAGATACCCAGTGCCACCCCCTCATCTGCTCTCTGTAGGCATCCGGCAGGCCTTCCAGGAAAAGAAAGTGGCCAGTCTGATTGGTGTAGAGGGTGGCCACTCTATTGACAGCAGCCTGGGTGTCTTGCGGGCACTCTACCATCTGGGCATGCGGTATATGACCCTCACCCACAACTGCAACACACCCTGGTAAGGGTCCCCACTGTGAGGACCCTAGGCTGTGATTGGAAGGGGAAACCAGACATGATCACTGTCATGCCTTGAACACTGTCCTCTCCTGAGCCCCAGGCCAGGCCTTATCAGCTGGGCAGGTGAGGGTGGGCTGAGACCACTGCTCTGTTCCTCGGACACGTGTTGCTCTCCAGGGCTGACAACTGGCTGGTGGACAAAGGAGATGACAAGGCTCAGAGCCAAGGACTGTCACCCTTTGGGCAGGTAAGGAGTAAGGACCACAGTCTACAGAGGATGGGGCAGAGGTCCAGGAGAGTTTCAGTACAGAGTATCCACACGTTTTTGGACTTTGGTGTCTACCTCACACAGAGAACTAATAGGGCTTGTCTCCATGGTAGAATTTGCTGGAACCCCAATGCATTCAGAATGCTGAATCCTGGGTCACCTGCAACTTCCAGCCCTCTAAGGGTTAACTGAAACCTTGTCTAGTGCTGCCTTTCCTGTGCCCCAAGCTTGAAGTGTCTGTGAGGTACACCCAGCCCTGTCTCCTCCAGCGTGTACTGAAGGAGATGAACCGCCTGGGTGTCATGATCGACTTGGCCCATGTGTCTGTGGCCACCATGAAGGCAGCTTTGCAGCTATCCAAAGCCCCAGTCATTTTCAGCCACTCCTCAGCCTATAGTGTGTGTTCAAGCAGGCGCAACGTACCAGATGATGTGCTTCAGTTGGTGGTGAGTGATGAGGCATCAGGGAGTGGAGTCTCCTACTTCCTGTGGGTCCCCTCCAACTCTTTATCCCTCACCCCTTTCCGAGCAGAAGGACACAGAGAGTCTGGTGATGGTGAACTTCTACAATGACTTCGTGTCCTGCACAGAGGATGCTACCCTGGTCCAAGTGGCTGGTAAGTAGGTGTAAGTGACTGCACAGTGGCTAAGTACAGGAGAGACTTGCTTAGGACCCACACCTGACACTCTCCGCAGACCACCTGGACTACATTAAGAAAGTGGCAGGTGCTAAGGCAGTGGGCCTTGGAGGAGATTATGATGGTGTTTCCAGGTAAGACTGAGACCTATTCTGTGATAAGCTGGGGTGGGGGTTTATGACCTTGTCAATGTGTCCTGAGGACACAGAGGAAGGAAGGTGTGTCCTAAGTAGTGTAGGAAGTCTTGCTGCAAACCTTCACTGCTGGCTTTCATGTGCCTGGGGAACATCCCCATCTGCAAAGCCTGGTCCTCTTGGCCTGGGTACAGGGTTCCTGTGGGGCTGGAGGATGTCTCTAAGTACCCAGATCTGATTGCGGAGCTGCTCAGGAGGAACTGGACAGACACGGAGGTCAAAGGGGTGTTGGCTGACAATCTGCTGCGAGTCTTCTCCAGAGTGGAAGAGGTGAGGGTGGAGTGGCCCTGAGTCTCCCACTCCTCCCCATTCAAGAGGTAGGCTGCCTAACTTGTGTCTGTCTCCAGGTAAGCAATAACATGCAAGATCCTGAGGAGGTGCCTATCACCCTGGATGAGCTGGATGGCTCTTGCAGGACGCAGTATGGCTACTCAAAGGCCACGGGCCTCCACCACCAGCCAGGACCACTGCTAGCTTCCATGGCTCTACTGCTCTTCAGCTTACATCTGCTGTGACATCCTAGGAACCAGAATCTCCTTCAGTGCTATCAAAATCCAGGGAAGACTGGCCAAGCAAAGAGCCCCTGCTGGTCATGCATAAATCCCACCTTCTCCTCAACAGACACTGGGGCTCACCTGGGGCCAGCTTAGGACACAGTTATAAAATAAAAGCAGTAACCTCCTGTAAGCACTGAATGTGTGTACTATCAGCACTCCAGCACTGGAGGGGTGCTTCTGAGCACGTGAAGGCAGATTTTGTGATAATGGACCCTATGTGGAGAGGGACATGGATAAGCCTTGAGTTCTTGGAGGAGAGGGCCAGAGGAAACCCACATGTCTGAAAAAGGTCTTGCATTGGCATTGTCTTGTAAAAAAACTTATGGTCCAGTTTCCAATGGCCTCCTCCCCACATCATTAGTGTTGTACCACATACATGATACATCCACACACATACACGAGTCCTCAAGTGTACACACATGTACTTATTTGAAAACAGCCTACACATGCACATGTGCCCATGTACTTATTTGCACACAGTCCTCACACATGCAAATATACTCAGGTGTACACCAACACTTATTCTCATATACTGATATACACGACATGAGTCACTTATGTATCTGTCCATCTGGGTTTTGCAGTGATGAGAAGGGACCCAGGAATCTGCATTTGGTGCAGCATTAAGAGGGTAGGGCCTCACTGACGTAGGTGCCACTTCTTACAGGTAACACCAGTTCTTTCCTATGTGTTTCCTAGCATTTTGTTAGTGGAGTCAGGGTGATGAAGTCTTCCAATGAGGACATTCAAAAAGGAGTTTCTGAACAACCTTGGGACAGATAGCATAGCTCAGTCTGTGCTGTGTGGCCAAAGATCCCTTTTCTGGTCTGTGCTGATGGCCCACAAAGGGCTCAAGGCTTGAGCTGCACAACCTCTCTGAAATGTTTTCTTAGGTGTCCAGAGTTGAGCCCCATGGCCATGTCTCTGTTCCTTTCAGATCTACCTTCCCTAGAAGACTAGAAAATGGGTAGACAGTAACCACAGCCCACAGAGCTGAGCAAAGGGCCATCCAGCTGGCTTTTCTTTTCTTTTTTTTTTTTCAGACAGGGTTTCATCTATCCCACATTGTCCTCCAACTCACTATGTAGCCAAAGATGATCTTGAACTTCTGATCCTCCTGCCTCTTCCAAGTGCTGGAATTACAGATGTATAGCACCTCACCTGGTTTATGTTGTGCCAAGGATCAAACCCAGGACTCTGTACAGGCTAGAGAAGCATACTACCAGCCCTGGCTTGTGCCATTTCAAGGACAGTGTATGCCCTCCCTGGGCTTTCTGCCCTATAAAAACCCTTATCTTTGCATCCCACCCTAATGAGCAAAGCAGCCCTTTAGGCTATTAGGACCAGATGGGAGGGCATGGCAATTTACCCTAAAGTAGAAGATACATCCCCAGCCCCTAGCTGGGTTTTAGTCCCCCATGTGACAGGCTATCCATACGTACATGCCAAAGTCCCAGACCTGTCACAATGTTCCCCAAGTGACATTCTTCTTCAGGCAGATCTAAGTGTCCAGAGGAACATTTGTGAGCACTTGGTGTGAACTTAAAAGGGAAAAAGCTTACTTGTATCCAGTGCCTGGCCAAGACTGTGGAAAGGGTCCTCCTGGTGGACTTCCAAGGCATTACGCCTCATTTGCCCGCTCGGAAGTAAATAGCACTAAAATAATCCTGGAGTCAGGTATGGAAATACATCCCTGTAATCCCAGAACTCAAGAGGCTGAGGCAAGTGGATGGTGAGCTTGAGGTCAGCATGGGCTGCATAGCTAGACCCTGTCCCAATTTTTTATTGCCTAAAATAATCTTTTCTGGAGCCAGGGTCTCATATAACCGAGGTTTTGCTTAAAATATAGAGTAAAATCACACCAAAGCTCCCAGTGAGGTTACGGTTACACATCTGAACTGGTTCTGGAGAGTTCTTCCCACTTGTTGTACCTGGTTTTCACTCATCCCCTTATTCCAACCTTGGACCACCATCTTTTTACTTTAAATGTGCACGTACGTAAAAGTATGAGCAAGTTCACACTACAATGTGCACTGAAAGTCAGAGTACAACTTTCTAGTGTTGGTCAGTTCTGTCCTTCAAACTCGGGTGTCAGGCTTAGCAGCAAGCTCTTTTATCTGCTGAGCCATTCCCATGGACGGAATCACCATCTTCTCAAACAACCAGGCATCCTCAGCACAAAGGGTGAGGGATTCTGTAACAGGATGCACAGAGATGGGAGTGAGTCTGGAGCCCACAACACAGTAAAGATTCCCATCTTGGTGCATAGGCAGATATCCTGGCTTGTGCCATTTCAAGGACAGTGTATGCCCTCCCTGGGCTTTCTACCCTATAAAAACCCTTATCTTTGCATCCCACCCTAATGAGCAAAGCAGCCCTTTAGGCTATTAGGACCAGATGGGAGGGCATGGCAATTTACCCTAAAGTAGCAGGGCCAGGTAAGGCAGACCTTGGGTTTAGATCCAGTGGTTTCACACCTAAAAATAAGTCAAACCAGGCTGGAGTAGCCTCCTATCGTGGAATGCCAATGAGTCTACCAGAATTGTATGTCCACTCTGAACACGGTGCACAAAAGTATGGGAGATGGAGTTATACACACACTGACCTATAGCTTGTAACTGAGTGCAGTTTGTAAATCTAGAAGGACTTTGCAGACAAAGGGGTGGACAATCTCTAGCACTGCAAATAAACAAAGAGGTGAATTTGAGAACCAGCTTTTCACTGTCAAAGACAGTACAAAAAGAGACAGATGTGGTGCTCTCATATAATCTGAACCCTTAGGAAGGCTCAGTGGGAGGATCTCAAGTTCAAGGGCAGCCTGAGCTACATAGTGAGACTCTCCCATGTAAAAAAAAAAAAAAAAAAGAAACCAGGGCATGTTGGCTCACATCTGTAACCCGGCAATAGAAGTCAGTCTACAGTACTTCTAGGCCAGACAGGGCTAACAACTTTGTCTCAAATACATAAATATAAATAATATCTTAAAAGTTACAAATTATGGGTCTGGACAGATGGCTTGACAGTTAAGAACAACTCTTCCAGACCAACACAAACTGAGTTTTCAGCACCCACCTTGGGCACATCAAAACTCTCTTAACTCCAGCTCCAGGGACTCTGACACCTTCTTCTGGCCTCTACAGGCAGTACACACACAACTTTTAAAACAAACAATAATTTTTTTGATATAGGGTCTTGCTGTGTTACCCTAGCTGGCCTGGAACTCATCATGTAGACCACGTTGACTTCAAACTCACAAAAATCCACCTCCCTCTGCCTCCAAAGCAGTAAGACTAAAGGCATGTGTCCCCAAGTCCAGCCAAAAAAAATTAATTTTTAAAAGCTGCAAATGAAGAAGACTAGGCTCGCTCTTACAGTACTAACATGTGGTTTCTGATAGAGTACACAGGCACATACTTATGGCAATCTCAACTATAGCTGCTGATGTATTCAGAGGGCTGAACAATCACGCAGCTGATCTTACTTTCTGGTGGTTGAGAGCCAGCAACATGCTGCCAGTTTCTCTTTGTATGTGGTGCATGTGCATATGTGTAGGCCAGAGGTTAGCTTCAGTTGTCTTTCTCAACTGTCCACCTTTTGAGATAAGGTCTCGACTTAACCTGGAGCACAACAATTCAGCTAGGCTGGCTGACCTCTGAGCTGCAGGGATCTGCCTGTCTTCATCTCCCTAGAGCTGGAATTATTTCTCACCTGGCTTTTTATACAGAAGCTGGGGACCCAAACTCAGGTCTTCATGCTGTTTCTAAGCACCATTCCCCTCTAAAAGGAATCAGAGCTGATCAGGAGGCAAGGCAGGAAGCTAAGGGGAGTTTGGGCACACTACAGTGCAAGAGAAGCTAGGAAGCAGGACATCCTGAGACCAAGGAAATCAGCTCAAGGGCTTACAAGTCAGTTGGAAGCATCCCAGATTGGAAAGAATCATTAATACTTTAAAATGTAAATAAAATAATAAACCTCTGATTCTGATCTGAGTATCATTATGGCCTGAGAATCTGCATTACCCCCTAGTTTCTCTTCTCTGTTAAACTGGACTTCCATGGACCCCTCCTCACTCTCTGAGGGGTTGGGACTGGGATAATGCATCTAGGGTCTTACCTTTGACTCATCAGCCCCACCAAAGGGCATCAAAGCAGAGCTTGAGAAAGTCTCCAGAGAACAATTTATTTACTCACAACAGCATTTTAAGAGCAGACATGCCCACTCTGATGAACTCAGCCCCAGGACCCCCAACCCTACTAGTGTTCCACAAACCCTGAACCCTCTAGAACCCAGGGAGCTCCCAAGGTGTCCCTGAGGGACAGCAGCTACTCTCAATACCCACCATATAGGTTGATTTCAGAGAGCATGGAAACACCCATGGCCAGAAGGAACCTTGGCCTCCATACCCAGGTCCAATAATGACACCCTCTCCCGAATACCAACTTGTCATGTGGAACATCCAGGGTCCCAAAGTGCAGAACAGAAAGAACTAAACACAGCAAGTCCAGGTAAAAGTCCCCTCATTTGTTTATAACCTATGGGCAGTGTTGACCTTGCAATATTGCTCAGCCTGTGAAGGAGCTGGAACAAATAAATATTGCTCAGCCTGTGAAGGGGCTGGAACAAATAAATATTGCTCAGCCTGTGAAGGGGTGGAACAAATACACCCCATTTGCTTCGTGTTTTCTACTTTGGCAAAAGAAAAAAAAGAACAGGAGCCTCAATAACATGAGTAAACTTCAGGAAACAGAAAGCAGCAGCAGCCTGTGCAGCCTCTCAGGTCATCCCCTTATAACCTACCTGCTGCCAGCTTCCCCACTGGAAAAGGATGCAAAAGAGCTGGCCACAGTCAAAGGGGACTGTCCCAGGTTCCCTTTGTCAACAAGTCTGGCTTTCCCTTGGAGAAGAGAGATGGCAGCAACCAGGGGAGGCACCTGTATGTATAGCGACAGGAGAGACAGAGGAGCCTCTTTCAGGAGTGTAGAGCTCCGGAAAGGCCTGAGAGGGAAGCCATAACACTGAAGGGCCTCATCAGTGGCAAGCAGGAAGCTCAGCCCAAGTGGCCCAAGGTACCTCCAAGGGAAGGTGATGAGGGTGAGAATCTCTTTGGAGGGCACATCTGGACTTGGAGACTTAGAATTTCATGCCAGTTCTGTTCCTCTGGGCTGGGAAAGGGAGCCAAGGACAGAAGGCTTAGCCAGGTGGCAGTGGTAGCCAAGACCTCAGTCCTAGAATGATCGAGGAGGATCAGCATCAATAAAGGCCCCAGGTCAGTATTTATGGCACTGCACATCTCCAGCACACCCACAGGTCCACAGGAACCTACTCAGGGATGTCACTTGACAGGACTCCCTATCTGCGGAAGTGGAGGGAGAGGTTCCCAGGAGCTGCCTGGCAAACAAGTAGCTCTGATCCCCCACGGGTCACACAGCAGGCAGCAGGTTTGGAGTCAACAGAATCTGAAGATCCCACAGCATTGGGCTGAAGTCCACACATCTGCAGCTAAACCCTGTCAATTCCACACAGGCAGAGGAAAAAGAAGAGCCTGACATCCCCAGATATGGCCCAGAGCCACAGAAGTCATCCACACGTTTGTGCAAACTCAACACAGGACACAAACCCACTGCCCAACCTAAGGATCAGTTCTAAGGCGCCCAGCCTGGCAAGTTAGGAGGAGCCAAGGCAGCCTTGCAGGATCAGAAAAAGGCGAGTGTGGAGGTGGAGCAGAAGCCTCCTGTACAACACAGGGCAGGGGAGGCAGCACCTGCCAAGGGCGCACTAATTCCTCAGGGCAGCCAACCTGGAAACAAACAACAGGATTCTGGTAAGAAAAGCAATAGGCAGAGGACATCTGAAATGCTGTGTCCATGTGCCAGATGCCAGTCCAGAGCCAAGGCTCCTACCCCCTTAGTCTCAGGTTTTCAAGGCTGTCCTGGGATAAAAGGTGAAACGTGCCAGAGACAGTCACACAATGTGCCATTTTTAGGAAAAGCACTGAATCCTCTTTTGAAGGGAGCTGTATGTAAACAAAGTGGTTTATACCCCTGGCACCAATTGCTGGCTACATGGGACTGAAACATTCTGATGCAAGGGAGTACTACCCAGCATCAGACACAGAGGTCTTCCTTCTGCCTTCCCCAATACCCCACCAGGAATTTTTCATGGTCTAGCCCCAGCCCACACTATCCTTAGGGCCTCCAATCTGCACCTGAGACACCACATGAGCCCAAAAGTGATGACATTCATCCGGGCAGCTGATCCTACCTCCGAGACAGCTGGTCCTCCTGGCTGCGCACAGAGCTTTCACCCACAGCTGAGGCACCCTCTGGAAGCTGGCTAAGCTGATCTAGGACCTCCAGACCATTTTCCTCAGCAATCTGCACAATGAGGCTATCAACCTGCTCTTGAGGTGTGGTCAGTGTTGTAGCCGAGCTCATGGAATCCTCCATCACCTGGGGAGAGGTGCATTCTGGGAAGTATGGTCCACAGAGTTCCTCCACAGTATCATGAAGCCCACTGTTCTTATGTTTTTAGTGTGTGCATGTGTTTTTGTGTTGAACACATATGTGCATGTGCCTTTGCTAATTTGCTCTCATGTGAAAGGCTAGAGTTCAATATCAAGTGTCTTCCTCTATTGCTGTCTACGAGGTCTCTTGCTAACCCAGAGCTCACAGTCTCAGCTAGGTTGGCTGGCCAGCAAGCCCATGGGATCCATCTGTCTCTAACCTCCAGCACTAAAGCCACCACACCCAGGATTTACCTGAATGCCAGCAACCCAAGCTCAGGTCTTCATGCTGGCACAGCAAGCACTTTACCTACTCAGCCATCTCCCCACGCCCACCGCAGTTCTTACTCACTCTCTACACAACACAGCTTTCTTCTCACAGGGCTCTCCCTAGGAAGCTTTCCCCAGTTCCCTTGGCTCTTTTTGTCCCACACCCAGCCTGTCTCACCCCTGGGTCCACCTGCTTCAGAGACTTTTTCACACGTTTGTGTGCTTGTCTATCATCTGGGCCTCCATAGAAATGGATGGTATCCCATCTCCCTACTCCAGGTCCTATAGAGACCCAGCTCAGTGCATTATCAGTGATACCAGGAAGCTGTGAGACACCCTGATACACTGTCCAGCCAAACTACAATGGCCACCTACCGATGTGTGCACATCCAGGTTCTGCACCTGCTGTTCAAACCTGTCCATCACTGCAGACACCTTTTGCAGATCCATGGCACTCAGGGCCTTGTCCAGAGCTTTGGTCACCTGTGCCATGTTCTTGGTCACCTAAAATGGGAGAGGATTGAGGACAGGAACAAAATTAAATGTAACCAAGAGTTGCCAATGAGGGAAAGTCACCCAGACTTTTTGATAGGAATCTAGGGGCTGAGCACATAGTCACTTGAGTGCAGCTGATAACATAGTAAAGGTCTAGGCCCGGGCAGATCTCTTTTAAAGGAAATCTCTGCTATGGATCCAAGGGGTCTAATATAACTTCTAGAATAGGGATATGTAGTAGAGATGCAACAAAAGGATGGTGCCTGAACAAAGAAAGCCTGATGCTTGGTGTTATTTCAAAACAAGAATGAGCCCAACTTGTTCTCAGAACTTGTTCCTTCTGAGTTCTCTCAGAACTGTTCTTCTAACCAAGGGTGTACTCTCTAATTCAGCATAATGGGAAAAGAAATGGGAACTTGTCCTATCAAGAAGAATTTTCTCTTTCTGATTCCCTACTGACCCAGAACAGCATACACAACCACAAAAAAAAAAAAAAAAAGATGTTCTCAGTCTAATCTCACCTGTTGTTTGCAATATAAACTGGGTACAATTTGTTGCTTCCAACAATATTTGCTGATATCTTTACAATGTGAATATACTATTTTGGGTGAGAGGACAAGGAATAGTCATGGGGGATGAAAGCTATGTTTAGCTTACAAGAGGAGCCCAAGGCTTAATAAATTGTAAACAAGTTGAGATAGTGTCAAATCTCAAAACCTAATATTAACTTTGGTTAATAAGGCTAGATAAGATTTCCATTTGTAACAGAAGGGATGCCCCAAAGTCATTCCCATACATGTGGCCTCATGGGCTCTGCCTACTGTGGGACATGTGGGACCCAGACTTTCCTGAGCCCTTCCTGTGTCTTACAGTACACTCTACTGCCTAGTTCTATGGGGGTCTTGTGTCCATCCACTCTAGGGCCACTCCAGTTCCAGCAACTACACTACACTTCTGCATATACTGGCCCCATGGCACCAGGATCTGGTACTTACCCCCTTCATGGTAACAGCTGTCTGCACCTTAGAAGCTACTGCATCCACACGGGATGCCATACGGAGCCAGTTCACACCTTCATTCTTCTTGCGGATGGCATTTTCAGCATACACGCGGGCACACTCCACATTTTTCTGCTGAAGGGCCTAAGATTCACAGGAAAGTGTTCATAGAAGAACTCTGTGATTTGTCTGTAGACTGCCTGCGTGTTAGAAGCCTGGTACATACCTCTCCTAAGCATGGTGAGCCATTGGGGAAGGTAGAGGGTTTTCAGTTTTCCCCAGGTTTAATTCTCAGAAATGTGTGTGAGCTTTGTAAAAATGTAATATTCAGGTCCCAGGCCCACTCTGGCACGAGTGGCATGAGTGTGGGTATCCAAAGACAGAGGGATGGCACAGCATGCCTGTAGGGTTCTAGTCCCACCACTGTCATTCCTTCCAAGCCATCAACTACACAGAATCACAGGGCAGAGAGCCAACAGAGTCCAAAGGAACTAATGGTGGGAAAGGTATAGAGTACTACGATAAAGACAAGGGATCCTGTTACCCTGAGAAGCCTGAGCAGAGTGTTGTGACTAACATCCATAAGCTTGGAGCTATACTTTGCTGAGACAACATTTAAGAGCTGCACATGATTTGGATGGAAATGATGACCTTAGAGCAGGCACAGCTGGAAGCCCACATCCTGCAAATTTGGGATGTTGTTGAAGAGTAAGAAGGAATAAATGAATGCCACATGCCTGTGGCTCTGCTCTCCACAGCCCTGGGCAGGGAGGGTGGAAACAGGATTACCTTTCCCTCATCCCTGTGTGTCTCATGTATGAGAGCAAATGCATAATACTCAGAAATCAGTGAATTTAAATCACCATGAAGGAAGTGTCTTGCACAAAATACAACACAAAACATTAAAGCAACACGAGAATTTTAAAAAACACCCAAGAAATAAAAAACAAAAAACAGGCATGGGGGGCTGAAGAGATGGATCAGCAGTTAAGAGTACTGACTGCTGTTGCAGAAAATCTGAGTTTGAATCCCAGCACCCAGATGGTGGCTAACAACTGTCTTTACTCCAGTTCCAGACATCCGACACCCTCTTCTGTTCTCTATAGACAAACATGTGCACTTGGATACATGCAGGCATAACATTCATATACATAAAACAAAAAACAAATCAATACAAACAACAACCAAAAAAACAGGGTTGGTGGCTCACATGTGTAATTCTAGCACTACTGAGCCTGAGATAGGAAGATTTTCTCAAGTTTCAGTTTAGCTTGGGCTACACAGTGTGTTTCAAGCCTGCATGGGCTATATATGTATATATATATATTTTTTTTCTTCTTTTATGTGTTATGAGTGTATTTCCTGTACATGTGTAAGTGCGTCTATGTCATGCAATGCCTGCAGAGGTCAGAAGGCATTGGATCCCCTGGAGCTGTAGTTACAGATGGCTGTTAACCACCATGTGAGTAATGGGAATGGAACCTGGGTCCTCTGCAAGAGCAGTCTGTGCTTTTAACTGTCAAACCATCTCTCCAGCACCTGCACATATATTTTTTTAAATAATTCATCCATTCATTCATAGGAGAACAGAAAGGAACCAGACCAGAACAAGTGGTATACCTTCTTCACCTTGGCTTGCTCAACTTTGGAGTCCTTCTCTGCCTTCTTAGCTAGCTTTTCCAGCTGTTTTGCTGTGAACTGAACAGAAACCATAACATTTAGATTGTACATGTGGTGACCACCCTCCTGGTCCTGCTTCTAAACCTCCCCTTCTGCTTATCTTTGACCCAGTCCTGTGCCAAGAAGGCACAAAGCCTCATGTTTTAAGTCCTAACAGCCACCCTGGGGTTGTGAGAGTCTCAAAGTGCTCAAAGAAGGTACACCCCTCTTCCCCTTGTCCCCATTTGTGAGATCCTAGTGCCAGGAGGAGGCTGTAACAGGTTTCCTAAAATGTCCCTCATCTCCAACAACACTCCAACTCAAATCCTGCCCCAGAGTGGACAGCTAAGGAGGCAAATCTCACCAACTCTGCTCCTACCTATGAAGGACTTTCGACTTACAGAAAAGACCCATGAGAACCATTTTCAGGCTACCCAAATGTGACACATACTCCTAAACATGTTCTGTATAGAATCTTGCATATACAGTTTCCAAAAAACTTCACTTCTCTGCCAAGAAGAGGAAATGATATAAATATATGCATGACCCCTCTGGCAAAATAATTCATGGGCAAGAGACCAAGCCCTGGCAACCAGCAGACAGGGCTCAAACACTGCCCTCTTTAGGGTATCAGCCCACACAGCACCACTTACATCTGGGTATGACACAAAGTACACCAAGTCATGTTGTACAGCTTGTGACCTCACTCCTGCTCAGACCCTGAGAGCCAGAGAGGAACAAAATAAAGCTAGCCCTGATGGTTTTTTGTGAGGACATTTGAGGAAAACACTAGCAGAAAAATGTCCTGGACTATTAGGTGTTTAAAAATAATTCCCTAATAAGAGGAATATTCAGCTGCCACAAAATTTTCTTCAAATGTCTTTTAAGAATTTCAGGCCACGGTTCTTGGCAGAACATCAAGGCATACATGTTACAGCCCAGTCGTGGTTCTTAAAAAAAATTCACTCTGTCTTTCATGGACAAGTCTGAATGATCTACTTCCATTTAGTTGACAATAAAGAAACACTAATCCTGTCTTGGTCAGCAAGTCTGAGTGACGTGTGGCAGTCATTCAACTGTAATAACGTGTCCATGACTTTGGGTATCTAGGTTCCAAGTGTTAGAGTCTTGTCCTCATTTTCTAGTCATCAGGGCTGGACTGGGGAACTGTCGTTTAGCACAAACCTTCAACTGGAACAGGGTATCTGCAAAGACAGAGGAAATGACTTAAGAACTTTAAGAAATGTAACAAGTATAACTTTTAACAAGCAAATAGACTTAACAAGATCCATGCAGACCCTAGGCACTGTTGTAGGTCAGACATGGACAAGATGGGGCCTTCAGGTGGCTCAACAATGAAGTCAGACAAGAGATCCATGTTAGACACAGGGCTCCAACCAACCAAGTGACTAGGTAATTACCTCTATCAATGTGGCTTATGGGCATGTCTGTGAGGCATTTTTTTGATTGCTGAGTGATGTGGAAAGGCCCAGATCACTGAGGATGGTACCACCCCTGAGCCAGGTGGTCCTGGGTTGTAATAAGTAAGCAGGCAGAGCAGAGATCAGAAGAGCAAGCCAGTGAGCAGAGTTCCTCCATGATCTGTGTTTAGTTCCTGCCTTCAGGTTCCTGCTGAGTTCTCTCAGTGATTGTGATCTGGGAGTTATAAGCTGACATAAACCCTTTCCTCCCCAAGTTGGTTTTAGTTAGTGGTTTATTAAAGCAACATAAAGGAAACTAGGACTTAACCTCAAAGAGTTACTGTGAGGACAGGGTAATGCATGCAGCTCTTGGTCATGGTAAGAATGGAAATGGTGATTTACAATTAATGCAACTTTATAAAAGGCATGTAGGATTCTTTCCTAACAATGTTTAAAACTTAGCTGGATATGGTGGCACATACCTTTAATCCCAGCACTTAGAAGGCAGAGGCAGTCGGATCTCTGAGAGGTTGAGGCCAGCCTGATCTACATAGCAAGTTCCAGGCCAACTGGGGTTACAGCTTTTTGTCTCAAAAAGACAAAAAGCAAACAAACAACAACAAAAACAACAACAAAAACCCAAAAAACTTAACAGTCTTCTTTTCATATCTTCTCAAAGATAAATGGATAAAAATAGTATAGGGAGACCTCTAGGCACCAAAGAAGCTACTCCATGACAAATGCCATTTCTAAGACACTGCACCAGATGCAGTACACTATCCCTAACCATACTCAGTAAGGAAGGGATGTAAATATATTAAATTCCTTGCTAACCAAACTTGCCATTTTATTCAGAAAAACTTAAGAGCTACCACACCCAGCTAATTTTCTCCATTTCTAAATCTGCAGTGTGCCATGACTCTTGATTTCTGAAAAGGCTCACTTTACTTGCCCAGAATGAGGGTTCCAAGGTTCTGCAGATGCAGAGCAAGGCTGCCAGCTGAGACCCATTGGGATCTGCTCTGTGCACCTGTCCATCTATCTCAGTGCAGGGACTAGTCACTTCCAGAGCCTCCAGAGTTGACTATGTCTCTGGGAAACAAAGGTCACATGATACAGTGCAGTCACCAGGTGTGGCCCAACTAACTCTCTAGCTGTAGGAAACTGGCCAAATTGCCCCCATCCAATCTGTTTTCAGCTAGACTCCAGTGGGACCGCACTATGAAAAACAAAAAGCTGGAGAAAACTGACATGAGCCTAAGAAAAGTTCCATCACAGGAGCAGAATGTGAGGCAAAAAGTCTTTACTGTTGGGAGGCTGGGGTGCTCCCTCATCTTCTCTCCAAGGCAAGCAGTATAGAATTCTTATGTTTCCGTCATTACAGGGACATAGCTGTATAGCTTTCTACATTTAAAAAAAAAAATGTTTAAAACTCTTATCAAGGCCGGGCATGCCTTTAATCCCAGCACTCAGGAAGCAGAGGCCAGTAGATCTCTGTGAGATCAAGGCCAACCTGGTCTCCATAGTGAATTCCAGGCGAGCCGTGGCTACAGGGAGACCCTGTCTCAAAACAAAACAAAAAAACAACAACTCTATCATACCAATCCATGGAACCTGCATTTTGCTACTCAATAGTCCTTTTTTCTTATATTTATTTTTGTATTTTTATGCGAATTTGTCTGCTGTATTTTAAGCGTACCACGTACATGCAGTGCCTGCAGAGGCCAGAAGAGGGTATAAGGACCCCCTGGAATAGGAATAGACACTGTGCATGCTAGAAACCGACCTTGGGTTCTCTACGATAGCAGCCAAGGCTTTTAACCACTGAGCCACCTCTCCAGCCCATGAATTCTCTGGGTTCTCTCTCTTTGGGAATCTACAGCTCAGCCGTGGCAGGTGGAGGCCTGTCAGATTACTAGAGGTGGTTCCTTCCCAACATGTTTACCTAAAGGTAAGGGTAGAAGGAGCCCGCAGCTCCAAGGAGCTGCTGGGAGGGAACCCATTTCCCAGCACTTGGCACTTTAAGCACTTTGTGTCCAGTTTCTCTGAGTGGTGTTCGGGGTCAAAGGATGCAACTACCATCTCTTCTGGTGCCTTCTGACCACATTCCAGGGTCCCCAAACAGGACTATAGCAAGAGGGAGAAGGTTTAGGGGAGGGCTTAAATACTGGGGCTATCTGGTCGAAGCCTGGGGTCTGGGTCCTGGACCTGGGCTATGCCCAGGGAGATCTGGGCGAGGATCAAGACCCAGGGGCGGGTCCCGGCTGGGAGGTGGGGTTGAGGCTCCGGCCGGGATCCTCGTCAGGGTCTGGGGTTCGACCTGGGCGCGCGCCAAGCTCCCCTCCGAACCCCAAGCGGGTGCCAGCCACTTACCGTCCATGGCCAGCTGGGCAGCGCAGCCCTCGGGGAGGCACAGAGAACCGATCCGACCGACCAGCGGCGCCAGCGCAGGCTTCCGGGTCGTCCGCGGCGTCCGGTCTCGCGGCCTGCTCTCGCGAGAGGACGGCGTCCGGCCTCGGGCGGGGCTTTGACGGCGTCGGGCGGTTGCTGTGGTGACGAGCGCCCCAGCTGAGTGTGGGTTTTGTGAGTCTGTGGGGTTACACGGCCCCGAGGCCGCCGGACCGGGGGCGGCGGGGTCACCTATGGGCCAGTCCAAAAGCAAACCCAGGGAGAGGAAAGGTAAAGGGCGCCGCCCTCCGCGCGCCCAGGGTCCCTGCCCGACCCCGCCCCGCCCGAGTCCGCCGCGCTGGGTTTGACTATCGGTGTGTTTCAGGGGAGGAGCAGAAGAAGAGCCCCGCCCTTTTGGTTTCAAAGCCTAAGGACAAGGTGATGGAGAAGGAGGCCAAGCCGTCTGCCCGGGACTCCTCGAGTCAGTCTCCAGACAGCCTTCTGATGGAGGCAGGGACAGCCAAGTACTCCCGACCCTCAGCTTCTTCGGAAGGTAGGAGACCCCAGGAGGCCTGCTACATCAAGGCATCCGGGATGGGGCCCATTTCTAAGACCCTGATGATACAGGTAAATATCCAGAATTCTTGGTGCAGTGCTTAGTACAAAGCTCAATAAAGGCAGATAAGCTTGTTAGTTTGAGGCTAATCTGGGCTATATAGGGAGTTCAAGGCCCTCCTCTACATATGAAAACCCTGTCTCAGAAAAACAAAACAGGACAAGAACGTTTTTGTTTTTAAAGAGGGAACTTGTTGAGTGATCATACAGTGACCCTCAAGAGGACTGGATGAGTCTTTCAGCATATCACATCTTAGAACAGAACCTTGGGTGATTGTACAGGATAAAGAGATGTGGGTCCTAAGGATGGCTTGGGCTCACTCAACCCGGTACTAAGATGGGAGGCCTTTCCAGGAGGAGCCGATCATGGATGGGACAAAAGACTTGATCCACCTATTTTACAGCAGCAGAGCATAGCCACGACATTGGTGTGGGGCGAGTGGGGATCAGACAACAGTAGCAGGAAGAAGCCTAAATACAGAGTCTTCCATTTATCATCCAGCTTGTTGGAGATAAGTCTTTAAAACAAAGGAGGTATTGGGGGTCTATGCTTTGGAAAGGTATGGCTTTCAGAATAGAGGCCAACAGGAGAAATAAAAAGCCTTGGGGAAACCCACCCCAAGCTCTTTGCTTATGTGGGAACCAGAGCAGCAGTAGCAGTAGTAATCCCAGAAGAAATGGGGGTGGGAAGAGTAGAACCTGATATCTGATGGTATGTAGGGGAAGGCAGAGTGAATTAATGAGTCAGAGGAGAAAGAAGACTGGCCTGGAAGGGGACAAGAACAATGCTGGGTGGTTCAAAGGCACCTGTGGAACCTGCAACGGCTACAAGAAGGCAGTAAATTCAGGGGCTGGGCTTGGGAAAGAGGTCTGGCCTTAAAACTTTAAAACCCTTCATTTGAGGGTAGAGGATAATAGGAAGGACTGAAGTCCTAGAGTGGGGGGTTGGTAAGTGCTACCAGTCTCCCAGGACACTTTTAGCTAATTTCAGAAAAGCCAACTAAACATGACTTTATCACCAAGTGGTTTGATGCCCCACAAAAGAAGAGTCAGAGGTGGCATCCACCGTGTTTGCTCAATAGCATGGCAGTGACGTCAAGGACTCTGCATGTTCCATTGTTTCTTCAGTGTCAAGAATGTCTTCCTGCACAGTGCTAAGGTAGCTGGAGAACTGCAGGTATCAGAGGCACACAGAACTGTACTGACCCTTAAGAGGGTTTTGTCCTTATTTGCTATTAGCAAGGAAATCTTTCCAAGGTAGGCTTCACCTGTCCAGCCTCTCTAAGATGGGCTCAGCTCTACAGATTCATGAAGGGCTGGAGGGACCTTGGGGTATCAGAGTGGGTAGACCTTTGTCAGCAAGGAACTACCCATTGGAAATCCACCAGCAACATCTATCACAAAGTATCAATTTTGGAGAAAAAGGAGGTGAACATGAAGAGAAAACCACATGAGTGTGGTGTCAAGAAAAGATGATGGAGTGTGCTCAGCAATAACAAGAAACCACTGGCATCTACATTGGAGGAACCCCCAAAATATGATGTCATGTAAATGTCTATATACATTGACTCCTTTTCTATGAAATGCCTTGAACTCACAGTCTTCCACTTGCTTCAGTACTGGAATTACAGGCATGAACTATCATGCCCACTTAAAAATGTTTGTAAACTTGCTGAGTAGGGTGGCTCATGCCTTTAATCCCAGCATTCAGAAGGCAGAGCATAGTGAGCTCCACGATAGTCTGGGATACAGGAAGACCCTGTCTCAAAAAAAAAAAAAAAAAAAAAGGAGAGAGAGATGTTTGTAAAGCTTTAACAGGTTGGGCATGGTGTTGTGCACTTGCAGTGCCAACTACTCAGGAGACTGGGCAGGAGGCCCATGTGAGCCTAGCCTGGGCAATGTACTATGCCCCTGAATTTTTTAAAAAGGGGAGGGCTAGGGCTATAGCACAGTTGATAAGACTACCTACCATGCACTCAGCCCTGGGTTTCATTGGTAGCACCACAACCAGGTATGGTGGCATGTGCCTGTAGTCCCAACACTTGAGGCCAGAGGAGCATGCATTTAATAGAAACTGGCTACAGAGAGAGTTCAAAGCCATCCAGGAATACATGACACCCTCAGAAAAAAACAGATCATTGTTTGCCCAACTCTGTGGCTACAAAGCTTTGTGGAGGCACCATGGTTGGCTGCCCTGGTGCCTACGTCCTTCCAGCCCTAGGCTCAACCTGTAAGTGAACAAGCCCTTAGGTGATTTCAGAGTCTAGCCTTTGAGTCTTCACAGCTTGCTGCAGCCATACCCACTGTGGAATGCTTCCAAGCTAAGTCTTCAAAGGACATAGCCTAGAAAATATGACTACAACTGTTTGTGAGGCCCAAGTAGAAACTATCTGGCCAAAACTGTCCTGAGTTCCTGACTCAAAATATAGCAAGAAAATAGTTGTTTTAAGCTGCTGAGGTTTGGCCTTAGTTGTTATAACAGCAGTAGTACCCAGGTCAAGGGGCAAATGGTGGAGTAGGGAGGCAGGTTGGCCATGAGTTAGTTGTGAGCCAGACATGGCAGAGCATTCCTGCAGTCCCAGCCCAAGCAGGAGGATCCTGAGTTCTAAGCCAACTTGAGCTATGTACTAAGACCTTCTCAAAACAAGGGGGGTCAGGGAGAAGAGAGGTTAAAGATAGCTCAATGCTTAAAAGTACTGGCTCCTCTTGCAGAGGACCTGAGTTCAATTCCCAGCACCCACATGATGGCTAATAACCATCTGTAACTCCATTCCAGGGAATCCAACACCCTTTTTTTGAAACAGGGTCTCCCTGTAGCCTCAGCTGGCCTGGAACTCTATATGTAGACCAATCTGGCCTTGAACTCATAGAGATCCACCTGTCTCTGCCACCTAAGTGCTAGGTTTAAAGGCGTGTGCCACCATGCCAGACTCGACGCCCTCTTCTGACCTCTGTGGGCATACAGGTGTACTAACATAATACACTCATATACATAAGATAAAAATAATAAATTAATATTTTTAAAGTCATTGTGGTAGCTGGAAGATGGGTTTGTTATGCTGTGCTTACTAAATGTGTGTGTTTAAGGGTGTTTTTTACATTGCAAAATCAAATATACACATAGTTTAGAGATTAGCATACCCCAAATTTTCAACCAGTTTATTCTAGATGTTGAAAGTTCTGTCTCCCAAATGACCCAATTTCTTCAACAAATAAAAGACATAAGAAAAGGAAAGGATTGTTATAAGTGTTTCATGAACCAAAGGTAGTGTTTAAACTCAGGCTGGGTCATCTTGATAGAATCAAGTTGGGTATTAGATTGGGTATTAATAGTAATTGATACTGAGACCAGGTATTGTGGCACACACCTTAATCCCAGCACTCAGGAGGCAGAGGCAGGTGGATAGCTGTGAAATGAGATCTAAACTGGCTAGGGCTACATAGTGAGACCCTGTCTCAAAAAGGAGGAAAAAAAAGGAAGGAAGGAAGAAAGAAAGAATTGATTCTGGATTGAGGTATAGCTCAGTACCAGAGGGCTTGCCTAGCATGATTAGGGCACAATTTAAAAAAAATGAACTGGAGACATGGCTCAACAGTTAAGAGCAATAACTGCTCTTGCAGAGGACCTGGGCTTAGTTCCCAGCCCCAACATAGCAGCTAACAACCGTCTGTAACTCTGGTTCTAGGGGATCCAATGCCCTCCTCTGACCTCTGCAGGCACTGTATGATACGGGCACACTTACCTACTTGCGAACAATACGTGCATACACATAAAATATTTTTTAAAAAACAATATTCAGAGTAAAAAAAGGCAATCTCAAAAGTTCACATTCTGTATCATTCCACTTGTAAATATTCTCTAAATGACAAAATTATAGAGATGTAGAACAGACTTGGTTGCTAGATGTCAGAGATAAGAGAGTGAGAACAGGTGTGACCTAAAGGGGCAGCAGGAAGGGTCTCTAGTGGAAGACTCCTATGCCCTATTCAGGTGGAGCTACATGTGAATATGTGTATATTCACTGGACCAATGTCAATTTCCAGATATTTATATTGTACTATAATTATGTAAACCACTATAGAAACTTGGTAAAGGGCACATGGGATCACTTCTTACTACTTTTGCAGCTCTCTGTGACTAAATATTTTTAAAATAAAAAATTTTAAATATATCAAAAGTTATCATTATTTTAATTATTTATAGTTCCAGTATAAGAAGAACAGACCAATGATAGAAAATATGGAGAATAAGCTCTGTGTGTGTGCATGTGTGCGGGTGGTAAGTATACAATAAAATGACACCAAACACCATGAAAGGAAAGGGTTATATAATGTTATGCTAGGAAAATTGACTTTAAAGATGTTAGCGTGAAGCCTCTTGTCATACACAGATAATTTCCAGAAGAATAAGACTGAATATATAAGAAGTGGGGGCCAGGGCTGGAGAGATGGCTCAGCGGTTAAGATACTGGCTGCTCTTACAGAGGACCCAGGTTTGATTCCCAGAACCCACATGGTGGCTAACAACCATCCATAACTCTAGTTCCAGGAGAATTCAGTGCTCTCTTCTGACATCCACAGGGATTACCTGACATGGATGTGCTTACATACATACAGCCACTGAGGCTGTGAAACTGTAAATATAGGTGCTGATTGAAGCCACCAAGTTTGTGGTAATCTGTTATGGAGTAGTAGGAAACTAGTATAGAGCTATAGCTCAAAGGTAGAATGCTTGCTTAGCAGTCAAGAGGCCCTGGGATCCATGAGAGGGGCGGAGTAGAGAGGAGAAAGAGACACGGTGGTTCGTGCCTGGATTCCCATCAGGAAGCAGAAGGGAATGCTACAAGTTCAAGGCCAGCCAAGGCTACATAGTAAGATCCTGTCTCAAAACAACAACAAAAAAAATTACAGAGAACCTTACAGTTGGTATGGTTAATCCCAGCACTCAGGAGGCAGAGATAGGCAGGTAGATCTTTATAAGTCTGAGGCTAACCTGATGTGCATAGTGAGTTCCAGGCTAGTCAAACAACAATGAAATAAAAAACTAGAATGGTTAAAATATTTTATAAGTTTATAACAGAGATTGTTTTCTTCAACTTATAGTCTGATTTTTCAAGACAGGGTCAGGGTCTCATGTATCCTACACTGACCTCAAACTCCCTATAATATAGCCAAGGATAACCTTGAACTCCTGATGTTCCTGCCTTTCCTTCTCTAGATGTATTACCATACACAGTTCACTTTTGGCAGAAATATAAATCGATACATTTGGTAGAAGGGAACAGGGAAATTAACCCAGGACGATGAGCATGCTAAGCTTGCAATCTTCCACTAAGCTGTATCCCCAGCTCCAGAATGATCTTTTGTTTGTTTGAGACGGGTCTCGGGAAACTCAGGCCGGCCATGAACTCACGAATGCTTAGATTACATCATGTGCTGCCATGTCCCCTTCCCCCAACTAATTTGACAATATTTACCAAAATTTGAAGTTATCCAGTTTGACCCAGGGGTTCTGCTTTTAATAATTTGCCCAATAAATATAAATTGTGATGGTTAATATGGCCAAAAGGATATTCAACCACATAGAAGGCAAACCTCTGGGTATGTCTGTGAGGTAGTTTCTAGATTGGGTTAATTAAGACAATGCTCATCTCAAATATGAGTGGCACTATTGCATGGGCTGGGGTCCCAGACTAAAGGAAAAGAAAGCATGTGGAGCACTAGCATTCTCTCTCTGCATCTTGACTGTTGACACAGTTAACCAACTGTCTTTTGTTCCTGCAACCAGGTCTTCCCCACCATAATGAACTGTATCCCTTCATAAAGTATAAGCTAAAATAAATTCTCCCTTAAGTTGTTTCTTGTCAGACACTGGGTCACAGAAACGAGAAAAAAGGAACTAATGCATGCACACACATGCAACAGAAAAGATAAAAGTTAGAAATGAACTATGTATATCAAAAGAAGTTGGTCACATAAAGGATGGGAACCCCAGACAGGCCTAGAGACCAGGGCTATATATGTGTACTGGTCACTGCCCAGGATGCAGTGGAAAAACTGCCTTCTCTGCTGTGGAAGGTATAGGCATGTGACATATTTGGAAACCTAAGAATCAAACATGGGCAATATTAAAACCTATACTTATTATTTTTGTTATTTTATGTGATTTTGTATGGAAGTCATTAGGGATTCAACCCAGGCTTTATGTGTGCTAGAAAATGCACTGTACCACTGAACATCTGTTATTTTGTATTAAAAATACTCAACCTCTTAAGTTGTGTTATTTATTTTTGAGACAGGGTATCACTATGCAGCCCTGAATTCTTAATATATATTTTATAATCAATGGATATAGTGAATCTGTCCATTTAACAATAATGCAAAATATGATAAATGTACACTTTGGCTTAATGATAAAAAAGGATTTAGGCATTAAAGGTGCGCACCTTTAATCCTAGCACTTTGGAGGCAAAGGCAAGTGTATCTCTATGAGTTTGTGGGCAACCTTGTCTACATAAAGAGTTCCAGATCATTCAGGGCTACATAAGATCCTGATTCAAAAAATAAATAAATAAGAAAAAGGAAGGGCATTCTTGCTGCCTGGTACAGGTCATGGG
This sequence comes from Eospalax fontanierii, assembly GCA_035773235.1. Taxonomy (NCBI): domain Eukaryota; kingdom Metazoa; phylum Chordata; class Mammalia; order Rodentia; family Spalacidae; genus Eospalax; species Eospalax fontanierii. Next base: position 43,182,747 of record CM069552.1, read on the forward strand.
TCATTTAGTATTAGTTCAAATTAATCAGGGGCAGGGGTTAGGGATGTAGCTCATTTGGTAGAATGGTTGCCTAGTATGCATGGAAACCCTAGGTTTCATTTCCGGTACCACATAGACCAGACATGGTGTCACATTCCTTTAATCCCAGCACTCAGTAGGTGGGGAGAGAAGTTCAAGGTTATCCTCAGCTAGTCAATTTGAGGCCAGCCTGGGCTACATAAGAAACTGTCTCAGCTAGGTGTGTTGGTACACGCCTTTAATCCTAGCACTTGGGAGGCACAGGCAGAGGCAGGTAGATCTCTGTGAGATAGAGGCCAGCCTGGTCTCCAGAGTTCCAGGCCAGCTGTGGCTATAGAGAAACCCTGTCTCAAAAAGACAAAACAAAACAAACAAAAAAAAAAAAGAAAAAAAAAAAACATGGTCTCAAAGATAATGTAATAAAATGAGGCTGCAGTGCAGCATCAAAAGTAGAGGCACTCCCCTGTGAGGACCTGGGTACCAGTATTTCTGTCTGCCACCTGGACTAGCCTTGGTTAGGTGATTTAATTTCTCTGCGCCTGTTTCAGTAAAAACATAAGTCATAGGAATCCATAGGGGAAGTTGTGTGCCATTATTTCCTGGTTTTCTAGGGCTCAAAGCATCTGGCACAGTAGGTTCCTCAGTCATCATTAGACTGGCAAGATGGCTAAGGGAGGGAAAGTTCTTGCTACCAAGCCCAGCAACCTGAATTTGATCCCCATTAACTACATGGTGATAGGAGAGGATGCTCAAAAGTCCTCTGACCTCCATAATGCATGCCATGGCACATGCATACCCTTAAACACAGAAATAAATATAATTTTCAAAAACTTAGTGAAGGGGTAGGAAAGATGGCTCAGTGGTTAAGAGCACTGACCGCTCTTGTAGAAGACCCAGGTTCAAATACCAGTATCTACAGCTAACAACAGCCCATAACTCCAGTAACAGGGGATCTAGTGCCCTCTTCTGACCTCCACAGGCACTGCATGACAGGTGTGAACTTACAATCATGCAGGCAATACATTTATACGCATAAAACAAAAATGAAATATTTTTTAAAAATTAAAAACTTAGTTAAAGCTAGGTGTGGTGGTAGAAACCTTTAATCCTAGCACTTGTGAGATAAAGGCCAGCCTGGTCTACATAGTAAGTTACAGACCAGATAGGGGTACAGGGAGATCCTGTCTCAAAAAATTCTTTGTTAAAAATAAAGCTACTATTACTGCCAACTCCACCATACTATGTAACTGGGCTCATCAGGTTTCATATCCCATCAAGAGGAATATGAAATAGCAAAGTCATGTAACAAGTGAAAAAGCATGTGGGGAACTGTTCTTTGTACACACAGATGTGCAGACCTCTCTATAGGGCTCCCATAGGTCAAAGTACATGCCTAACATTGGCACAGAGAGGCCAAGGAAGACCTTGGTTTGTGTATTTAATATTTGACATATTCTGCAGCTTTGCAGGATTTATATACTCCCTGTAACCTAAGTGTGTAAAAATGTTGGTAATATCAGAAATATCTGTTTCTAGAGCATTCAGATCCATAAAGATCTGAAAAGAAAGCTTTTGCAAGTCAGAATTCTTTGGAGACTGGGTACCAAAACCCTAATCTCTGAGGTAGACTGCCTTTTCACATCTTCTCTCTGTATCTGTCAATCTGAAGCTGTTCTGCAGTCCATGAAATCTTCAGTCTCTCCTGTTTTTTTCTTGCAGTACATCCGGTACTCATGGCCTGCCCCACAGAGGTGTGAATCCATTTGAGTGTTGAATCATCAGGCAGTCTCTTTTTCTGCTGGCCATGCATCTAATTCCTTTACTGTGAGCTAAGCTAGGTCCTGTCTGCATTGTGGAAGAAGTTCCAAGTTTTCATACACCCACTAAATGGATGGATGTTTTCTTTCCTCTAGAGAAACCTGATACAAAACAAAAGTCGAGCAAGAAGAAAACTGTCATTCCGCAGATCATCATCACTCGAGCCTCAAATGAGATGCTAGTCAGCTATGGTATCCCTGACAGTGAAGAACAGAGAACCATTCGCGAACAGGCTGATTGGGGCCCTTATTACCGACACAGGAACCCCAGCACAATAGCAGCCTATGGTCTACACAGCAAAGAATAAATGAGAGCTCCCAGTAGCTGTGATTGTTTATGTTATCTGAGCTTCAGTTCTGCTGACAGAAGGCCACCCCACTCTTCAGAGCTGAATTTTTTCCATTCCGTGAATTCTTTTCTCAGTGTACAGTTGTCTGTCTTTGCCAAGAGACAATGGCAGCTTGAAAGGGAGCAGAGTAACTGGTTCAGAGAGTACATTTTGAGGTCCTAAAGGTTTAACTAGCATGTCTATGTTGGAAATAGCTGGCTGTGGAGTGCTGGACAATAGGCATTCACACTGTGACTTAGGTGGGCACTTAAAATATTTTCTACTTGTTTCTGAAGGTATGTGGTGTAAGCACTTGGAGGTTGGTGAATGACATGCCCTCAAATCCTAGTCAAGGGTCTAAGGTAAGGATTGCTGTGAGTTCAGGCTGACCTGAGCTACATAGACCAGACCAGACTGGCCTCACTGTGGCACCCTCTTACCTTTGCCTCAGAAAATAATCGTGCTGAGGATGAGCTCAGCAGTAGAGCACTTGCCTAGCATTGTGTGAGGCTTAGGTTCAGGCCTTAGCATCATACACATCATACACAAAAACATTTTCAAAGTCATTTAATTTATATGTATATATAATTAAGGGCTCAAAAGAATGTAGTGAGTCCTTGGGTCAGGGAGGACAGCTTGGACTTAAGATGTTGACAATGGCTTGTGGATTCTGTCCTGTCTTTCTGGCCTCACGGATAAGGTCTCATTATAATACAGAGCCACTTAGAATGCCAAGCATGCTGCCATCAGACAACTTTCCAGCTGACTCCTTTACAAGCAACCTCCAAATCACACTGTTGTTTGGCAGAATGTCCTGTTCTGTCTGGTCTCACGAATATAGTATAGTAACAGTGTACATCTTTATTAGTTTTCTATATTGGTTGGCTCTGTGGGCTAGCCAAAGCAGTCACAGTGGTGTGCCCACCAGAATCATGAACACAACCTTCTGTGCCAACAGTTTCTAATATATACATCAGGCTTATCTAGCATATAAAACACATACCATCCTATCTAGTATATATACCCAGGCATATCTAGTACACATGTATATACAGGGCTGACATATATATATATATATATACACACACACACACATGTATATAAACTAAATGACTTTGAAAATGATTTTGTTTGTGGTACTAAGGACTGAACCTAAGTTTCACACAATGCTAGCAGTGCTCTATCACTGAGCTGGATCCCCAGTGTGACTTTTTTGAGGCAAGCATAGGGTCTCATACTGAAGCCAGTCTAGTCTGGTCTGTGTAGCTCAGGTCAGCCTTGAGCTCAGAGGAATCCTTACCTCAGGCTCTCCAACTATTGGGATTTCAGGCATGTGACACCATGCTAGGGGGAAATTTTTCAAAGTAAAAAAAATATATAATAGAACATTCTGACAGAAGTCTTCACACATACACACACACACACACCTTAGAAACTTGCTACCGAAAGCCTGTTTTGAGATAGTCTGGCTATGCAACCCATTCTGGACTTGAACTCACAATCTTCCTGCCTCAGTCTCCTGAGTGCTCTGATTACAAGCATGTGCTACAATGTTCAAACAAACTGCTTTGCATTAACCTAAGTAGAGTGCCCAGATGGATCTGAGTTCTGACCACTTAAAAGCAGGAACGGCTTACTTTCCTAATCTTTAACGGTCAACAGGAATTGGAGACAAATGGTGTTCTAAGTTCCATTACACAGTACACAAAAGAACTGAGTGCAGTCTCACAGAACCTCTCGGGCTCATTTTGTTCTCTAGTGGCCAGTACAGTCCTTCCCAGCTGTTTCCCAAGTCAGGCAACTTTTTCCAACCTAGGAAGACAAATGTAGAGTGGAAAGAAAAAGAAATGCATCCCCTTATTTCCTTGTGTACATCTAGACCTCTCCAGCACAATGCTCTAGTCTTGTCCTTGGCTAGAGATGGGGATGCGGTTAGTCTTGCAAAGCACAGCTCTCATTTGCAGCCGCGCTTGGAAGGGTGTATCATAAAGTGTTGCTGACGTGCTGAAATTGTTCGCTCCATCAAGTATTCAGGAGGCATTTTCTTCCAGCGGGTTAGACCCAGTCTGAACCTTCTGTACGTCTGGCTTGGGGGTGGTAGTCTGAGCTTTGCCACTTCGCCTAGATGCCAACAGTGAAGCAGAACCTCTGACCTGGGAGCCTCACACCCAGGGCCTACTTCTACCTAATTTTTCTTCCGCCTCCCAGGGCTGGGTCAGACGCCACCCAGGCCGACCTCCCTGCATCGGAAGCGCTCGGCAGCTTCCGGGGTGACGCAGGGCCTCACTTCCCCCACTCCTCGTCCCCACTTCCCCTAGTTCCCACTGTGTCCATCCCGGAACTTGTGACAGCTGGTGAGGCACTCCGAGGGTGCTTGATCTAACCCCGCCCTCTCCCTGCAAGGGCCGGGGCCTGGACGGTCACAGGGGCCGAGCATTCGGCTTCCGCCGCAGGTAACGGTCACGGACGCAGGACCACCGGAAGTGCGTGTCGCGCCTGCGCACACAGAAGCGGGACACGGCGGGGCGCCGGAGCTCGGCATGGCGGAGGCGGACCCCGAGTCGGATCAGCTCCGGCTGAAGTGCATCCGTAAGGAAGGTTTCTTCACCGTGCCTCCCGAACACAGGGTGCGATGGGGTGCCCCGCGGGCGGCTCCCGGGTGGGGCGGGGGTCCGAGCGATCCGGGCTCCGGTGCCGCGGGCACGCTCAGGTCTCCCGCACGGGCGAGAGCGTTGGCCGCAGCCGAGCGCTTCGGGGGTGGGGGACGCGGCCGGGCCGAAAGAACCGGGCGCCCCTGGCCAGTGGTGGGTTCTTGCCCGGCGGCTCTCGGCTGTCCTTTGAATGAGGAAGCTACCGAGGTAGACTGTGGGTGGGAGGCAGCAGAGGAGTGTTTGGTAACGTCTCGTTGTGGCTTGGCCTCGCAAAGCCAATCAACCTACGTGTAGTGCCCGGGAGCTGCAGAGCGCTGCGCTGAGCGCTGGAGTAGCGCGGTGGTGTGTGCAGTTGTTGGTTATTCTAGATACTGAACTATTAGTCTAGTGTGGCAGCCCATGCCTGTAATCCCAGCACTCCGGAAGGCTGAGGTAGAAGCATCACGGCAAGTTAGAGGCCAGCCTGGGCTACAGAATGCGTTCCAGGCCAGACTGGACTACAGAATGAGACCCTGTCTCAAAAACAAGCAAAGTATTCGTGACTTGGGAGAAAGGAATTCTGTTCTGTAGGAGATTTGTCGAAGAACTGGGTTTTTGTTTTGTTTTGTTTGAACAGTTTTGAGATGGATGGCATGCCAAACTCAGGTGGCAAGACAAAGCCTTGATGAAGGGACGTGCATAGTGAGCAGGAAACTGAAGTGCAGCGGTACCTTGAGAAGTCAGGTTAAAGAGGGCATCATGGAAGGAGTCAGAAAGTAACAAGACCCAGGACTGGGCCGTTACGGAAAAGAAAGAGAGCTGGAGACTGACAAAGTAAATCTAAACCTTGTTGCGGGAGTTTCGTATATCCAAGAAATGCTCATTCAGTCCACCCACTGTGAAGGTGTATTGGAGTTACTGACTCCCAACTAAACAGACCCCAGGAAACAGTGGCTCAAACAAGATAGGGGCTTCTCTGCTCCCTGAAATTCTAGAGACAGGTGTTTTCCCTATGGTGGGCTAGGCCTTCTGTTCTTTTGCTCTGCTCATTCCTCATCCTCATCCCTGCCTGCAGAATGGGCAAAAGGAAGTGGGCCTTGGCTAGTGATCTGGAAGTCACATGTGTCCCTTCTTCTTTCATCCCAAGGATGAGTTTCCCTAGGTAGGTTTCCTCACATGTAGGAAGTTGTGACTACATGTTGGAGGCAGGCTCCTCTGCCACAGAGGTATTTTTATACACTCTTTGTGGTCACTGTTTCTAGATAGCAGAGAATCTGGACCACAGGGTTGAAGAGAGTGGTTAGCCCATCTTTGATATTAGAAAGTCCCAGTGTCATCCTCCCTGTTTGCTCTTTAGAAAAGTCAAAGTATGTGGTTATTTTTCTGTTTGGTGAGCAAGTTTCTTAGTATGGGTAAGACCCATCCCCACATTGATGGTTCCTCTGTCTTTCAGCTGGGAAGATGTCGGAGTGTGAAGGAGTTTGAGAAACTGAACCGCATCGGTGAGGGCACGTATGGCATTGTGTGTGAGTATTCATGATGAGGAGTCTGGAGCTTCACTGTGTCTCTGACAAGTGTGGGATGGGATTGCCACAATGGCTGTGTTGAGAGTAGAAATTTCATACTCTGTACTCTAAACCAGGGTAAAGGTTTGTTTAGGAACTTTAATTTCTGGTTTGATTTCCACAAAAATTATACCATATCTGAGTAAACATAAGCATCAGGTTGCTAATGTCAGCAATCTAAATATGCTTTATGGAGTGGAGATAACTGTTTTGGTTAATAAAATGTACCAGTTGTTGCAGCTCCATTGGTGTGTCGTTCTGCCAGTTATGTGAAAGTAAACAGGTCCACAAAGTTTTGTAGAGCCATAATCATCTAAAATGAAGGCTATTTTTCTAGAGAACCTTAATTACTATTAGAATGTAGCTCAAGTGAACACAAAGCAGTGGCCTACATGTGAGGAGAATGCTCAGAGAGCACGCCTTACCTCCACAGAAGTTGCTGGTGGCCAGATTTCAGCTCAGCAAGAAACTGGAACTCCCAGCTCAGCTTAAATGAGGAACCCCCAGGCAATCTTGGGCTAGGAGGTGTTGCTTATATGGAAAGACTAAGTATTGCTGGGCTTTAGGTTGTCAGAAAAGAGAAAAAAATCTCACTTAAGTCACAGAGGGGCTCCTCGGTAGCAGGATGGGGCTGTGAGAGGGTTTGAGGTAGACTCAATCACAGCTGTGTTCCTATTCCAGATCGGGCTCGAGACACCCAGACAGACGAGATTGTTGCCCTGAAGAAGGTGCGGATGGACAAAGAGAAAGATGGTGAGCTAGGAGAAGCAGGGTCCAAGAATACTCCAGCTAGGTCATCAAAGCAGGAGGGGTAGGAAAGAGCAAGGTACCTGAGGGTTTCAGAACTGAACTATCCTGAGAGCATGTGCATGATGTTAAAGGGCTTAGCTTGTCACTGCAGCCAGAGCTTGAGCTTCCTAAACCCTACTAGACTTTCCCCACTGGCCATCTGTAGGGTTGATTTTGCATTCTCTCCATCCCCTCCTGCCTCTATCCTCTAGTGACAGCTCACCACCTTGTACCTGCCTTGCATCCTTAATGTAAGAATAAGTGGTGTTTGTATCATTATGGTTTTCCCTGAGGCTAGGACAGTGTTTATGGATCCCAAGTGTGGTGGGGCAGAGTTCACTGAGTTCTTCTGGTTATAGGCATTCCCATCAGCAGCCTGCGTGAGATTACACTGCTCTTGCGTCTTCGCCATCCAAACATTGTGGAGTTGAAGGAGGTGGTTGTGGGCAACCACCTGGAGAGGTACATGGTCTCCTGAGCTGATCTTACCTGAATGGGTCCCTCTCCTGGGGTTACCCTTCCTACAGCAAGTGAGGACATCTTTCTTTACCTACTAGGGAAAAGATAGGTGGTGGCATGTGTTCCCTTTTTTCCTTCCAGCATCTTCCTGGTGATGGGTTACTGTGAGCAAGATTTGGCCAGCCTCTTGGAGAATATGCCAACACCCTTTTCTGAGGCTCAGGTGTGTGTCAAGGGTGTTGCTTCACAGGCCCTGGTCATTGTATATCTGTATTGGACATGAGTGTTGGAGCTATGTGGAATTGCCAGTCCCTCTTACACACACGCTAAACACATCTATAGTAGTACTGTCTTAGCTACAAGACATAGCCACACTCCTGAGGCTGCTGGTGTCTGCTGGTGCTAACTGCCAGACAATGCCTCAGGCTCTTTAACCTGTGCCTCTGGACTTCCTCACAGGTTAAATGCATCATGCTACAGGTGCTTCGGGGCCTTCAGTACCTGCATAGGAACTTCATCATCCACAGGTAGGCAGGGACAGCTCAGAGGAGGATGTGTGAGAACTGTGTCTCTGTGGTGGGAGGAGTGGAGCAGAGATACTTATGGTTCCCCACAGTGTCTTATTTTGAATACACCCTGGAGAAGAGCAAACACTGAATAGAAATTCTCCAAGTGCTCCCAGAAGATCTAGGATCAAATAAGTCTAAGCAGCTCTTGATATATATCTTTCCCCCTGGGAAATGGTAGGTAGAAGGGTAGGTGGGAAAACAGCATCTGGACATTCTACTCATATGGAGAGCATCTGCATACAGTGAATCTCAGGCTGGGAGCTGGCTGGGAGGCCTTTGAAGGTTGGAGTTCAGCTCTGAGACTCTTGTGCTAGGGTTGCTGGAACAACAAATGAATGGAAAAGAAACGGAGTTGAAAACCTGATTCTTCCTCTTCCTTAGTTTTTATTGAGATGGCTGGCATTCCAGCAGCTAGTGTCCTTGCTACTCTTTACCTTCTGCTTTTAAAAGACACAAATGCAAAGGAAAATGCTGTGCTGGGCTTAAGTGATGGCCTATTTGCCCTATGGAGCTTGCTTTCTAGGAAAATCAGTACTTTCTTTCTGTCCCAGGGACCTGAAGGTGTCCAACTTGCTCATGACAGATAAGGGCTGTGTGAAGACAGGTGGGTGCTTCCAGGTGTTGGTCCCACATGCATTGAAGGTAGCTTTTTGTGAACATACCTTTGAGGGTGGGGGTATCAATGCGACTTTGAAAGCCAGGAATGACTTGTCTGTGTTCCTGGCCCCAGGCCATCTGAGTTCAGCCCTGTCTCCATACAGCAACTTACCAGTCCTCACTGGGTGATATTCTCTCCCTTTCCTCTCTGTCTCTACTGCAGCGGATTTTGGCCTGGCTCGGGCCTATGGTGTCCCAGTAAAGCCAATGACCCCCAAGGTTGTTACCCTCTGGTGAGTCCCTCAGAATCATGGTCAGTATGCTTCCTGCCAGCCCTTTGCAGTTGAGGTTTACACTACAAATGAACCTGAAAATGTGTAAGCTCTGTGGGCCTGCATACACTCCCAATGGCTGGGTGAAGGCCAGCTGCTTAGGACAAAGCAGGGCTTTCTTAGAGAAAGGGTGATCAACAGGCTCAGTGTTCTCAAGAAGTCTGCTTTTTCCAGATGAAATGCCATCCTGCACTGACACAGCCAGAAACAGCCTGGCTTTGATAGTCTCAGGAAGGAAAATATGGACATCTTGAGTGGCTTTCTGAAGTAGTTCTTTTTTGTTTTGTGTTGGGGGGGCTGGTTTTTTTTTTTTTTTTTTTGTCTTTTTTGAGACAGGGTCTCCCTGTAGCTCCAGTTGGCCTGGAAATCACTACGTAGACCAAATTGGCCTTGAACTCACAGAGTTCACTGTGTCTGCCTCCTGAGTGCTGGGATTAAAGGCATGTGCCACTGCACTTGGCTTGAAGTTGTTTTGAACAGGCAGAATGAGGCCATGGTTAAGGACAGGACATGGATATCACTCACATCCCAGTCAGGATCCCCTTATTTCCTTGCTACATGTCTTTTGGCCTCTATCCCAAAGCAAGCTGATGATGGCAGGTCTGTGCTGGGATTCCTTGGTTCTTATCAACACAGGCACAGTGGCACTCTCCCACTTGTCCTGGCTTTGAGGCTTAGAATAGAGGGCAGTCCAAACTTATGATCCTGTTATTCATGCCACTGGGGACCCTCAGGGAACTCAGGTTGAGGGAGAAGAGCTGGCCAGAGAAAAACCAGGCCTCTTGTCTGCAGGTATCGAGCCCCAGAACTGCTACTGGGAACTACCACCCAGACTACTAGTATTGACATGTGGTAAGAATCGCTGCTGCTCCTGAGGCCTCGTGGCTCCTGGCTCCTGAGGTCAGCCCTGGGATAAGAGAACGAGTGGGACTGGAGAGGTGGGCCTCTTGTGGAACCCAAGAGGAAGCATAAGAACATAGCTGGAGTGCTCCCTGGCTTCTGACACAGAGATCCACAAAGGCAGTATTGCAGGCCTGGTGGGAGCACTTTATGGCTACTTGCCTGGTTCTTCACCAGTGTATTGACATGGGGTAAACAGACTGATTGTTCCTGCAGGGCTGTTGGCTGCATCCTGGCAGAGCTGCTGGCCCACAAGCCCCTTCTTCCTGGCACTTCCGAGATCCACCAGATTGACTTGATCGTACAGCTGCTGGGGACACCCAGTGAGAACATCTGGCCGGTGGGTGTCATGGGCAGCCCCCAGTCCCCATTTGTGCCCAGTGGCCCTGTGGCTCCAGCCCCTGCCTCCTGCAGGGCTTCTCCAAGCTGCCGCTGGCCGGCCAGTACAGCTTGAGGAAACAGCCCTACAACAATCTCAAGCACAAGTTCCCGTGGCTCTCAGAGGCTGGACTTCGTCTGCTCAATTTCCTCTTCATGTATGACCCTAAGAAAAGGTACAGAACCCACCTATGGGCACCTCCATGGGCTGCTGCCCTCAGGAGGAGAGGGCCCTGGCTTCTGCAGGGATGTAAGGATACCGTAAACCCAAATCCTTAATTTTTTGTGGTGTGGGGAATCAAAATCAGGACCTTGATTCAAAGACTCTACCACTGAGCCACCTCAGCTCAACAAATTCTTTGAAGGTGGTTTCTCAGAACACAGGCTATACTGTTCCCCAGACATAGACACACCCATGGGCCAGGTACCCAGTTTGAGTGGTTTCTGTTCCCTTAGGTGTTAGAGCCAGTTCGAGCTTCCTGTCAGTTTCTAGGTCCCACCCCCTATTTGTCAGAAGTCGAATGGGAACTGCTGAGCTTGGCTATGAAAACAGGCCTTGCTGAGGCCAAAGGTCACTTGTCATTCTCCAGGGCAACAGCAGGGGACTGCCTAGAGAGTTCCTACTTCAAGGAGAAGCCCTTACGTGAGTTTCCCAGATCTCCTTGGACTCTCTTCTTTGGGGGTTTGTCCATACTAGGTGGGTTCCCAGTACCAGCAGAGTGAGGGCCCTCATGGCCTGTGGAAACTCCAAAGGGGAGAAGGAAGGGAGCAAGATGGTGAGCCAGGGCCACCCCTGGGCAAGCTTAAGTGAGGAGTCTTATCCAGGTGGGGGAGTATGTTCCTACTGGGAAGCCCTTCTTCAGCCCAGCACTGAGCTGCTTCTCTCCCACAGCCTGTGAACCAGAGCTCATGCCCACCTTCCCTCACCACCGCAATAAACGTGCTGCCCCAACTGCCACCGAAGGGCAGAGCAAACGATGTAAGCCCTGATTGTGGGCCTAGCACATCCCTACACATCCTTGTGGATCATCTGTCAACATACCTGAGAGGACTCCTGCAGGCCAGACTACAACTTCCAGAGTCCAGCCTGTACCTTTGGTTCTTCCTGCTGACCATCCAACTCCTCAGCTGACTTCCTGTTGTTTGATCAGGGCCCAGATGTGGGCAGGCTGTGGACAGGGTAGAGGGTGGGTGGGGATACCTAGGAGAGGCTGGGCTGTTGCAGCACCATCTGGTGGCCTGTTACTGCTGGTGGCATTGTTGGCAGTCAGGTGTACTAGTGGTGAATGTCCACTCCCAACCCTCCTCACCTCAGTGCTGTCTTCAGATTGGGGCTAAATACTGACCTAGAATGAGCAGGCTTAGGAGACCAAAATGGTCCTGCTTAACCACTAGGGGCTGACCAGGACAGATAGGCCGTGGCAATCCTGGACAGGGCTGGTGAGAAAGAGTGTGGGTGGGGCCATAAGATACTTATGAGACTCCCAGAAAGAGGGCCCTTGGCTGGTGTTGCTGATACTGATGCCTAGGGAGGGAAGAAGTGGGCTCCCATTTGAGGGATAGAGAGATAAACAGCCTTCCCAATGACAGTTTCATGATCCTTTAATGTATTGTGGGTTTTGATCCATGCAGTGTCCTCTGGGGACCCAGAAGAAAGGAATGGGACCACACTTGGCTGAATGGGTGCCAGTGGAGAGGGGTCAGAGAGCACTGGTCACAGTAGCTATACTTCAAGTGGGCTATGGAAATTCAGCTTTTCCTCATCCCTATCCTGTGGGTTAGTGGTTCTAGGGACTCTAGGGTGCTGGGCAACTGAGGGGAAAGAAGCTGTGGCTTCTCTTTTAAGGGCCATCTGTCTACCTAGGTTGAGCTACATAGGCAGGGAGCTGCTTTGGGCAGTATCCCCTAATCCTGCTTGACTGAGAGAACCATTCGTGCTGGGTGGTTTGCAGATCTGCATGCCTTCGCTGACAGCAGGGGGTCCTCAAAGCTAGATGAGCAGTGCCCTTTCAGAACCTCCCAGATTGTCCCAATTGGTGTTCAGGTGACTTATAGTGTCACCTGCAGGCTTTTGAGGCAGACCCTGTGAGGGGATTCCTTCAGACACATATCCTGAACCATAAATTACAAGGAACATGTAGAGAGCTACAGGCAGGTCATGGGTAGAGTCCTTGGAGTTTGGATGCCTGGACTTCTCTAACCAGTATATCTGGGCATGAGAACAGGGACATGGGAGTTAGGATCCTATTGATCCAGCTCAGACTCTGCTTCTAGCCAGGGCTGAAACATGGACACTTCAGCAAGGAGGTCCTGACATAGCCCTAGGCAGGAGCATCCATGAAAGTTCTACCTTGCTCCACTGCAGGGCCCGAGTTCCCCTGGGAACAGGGTAACCAGTAGCCTAGACTCTTCCTCCAAAGAAGCACCATGGAAACTATTCCCCAAACCCTTGACTTGGGGTCCAGTTGGGCCTAGGGATGGGCCCCAGGACTGTCATATAGCAGAGTATTCACCTGTGCTCGCTGCAGCCATAAGCGCCTCTGAGTGTCACCAAGCAGTATGCGCAGTGAATGACTTGGGCGGCAGGTTGATAGGGCAGTGCAGAGTGTGGCATGTAGCTGGTGGCAAGTGTCACAACAGAGGGTAGGTAGGGTACCAGGGCTCAGGCAGCTATGTGCCTGATAGCCCAGGGGTTCAACAGCTGGACTGTAAGTGGAAGCTGATGTTCCTTCTGCCTGCCTATGTCGGGGGCTGGATTGCCCAGGGCTCCCAGGGGCTTCAGGAGTAGTTAGGTCTCCTGGCCGACTCAGCTCATGGCGCAGAGAGAGGAAGGAGAAAGCAGAGGGCTCTGGCTCCAGCTCCTCTTCCAGGGCCCCATAGGGTGGGCTGCTGGCCCGAGGCAGGTCATCAGCTGGGGGCTCCCAGGGTCGGCCTCCAGTGCCCCATAGTTTGGCACTCTGTTCCCAGAGTGGTGGCCTATATGCTAATTCCACAGGGGGTGAATCTAGCCCTGGTGAGGGCTCCCCATACAGGCTGGCCTCAGAGCTCTCATCCTCCTGCAGATCCTGGTAGAGGTCCAGTGGGGCCCCATAAACTGCAGGTGTGCCCCGGGGGGGCAGAGGTGGTGGCTCTTCATCCTGGGATAGTCGCTGCTGCAGCCAGGCCACACAGGAGGCCACATCCCCGCTAGCTCGGCGTGCCCGCAGTAGTTCCTCAGCTGGTAGCACACTGGTGCCCAGCTGGGTCAGCACCTCACCTAGGATCTCACATTCCAGCCGAAGAGCAAAGCAACCCAGAGCCACCTGCACCAGCTGGCAGGCAGGGGGTGGGGCAGTCACCATTAGTCGATGGTTGTCCCTGCGTACGTAGCCCATCTTCTGGAAGCTTCGAGTCAGGAGCTCCTCAGACAGTACGCCCTTCAGCACATGCACATAGCCCCCAGAGAAGGTCTGCAATGAAGGGTCTTAGTCAGCAGTGCTGTCCTGTCCCATCCCATAGAGCAGTAGGACTTAGCCCTGCCTTGATGTTGGTCAGTTTCTGAAGTTTATGCTCAACCCCCAGAGACTGTTCTCATCTGTCTGGAGTAATGAAGGATGTCAAAATTTTTTTTTCCTCCCCCTTGGGGGTGGGGGTTGTGTGGCACCTACTGCCGTATGTTTGCTAGGCAAGTACTATGCCACAGAACCACATTCCCAGCTCTTTATGTACTTTTTGTTTTGAGACAAGGATCATTGTGTAGCCCCACTTGACCCCAAACTCACCATCTTTCTGCCCTAGCCTGCAGGAATGTTTCACTATACCCTGCAAACACCCGGCCCCCATTAATCTTTGGAGATCTGTCACTATTAGGATAGACATTTTGGTTTACTGTCCCCTCCTATGTAGTATTCATATGTGGATGAGTCTTTAAGACTTATTTTTATGTGTATCAGTGTTTTGTTTGCATGTAAAGTACACCTGTGCATGCAGTGTCTGCAGAGTTACAGATGGTTGTTAGCCACCATGTGGGTACTGGGACCAAACTCAAGTCTTCTGCAGGAGCAGCCCGTGCTGTTAACTGCTGAGCTATCTCTCCAGTCCCGTGCATAAAGCTTTTTAAGGCTCTCCAGAGGTTCTACTGTGCAGCTGGTGAGAGCACCACAGTAACAGATGGGAAAGTGCTTTCTAGATCAAAGCTATGTGAAGACCCAGGCATTGGACAATTATGGGTTTCTCCCAAGTCTGCAACTCTATACCTCCTTTGAACACTGCTCTGCTTAGCACCTTTAGGAAGATGATACCTCTACTACATATGGAGCACTTGCACCCTGGTGGACTGTTCTTATGCCCTCTTCTCAGGAAAAAAAGGGACTTTAGTGGGTGTAGGTAACTTGCCTAAAACGACACAGCTTGGAGGAGCCTGGATCAGGTTCCATGCCAGCTCTGCCCCAGCACTAGCCTTGCCTCAGCCTGTTTGCTTTTGTACTCTGTGGTGCTGGTGGGCGATCTTCCAGCCTAAAAGGATGCGTGGAAGTCCCAGAATCTCAGGTGTCCCATGGAGCAGAGGGTTGGCAAAGAAGAATGTGGAGGGGGAGACGCTGCTATGACAACCAGTGGAGGGTTACTTCGCCCACGTGTACACAGACGTCATTACCTTCCCACTCAAATTTAGATCAGAGCGGCCCTGCCCCCTCTCACCAGACGGTCAGCTGACCTAGGACCAGGCCAGCTCTGGACCTGCCTTTCTAACCCTACCCAAGCAGGAATGAGGTTCGTTCTCCAGACCCCATCCGTGGTTCTGTTCCCAGTGCTACTGTCCTTTTACGGATGGGCTCAGCCCACATTCTCGAGGAATTAGAATGACCATAGGTCCTCAAGTGCCTCCCTCTTACCCTGTCCGCATCTAGCCTAGACATTTCCATGGCAACGGGGCAGCGAGGCTACTCTGAGGACAGTGATGCAAGCTTTTAGGGTCATGACTCCTTGGTAGGCACAATCAGGCATTCCCTACTCACCCACGGAACCCTTCCCGGAAGAGGACCAGCAGTCAGGACCGGGACGGGAGTAGAGGTGCAGCCCCGCCTTACCTTGATGGTGGTGAACTCCTTCCTCCAGGGCAGCAGGTACAGGTGCACGGCGGCCAGCTCCAGGAGTTCGAAGGCACGGGCCAGATCTCGAAGGGCGGGTGCCAGGTCGGCCCGGCCCCACAGGCCGTCTGTGAGCAGCGCCAGCGCGTCGTCCTGCAGCGCCCCGTGCAGGTCGAAGTCCTCCACCAGGATCTGCCAGAGCACCGCGCGCAGCGAGGGGTCGCCGCAGACGCCTGCGCGGCCCCGCCGCAGCTCGCGCTCCAGGCACTGGCGGTAGTCCTCGGACAGCGAGCTGCTGCCCATCCTGGCCTGGGGCGCGGTGCCACGAGCTCGGACCCTGCGGCCACGGCGGTGCGACTCGCAAGCGCGGCCACAGGCCCCCGCCAACCAGCCAGCCGGGAAACCCTGCCTAGATCTCCGTCCCCTAGCCCCGGGAGCGCGGGGGCCGAGAGCCGGATGAGCCGGGCATTTACTCCTGCGGCCCGCTAGTCGGGCTCCCTGGCCTCCGCAGCACCCGCTTCTGGGAGAGCGCGCCCCCCCGCCGGGCGCCTCCTCTCCCTGCCACCGCGCGGCCGACCGAGCGCAGCGGTGCTACCTGCCACTCGCCCGCAGCGCCGCCACCGCCGCCGGAGCCGCACTCTCCCGGCCTTGCGAGGGCGGCGGAAGCGAGGGATGGGGAAGGGGGAGTCGGCCCCGCCCCTAGGACTCCGCCGTGACGTCGGGGGGCCGGGCTCCAGTCGGGCCGCCCTCCCTACTCTGGTGGGGTTGTCTAGCGTTCCGCGTCCTTCCTGAGGTCTCCGGAGATTCGCTGTACAGGAGCCCACCGGCCTTTCTATGGATCCGAGGTCCTTCCCGGAAACTTCCGAATCAGGGGTGCGAGCGCACAGCAGGTGCCAAGAAATTGTGCCCAGCAGCGCCTTGAGGTGGGCTGGCCCTGAAGAGGCGAGTCCGCCGAGTGGCCAAATACGGAGGAGGCCGGGTCCGTCCTAGCTGGGTGTTCCGGACCAACTGAGTTCAAATACTTGTTTGTAGGTGCAGTTTAAAACGGGTGGGCCTGGGAAAATCGCTTAGTGGGTAAGAGCACTTGTTCTTGCGAAGGACTGGGGTTCAGTTCCCAGCACCCACTTGGCTGCTCACAACCAACCATCTGTAACTCCACTTCCATATCCCTTTTCAGGCCACCGTGGGCATGAGGCCCTCACGTGGTACACATACATACATACATGGGTGCATACAAGCAAAACACAAAAAAACAAAATGGGTGGCTTTCAGGTCTACTTCCAATTCTGCTTCCTGGTCTTCTGAAACCTCTCTGTTCCCAGTCCCAGAGAACATTCATCCAGGGGTCTCGGAGGCAGCATGAAGGTGCTTCCCCTCGAGAGCAGTATGTTTCTGATGAGCCTGACCCACAGGCTTGCAGAACTGGTCCGGGCCAGGAATTTGCCAAGACTTAGAGTGACAACTTCAAAGAACATTTTCTTTCTCTTGCTATGGTTTCATCTGCTTCACCCAGGGCTCTAGTCATCTTCTCCCTCCTCCCTGGGTGAAGGAATGGCAGAGACTAAGCTCTCAGCTTCATGCAAGCAGGATCTTTTGTTTGATCCCTTCCTAGGCAGGCTCTGTTCTTTACAGCTCCAGGCCACTAAACCAAGGCCCAAGTGGTGAGATGGAGCCTGCATGGAAAAAGGATCTACCTTGTAGAATTTCCTAGATTCAAAGGGCTTTTCAAATATTCCAACTAAGTAGGCATCCTGCTGGCTATCACTGATCTCTATCTTTTGCTGTGTTTACTGAATACAGTTTTGCTGCTAAGTGTAGCTGGTGGGTCCACACCAACTCTAAGGGAATCTCCTACACTCTCAGCTAACCATTTTCTTCTTGTGCTGAGGATGGTTGAGAGAACCATTCTCCTCAGTTTGTGACACCAGTTCCTCCATCTGCTTCTGTTTAGCTCTCTTCACATTGACCCTGGCTGGGTTGGCTGAGGTTGCTTCAATTCACAACGACATTGTGTGACTTCCAAGACCAGATCATAAAGATGCCATGCCTTGCTGGGCACGGTAGATCTCTGAGTTTGAGGCTAGCCAGGGGTACACAGTAATCCCATGTCTTAAAACAACAAAAGTAAAACAAAAACTGAAACAAGATGCCATACTTGTTTTGTTTCAAGACACTTCTAGACTCCAGCTACTGTACTCTGAGGGAGCTAGCAGCCAAATGAAGAGGCTCTAGGGGCTGGGGATATAGCTTAGAGATAGAGCACTTGCCTAGTATGTACAGGGTCCTAAATACAATCTCTAGCACTAAAACACACACATACACATGCATGCACATGCAATAAAGGAGATGCTTTATATTGGGTTAATATCCACCTGCCAATGTGGTTTTTCCAATTGTAACCAAGGTGTTATTCTGGATTGAATGGGCCCTAACAATTGGTGTCCTTATGAGTTTTATATACAGAAAGCTACATGAAGATGGAGGCAGAGATGGGAGTGATAGAGCTTCAAGAAATGTCAAAGAATTCTGAAGGTAGGAAGGACCCTCTCTAGAGCTTTTACCAGGAATGCAGCCCTACTGACACCAATTTTAGATTTCCAGTCTGCAGAATTATAACAGTAAATTTCCACTGTTTTAAGACTCCCACTTCATGGTGGTTTGTTACTAGAGCCACAGGATACTTCCATGGGCCTCATGTAGTTGTCTGACTGCTTTGGTGGAAGTCCCAGCTAACCATCAACATTGACTTCAGATGTGGACAGATCTTCAGACAGATCCAACCCTTATCATAAGTTACAAACTAGAAGTTGCTTTAGTTGATGCTAATGGACCTTGGTTTCACCAGGGGTGGACTTAAAGGTTAGAGGGGTCATTTATACTTACCTTGCCTAGAATGTAAGCTGAGTATTGCCAAGTCCTCCCCACACCATCATATATAGCATTGTCTAACTTCATAAAATTTTCCCCAATTCAGGAACTTGAGAAATGGCTCAGTGGTTAACAGTACTGGCTACTTTCATAGAGGATCCAGATTTGGTCCCCAGCACCCACATGGCAGCTAACAACCATCCATGACTCTAGTTCCAGGCAATCTAATGACCTCCAGGGGTACTACATGTATATAATATATTTACATACATGTAGGCAAAACACTCATGAAAACAGAAAGTTTCCTCTATTCAATGGATATGTAGATAATATTGCTTTAATTTGCAATTCTTTTAAAAGCTTGTTTTTTAAGACAGGGTCTCCCTACAGCTCCAGCTGGCCTAGAACTTGCTATGCAGGTGTGGCGCCAAAATGTACTCCCCAAACCAGGGCCCATTTAACACGCAACCCATTTCCCATGCTTCTGTCAAGTAGGGCTTTAACATCCACTTGTCAATGTTAAAGCCAAGGCCTACAGCGAGTACATTAACAAACTATAAGGTTCTGTGGCTACCTGGCATTCATGTCCAGGTTCTGGGGCCAAGGATTCTGCACTTCACTGGAGTATGAGTCTTTGACTGATGGTGAGCCTCTTGGACACAGCAGAATGGCAAGAACCCAAATCAGCTGAGACACAAGTTTGTGCCTTAGCAGGCTGGATGTGGAGGTGAAATTTACTGTGGTACAAGAAAAGTAGGGACCAGTCTATCTGTTCTGTGCTGATGGACAGAAATTGCTAGGGGCTTCAGGCCCACTCCACTGCAAAGGGGCTCCTTCAGAGATCAGGTGCTCTTGGTATCATGGTCCCAGACAACTACTGCATCATTTGCAGGCTGGCTTTTGAAATCAGCCTACCAGGCTCAAAGGGGCATGTTACCTGTTTTCTTGAGGGGGCAAACAAATAATTACCTGCAGGTTTGGAATACAGAGTGCCCAATAAAGGCCACTGTTACTGTTTGTATAATCTTTCCTCCAGAATTCCTAACACTCCACTACCACTCCTGGTGATCTGAGGCTAGGACCCTCTCCTCCTCACTCTTCCACCTACCTTTCCACAGCAACAACAGATTCCAGGGATCCTTCCTTTCCTGCCTCTCTGGCAGATGCTACCTGTGCCTGGATGCCCACCTCCTCTGAGGGCCCCATTATCACCACAGGGCACCTATGTGTCTGTGTACAGAATAAAGATTCCTGAAAGACCTTCAGAGGAGTGCTGTAGGCTCAGTGCTGCAGTGGTAACTCTGACCCAGGCCTTCCCATGATACGCTGAAGACCTTTACTGTCCTAGAGGGTAAAGCCCACATCTTCCTTGTAGGAAACAGCCCTGGGAAGATACTATTTCTATGCAGAGGGTCTGGGAGTAGGCTGTGGCCCTCACCCTGCCCTCTGTGATCTCTAGGAGACTGTAAGAGGGTAGCTGTGCTGCCTGAGTCCTACCTGCCCAGTGGATGAACAATAAAGCCATATAAATTCAGAATGATCTTTTTATTTTAGGCTGAATTGGTGGCCACTTAGGGCATATAACAGTCAGGGTGTTGACCCTTGGGCTCTCACTGACATGGGAGAGGTTGTATATATGTGGGAGCTGACCAGGGTCCTGCAAGTTTATTGCCCCTCACCAAGGTGAGCCTGGAGTAGGAATGTCCTAGATTTGGGCAGGAGCAAAGCCCGTATCCCAGGTCTGGGCAGGGACATCTGGGCCAGCAAAAGTGAGCAGAGCAGTTGCTCAGTTGCTGCCCAATAAATAAACAACATAGCTTTTACACTACCTACACTCAGTCTTCTGGGTTAAGGAGAAAACTCTTGTTCTCAACTCTAACAAGAAACTGGCTCAGACTAACTTTGGCTGTCCCAAAGGACTGGAGCGGTGCAAAAACAGACAGCTTTGTTAGTTTTGGCCAGGCGTCTAATGCCCATTTCTATGTTGATATCCCAATAGGGGCTGTCCAGTGTCCATGAGAATGGGCCAGAGCCAGCCATGTTTTCTAGAGGAAAACATGCAGGGCCCCTAAGGAGCAGCAGCTACAGGTATCATCTACAGGACCTGTAGAGGCAGGGCCAGGATAGAATGGTCTTGACACATGAAGCTGACTTGGATTTGTGCTGGAGAAGAGGCACTGCCCTAGGTTTCAGGGCAGATGTGGGACTAGAAAGAAGGACAAGAGCTAGAGAGTACCCTACATCAGGCTGGCCTTTATAGTGTTCCAGGACTGGATGTGCAAGGCATCTGAATTCTTGTGGCTTCTTTAGTTCCTGTGGTCCAGCCTCCACTACTTGCCCAGGCTCCCATGAGACAGCAGCTCCACATAGCTCAGGGCACTCTGCAGTGAGGTCAGGCAATATCCTTCTTCTCCAATTAGATACCTGTATGGAGACAGGCAAAGGGGAATGTGTCACCTGTAGGGGACAGAAGACCAAACTAGTGTTCTGGCAACATCTGCCTTTCTCATCTAGACAATGACTGGTCACAGCCAAGGCTGTCAGGGAGCTGGGTAGGGGAAACCTTTCCTTCCTACCAGTCTTGGTCCAGAGATGGCCTTGGAGCATGTACTGTCCTTCCCCGGGCAAATGCTGTTCAGGGGATACCCTTCAACTCCAATACAGGGTCTATAGAGTGAGGGACTGTGGAACATGCTGGTGTAAGTACACATATGGACCCCAGAGGGCTGCTCAAATGTGATTGTGGGGCAACATGCCTCCCCCACAGCCCATCACTATAACTGTTTAGATGTCTAAAGGTGAGATTCCCTTGCCCCCACTGCCATACAAGACCCCCACCCTGGAGAGTGCATGTCAGTCCCCAATCCCCTGCTGGGCTGGGGTTCCTTCCTACCCTTCGTGAGTGAATTCCTCCAGGGCTGCACACTCTGACACCAACTGGGGGAGGCCACTCCTCAGCACCACAAAGGACAGGATGGGCAACAGGTCATCAGCACCACTGCTGGGCAATGGTACAGGGGTCAGTGGGCATACAGTCAAAGGGGCCACTTGCTCCTACTCTCTGAAGCCATCTTGGCCTGGCTGGCTGTAATCCCTGGACCCTCTCACCCATCAGTAGTACAGGAAACCTGGCCATGGTGACACTGTACCCAAACAAGTGTCAATGGCTGGATATACTGCAGGCCTTTCTGCTTCTCCAATGGGCTGTGTTCTTAGGCTTTTGGGAGCTCAGGAGCAAGAGACTGAGATTGGTGGACATTCATGACTGCACTAAATTCTCTGGACCCACTTCAGTAGAGGTCTGGGTTCACATGAAGCCTGTGTGGCTTTTATGGAAGAACATGGAGACCAATAAACAAGAAAGTAGCTAGAACCTGAGACCTTGATTTGGGTCTGGCCTCTTGCCTATAGGCCACCTTCTCCTGCCATCTGTAGAGACATAATGGCCTGGCACTGATGGGGCTGTCTTAGTCTATGAACTTTTTTTTTACAAAATGAGTAAAAGAGGGCAAAGGGAAGAAGGTCCTGTGGTAGGAATGGACTAACAACCCAACCTTAGAGTAAGTGAGAAGTATTTGCCCCTCCCGCCCCTTGGGTCCAGCTCCTCATGGGTGACTTCTTGGCTCTGATGTTCACTTTTGGGGCTCCAGTTGCAGGCCAGGGTCACAGCCCCTTGGTCTGCAATGACAGGTGTCCTCAGGGCTGACTCTGGTCCTTGGGACAAACTGGCATGGGTCAGAGCTTATGCAAGAGCTGTAGGAGACACCGACTCCAGGTCAGAGGCTGTTGGCCACAGCTGAGTTGAGGGAAGTTCGAGGTATGATCAGGCATCCCAGAGCCTTAGGCCGTATAACTTGGGTGGGGGAAAAGTGAATGTGCCAGGAAGCCCCAATGTTGCGAGATCAGTGCAGGAAATGGGCCTTTATTTAGGCCTATACCTTCCCTGCTCCCTCTAGGTATAAACCTAGGGGTCCAGACTTGTGCAGCCCTCTTTTTCACCAAATTAACCAAGGCCCAGATCTCTAGGATCACTTGGCCTAGCCAGAGGGCACTGCAATAGCAACCTAGTCCAGATAGGCTGGAATGCACGGTTGTGTGGGTGGGAGCCTTGCTCCCTGTCCTCTCTCAGTCCAGGGTCTTTGGCAGGATAAGCTGTGCTCTGAAGTGACATGTTTAGGGAAGCAGGGCCACCAGAGGGTCCCCACCCCCATTTGGACTCACATGGCGGCCGCAGGAGGCTGGGGTCTAGCTTCAGGCCTGGCCTCCTGGGCACGGCAGTAGTCTTCTGCACAGATGCAGATGACACGCAGAGTCCGCACTATGGTACAAAAGATGGCTTCAGCAGGGTGTGATGGGATTAGAGTGAAGCAGGAAGACTTATCGAGGGCAGGAAGACTTGAGAGATCCAGTGGAAGGGAGATCATGCTATTGCTTCCATCCACGGGTCTCCCAGCACTGCCTACCCTCTCCTGATAATGCATAACTGGAGAAGGCTGGCACTAACCCTCCTGGAGGATATCATGCCCATATTTGACTAGAGACAAGCTTGTATGCTGGGGGAAAGGCGCAATATCCCTGCCTTCTACCTCTCAAACCTTTGGGCCCCCCAGACCCCCGCACCAATGCACTCCAGCTTCTTCTGGGGGCAGCTCTCCAGGACCAGTAGCCCCAGCTCCTGGGCTGCAGTGCTGTACGGGTAGGTGGAGGTTCCTTGAGCTTCAGGAACACGGGGGAGGAGCTTCATGGGGATGCCAAGGGCTGTGGGTGGTGCATTCCTGTACAGCTCCATGCTCCGGCTCACAGCAGCCTCCCGGGTACGGTGCACACTCCTAGAGCAGAGAGGCCAGGATTAGCTATTGTAAAGAAGCTGTTTCAGAGACAAGCACAACTGGGGCTGGGGTCTTTGAAGCTTGGTCCTGGGAGAGCTGGTCACACACCTGAGTAAACAGGTTGACTGTTCCCGCAACAAGGAGATAGGCATAGCCACCTATAAACCTGAGACACCTGGGGATGGCCTCAGGATCAGAGAGGGAGAGGCCATTTGGAGACTCCCAGCTCATGGGGATAGCCAGCTGGCTGAGAGCAGTACCTGTAGAGGGTCAGCAGCAGGGGCCACAGCGGGGAGAAGAAGGGTTCTTCAATGCATGCCAGGCAGCGGTCCTTGGAGGTGGCTGTATTCAGGCTTTCAAAGGCCAGAAGAGTCAGTGAGAGCAGCCTATCTGCCAGGAACAGAGTTGGGGACGTCCAGCTAGGCCTCCACCTCTATAGAAGCTCCAAGCCTAGAGCCAAGCAAGGTGCCTCATCCTCTAGAGGTGGCTTCTGTGCAACTGAGCTACAGGAAGCACCTGGGCTTGGAGGAAGGGGGACTCTATCTGGTTATTTTACTTGCTCAATCTCTCATATGCACCCCCCTGCCTATTCTGTGTCATGTGACATGGGGCCAGATCTCAGCTCTTCTTCCATAGGGTTAATTTGGTTATACACAGCTCCCATGTAGCTAAGGAGTCTGCAGAAGAGAAGAGATAACAATCTCTTGCTGAAAAGAATTGGCTCCTATGTTTACAAAAACCCAAGGGACTTGGGAATCATGAGGAGTAAGGCACCACGCTGCTAAACCTTCCTCACTGGTTCACAGAAGACCTGGGAGTCTTGGGATGGGCCCAGCCATCCCATATGCTGATCAAAAGCTGTGATAGGAAGACCCTCCACCAACAGAAGAGTAGAATAGACCAGGGAAAACAGTTGACGGGTGGGTGGGCTTTGTCTCCTGGTCTCCCTATGTAGACCAGTAGACTAAGGAGGAAGAAGACACCATATTCCTGTGCTCTCGTACTAGTTCCATTCACTTTCTAAGAGAATGGGGTAGACCAAGGTCTACTCTACTGCACTGAGTGCTTGGTCCTATGGTAGGTGGACAGAGGGCTTTGCTGTCCAGGACAGTGAGTTGCATTTGAGGGCTGGCAGATACAACTGGGGCAGCTCCTATGTTGGTGTCTACAAGCTCACCAATGGCATTGTGTATATCCTTCACTGTGCTCTTCAGACATTCCAGCAAGGGCTCTCTTTTTGCTCCTGGGGTCTGTGGCTCAGACTGTCCCCCAGTGCCCCGGCCCCACTTCTCAGATATAGCCAAAAACTGTTCCAGGTCCTCGAAGGAGCTGTCCTTATCTGGCAGGTGGGATGAAGCATCTACCAGGGGTGAGGAAGGTCCTGCTGGGCTGCTGTCTGTTCCTCTGTCCAAGGGGCCAGGGTAGAGTGGAGGGGTAGGGGGTGTGGCAGGAGGTCCATCCAGGGGCCTTGGGGCTGCACTGGGCTCTGAGGGGGAAAGCATGCAATAGAGGCTTTGGGAAGACCGAAGTCGCCTGCTCCCAGGAGCCAGTAACCCATTGGTATCTGGAGGCAGTGAACAGCAGCCCAGGGCAGGTGCAGCACTGATGGCTGCCTGGCTCACAACTGGGTACAGTGCACTGTATACTGCACACTGGAGCTTCTTCAGGAGCTGTGAAATTGGGTGGTCAGGAAGGCTGCAAGGAAAGGAGCAGACTGGTAGGCAAGATGCTGTTGGGTCCTAAATATGTCACCCAGGAGGGCATCTGCTATGCTCACCCACTGTCTTCATCTCCAGCGAAGAGTAAGCACCACAGAGGCCACCATCAGAACTAGGCAGGACCTCAATCTACTTTCTGGCTTCAAGCTAAGAAATCTGAGCTCAGTCCCTATAACTGACTTCAGGTACCTGAGCCTTAGGCCCTCATCTGTGACGTTACCTGTTTACAAAAATTGCTACACTACAAAAGATTTCAGAACAGTAATTCCTCTGCTACTTCCTACTGGTGAGTATTATTAATAAAGTGTCATCCATCCCATCCAGAGAAGCTAATGGAAGCCAACGTAAACCCATTAACACAAAGGGCCCTTCGTGCTGCTAATATGGAGTCAATAGCACTGGCCCCACTGCAAGTACCTCTTGCCCACAGGCCTGCTGTCTTCTCAGCCCTTCTAATTAATCTCTTTTCTTTTTAACTTTCTTCCCATCTTCCAACAGCAAACAGAAAGAACCCCAGGCTAGGGGATGGGTGTCTGTGGTACCTGAGCAAGTGGGAGACTAGGTTGGTCACTAGTGCCAGATCCCCTGGGCTCCTCTTGAGCTTGGCTCTCCAGTGCTTTGGCCAGTCCTGCAGGACAGAGGAACTTAGAGGAATGCACAGTGGGTTCCCCACAGTTGGGTTCCCTGCTAGGGTCATGTGGGGCTACTCTTGAGTGTGGGGAAAAACAAACTCCTATATGAGCCCATGTAACCCTGGTTCTACCACTCCTCTGCTTGGACCAGTGACTCACATGGTCTTGTTCATATTCCAGGATGGCAGCATAGAGGGATCGCTGTTCCCGCTCCTCTGGGGTCAGAGCAACCTGACTGCAGAACCTCCTGGGAAGGAAGATAAGCTGGGCACAGGGCTGGACCTGCAGGCTTGGGAGCCCCAGCCAGACTTCCCAGCATGCCTATGAGACAGGCAGGAAGCACACCTGTTGGCGGCCTCCTGGAGCCGCAGGCGGCGCTCCTCCACCTTCCGTTGCAGCTAGATGGCAGAGTCAAGAGGCCGGCAGTGTCTGACTTGAATGGGCCCCCACCCTTGCCCTCTGCCTCATCTGCTCCATATTCCTCAAGTACCTGAGATATCCTAGGGGTCCAGCAGGCATTTAAGACTGCCTCTTCCCTCCACAGATGAGCCCAGCAGTGGGCAAGGTCTAGAGAACAGGTACTAGCTCAAGGAAGGGCTATTGCTAGGGAAGGCAGATTTCAAAGTAGAGAGCAGTTAATCAGAGCTGGGAAGGATGAAGGGCAGCTTGTGCGGAGCAGTCAAGAGGGTAGAGCCTAAGAAGGGCCTGGGGATCAGGGTATGGGTCAAGGCCATCTCCTTGGAGAGATGCTTCTTCACAGCTGGAAAGACTCATAGCCCCACACCCATCTGGCACCTGATTCCTCCTCCTTACTCTGCCTTTTCTCCACCCTCAGCTCAAGACTACACTTTCAACTCTCCTCAAGGATGCTGTCTCCTCTCTGGCTTTGGCAATCACCAGATTTTCCATCATCTGTCGTTGCAGAGACAGGGTCTAGGAAGGAAGAAGGGAGTAAGAACCAGAACCAGTTCTCACTTGCTTTGGACCCTACCCCCCTGACCAACCCATCCCCTCTCTGAGCTCTGCTCACTAATGACGTCTTCTGCATGGCTTGGCTGGGATCCAGACGTGCCATCCGGGCCTCATATGTGGCCCTCAGTTTCTGGTTCTGTAGGGAGGCCTCCTCCAGTGGCGTCAGCTCCCTATAAATAGTGACAAGCTGCTATCCATATGCAAGAAGTTCAGGGATGTTCTGGCAACCTGAGTAGTCATCCTCACACCCCTCTTGACTTCATTCTGAGACCAAGAGGCAAGAAGGTGATGATGAGGCAGGAAGGGAACACAGACGGGTAGTTTAGAACAGGCTAGCAATACCTGTCCTTTTGACTCTGCTGTCAAAACAAGGGCATTGGTATTGCCCAGGCTTTGGGCTTCTCAAGAGAAGCTGGACATCTGGATTTTTATGAAAATAAGTTACAATTCTATGGAAACAACATGTATCTCCTGAAAGGTAGGTACTATAGGAGCCAAACAGCAAGATTCATTTGCAATCCACCAAAGACGAAAATGTGTATTCAGTGATGCATGCCATGCTCCTCCCTGTTTACAGAGGTAGCAGATAACAGGGTATGAAGAAAAGACTGAGGAAAGGACAGTCCATCCTGAAGTTTGTGTCTTGCCCAGTGCTGAAGCTGCACATACAGACACGAGGTGCCTGGGGAGCAAGAAGGGTACAGGTACCCTGAGATTTGGGGAAAGACTGTCCTGACTCATCGATGTAGGCTTCACTGGGTTTGTTGCATCTGGGTCTTGGTATCCTTCATTAGTTGTACAAAATGTTGTATCTTCAAATAAAACCTCTTTCCCATTATCTTTCTTCCCTTTCTAGAACTTGAAGAAACATATGCTATATTTTCTATCTTTTCTATTTTCTGTCTTGTTTCTGTCACATCTGGATTTTTAAAATTTTTTACCAACTTATGAATTCTCTCTTTTTGTTATAAACCTGTACACTTTTTTTTGAGACAGGGTCTCATGTAGGCCAGGCTGTCCTTGAACTTGCTATGTAGTGAGTGAAGCTGGCCCTGAACTCATAATCATCCTTCCTTCAGTTCCCAAGTTCTGAGATGATAGGCACAGCTACCACCCCTGGAATCCCAACTAGTTTTTTTGTTTTGTTTTTTTGAGACAGGGTCCCTTGTATCTCAGGCTGGCCTCAAACTCACTATGTAACCAAGGATGGCCTTGAACTCCTGATTAACCTGTTTCACCTCCTAATTACTGGGATTATAGGCATGTGCTACCATGACCAGTTTATGTAGTGCTGGGGATCAAACCAAGAGCTTCATGCATACTAGGCAAGCACTCTACCATTGCACTATATTTCCAACTACCTAACTAGTTTTTATTTTTATTTAAATTAATTAATGATCGTTTTTGAGATAGAGTCTCCCTGTAGCCACAACTGGCCTTGATCTTGTAATGATCTGCTTGCCCCTGCCTCCTTAGTGTTCTGATTAAAGGTGTGTACCACCATGACTGACTCTCTAACTAGTTTTTATTTACTTTTTAATTAAAAAAAATTTTATATATATGAGTCTACTACTGCCTGCATGTGTATGTAAGTGCATCCATGTAATGCAATGCCTGAGGTCGTCAGAAGAGGGTGTCGGATTCCCCTGGTTGTTAATCATGTGGTTTCGAGGAATTGAACCCAGGTCCTTTGCAAGAGCAGCCAGTACTCTTAACCACTAAGCCATCTCTCCAGCCTAACTAGTTTTTAAAAACTACTTTCAACACTGTATTTTTTTTTTTTTTAATTTCCTTGCCAGTCTTTATTTGCTGGATCTTACTCTATAGTTTCTTGTTCAGATGTTTTCAAACATGTGTTTTGTATCTCTAAACAGAGCTTAATGTGGTTTAACGTGTGCCTCATAACTATCTGAAAACCTTGCAGGTCTCCTCTGTCATTTTTGTTTCCTTTTTCAAATTGATGTCTTTGTGGGCTACTAATTTTATGAAAAGTGAAGGTGCTTTTTTCTGAGGGAATGTGTACCTGGCTTTGTCAGGCATGGAGTATGTCTACTATGAGACTGACTTTTACAAAGCGCCATGGAAAGTTCACTTGGCTTCCACACCCATCCCCAGAATTAGCACACCTCCCATTTTGTCCTTCTTACTTCTTAGAGTTTTGTGATTCTGCCACTTGCAGCTTCTGGAAGATCTCAGGGGGCAGGAAAGGAGAGAGCTTCCCTCCTTCATCTGAACACACTCTGCGGTGTCGGGTGGTAGGCAAGGGGACAGGAGCAGGCACAGGTACAGCTGGCTTCAGATGTGTTTTCCCTGGAAGTCATACAGAATCAGAGGTCAGTAGGTTGGAAACCATTCCACAGTTCCTTGGAACTCCCAGGAGAACCCTGTTCCCTGGGTACCCACCAAGTTTTGTAGCTGTTGACTGGGCCCGCTCCAGACACTGCTCAGCCAGCTTCAGCATCTTTGAAGTATCTGGGGGCACAATTTCACCAGCTTCTGGGGAAGGACATGAAAGCTAGTTATAGTCAGTTCTACCATGAATCAGATACTTACTAAGAACAAGGAACTGGAAAAGCTGGGCAAGCTCATCACTCCACATTCATTTGATGATCAGGGCTCAAGACCATGCATGCTCCTGTCCTTGGCAGCATCAGACTGACACTTACCCTTCACTGGCCTGAGTGTCAGGTATATACAGTCCTTACCAGGTAGCCTCGAAACTGCAGTTCCTTCGGGATGGCCATGCAGCTTCATAGCCACGGCACAGACACTCAGGTGTGTGTAGACTTTCCGGGCCCCAACTACCTACCAGTTGCCTATACCCCCTGAAGGTACAGCAGCAAGCACCCCTACTCTTCTATCCCTGACCCAGAGGTGTCTGTGCTGCCTTCCTTTCCTCCATGGGCCTGTTTATATCAGCAGAGACTTCCTCTTCCTGAACCCTGACAGATCTACCCAGCTCCTGATCCACTTTCCTGCTCCTCCTTTCAAAAAACCACTCACAGACACCATTTTCTCCTCATTCTTCCTCTGTTGTAGCACCCAACTTCCTCAAAACTGTCCATACGCATGCCCACTTTACCAAAGACTACAGGCTACTCAAGGCTTTTATACTGTGGGATGCCATCGTCCCCCGAGGTTCCTCCTGCCAGGCTCTCTTCCCAATGCCTCAATCTAGGGAGTTTCAAAGCTTGGATAAGCTAACTTACTCTCTGATTGCTCTCTCTGACTTCACATATTCACAGTGGAATTCTCTATTTTTTTAAAAAACAGGGTCTAATATAGCCCAGGCTGGACTGAAACTCATTATGTATCTGAGAATGGTCTTGAACTTCTGATTCTTCTGTCTCTACCTGTTAAATGCTGAGATTTCAGGTATGTGTCATTATAACTGGTTTATGTAGAACTAGGTCTCAAATTCATGTCTTTGTGCATGGTGGGTAAGCACTCTACAAAATGAGATACATCCTTAGTCCCATGGTGAAATTCTCTATTTCTCCCCTCACACATGATGATGACATCTGTCCCAGACATCCCCTGCCACTAGCAGCTCACTATCAACCCCCAGTAACTGTGGTTAGCTTCTTCTTCAGGTTAATACCCAAGTTCTTTGTTCCTTCCACCACTGTGTGGTTTAGTCTCTGCCCACATGTTGGCTACTCTCATAAAACTCCAAGCTTCCCTTCACACATGAACTCCTCCAATTCCAATCAAGACAAACAGAGCCCCACCACACCCACTTCATTCTCAGGGCCTTTGCATGTACGTCTGCTGGTAATGTTCCCCCTTTGTGCAGCTTACTCTCTACTGTTCTGGGCTGGTATCTTGGACTACTCCATTATTTACCCCCTTACCCATAGCACTGTCCCTCAGTGCTGCCATATTAGATTATGACAGCCCATGCTCATGCTAATGACCAGGTTGGAAAGAAGCAGTGGACTTCCAGGTGTAGGATCCATCAAGGGCTATGTTACCGATGAACTGGCCCTCGTGAGAATTAAGTCTGAAAGCATACCTTTAGTGTTTTCTACTTCTTCCAGTAACACCTGGGAGATGTAGTGGATGCTCCTCAGGTATTCCATGTATGCCTCCTGTATGTGGAGAAAGGGATAGCAAGGGTCAGTCCAATAGAGAACAGTGACTGCATCATGCCTGCCAAGTGGATGTCCTCATGGGAAACACAGGATAAAGAGTGACTGCTCATTTCTGAGACACTTCTCAGCTACAATGATGGTGCATCTAGTGCAGAGACAGTAACTTCTCTCTCTAGACTTGACAGATGTTAGCACCCGAGAACAAAGTTGGGATACTTCTTCCTACAACTTCTGCACTAGGGAGTGGTACTGGGAATCAGTTGGACATACTGCTTTTCTCTCCAGCACACGAAGGAACTGAGCTTCAACCTGAGGACCTGGGGAAGCAGTCTCAACAGTGCTACCATTTTTCATTCTGTATAACAAGTTATCTTCCTGTACAACTCAAAGACCAGCCATTCCATGGCTTAAGAAAAATATTTCCTGAAAGCCTAAGGAGAGAACAAGGGCTCATACATCAGCCACACTTTTGGGCTTCGGTTATGGGAAACAACATTCTTCAAATCCAAGAGTAGATTTCCTCTGCTCATAGGAGCACCAAGCTTCAGAGTTTCAAGGGTGTGACTGCTCTGCCAAGGGCTCTCTGACAGCTCACTACATCAAGTACTCTGGCATGATCTATGTGTTGTGTTTTGTCTGTTGTCAAATTACCCATGTTCAATTAACTGTGCACCTCACAGATCAGAATGAAATGGATTTCGGGTAGAATCTTGGTCTTGTGGGGTGCACCTGCTGTCCTAGGAAACCAACTTAGGGAACTAGGCAAAAATAGTGGTTCTTCCTCTCCCAGAGTGGCTGGGCCGGCTTTTCAACCTGGCAACTATCCTTCGGGCTGGCATTTATTCTCAAGTGACAGGCCACACCCCTTTTTCGCCCGCATTTCTTGACAAACGACCTCTGCAGGCCACTGCAAAGAGCAGCAGCACGAAGATGGGACAGTCAGCCTTTCCTGGATTCACTCTTGAGATTAAGTCGACAGTCTCTGTCAGGAACACACACGCACAACTGTCTGTCACCCACATCTTGGAGGGCTGCTTCACCCTTTGGCCCTCCTTTACAACAGAACCTTGGCTCCAATTCACCGACCCACTGAACAGGTAAGCCCGAGACCAAGGGCGGGCTGAGCTGTCCGAGTCCCTGCGGAGCTCGCAGACCAACTCTCTCCCGGCTACCGCCTACCCGGGAAGCCTCCGCGAGGGTCCAGAGCCGCACGCGCGTCTAAAGAGCCACCCCCTCGCGCTGCCCGCCGCTGCCCCGCCCCTCCCGGCCTCACCCGGGGCCTGTTGCCGGTGTCCAACTCGATAGCGCCGTTGGCCAGCTTCATAGCACTCTGCAGCGGCTTGGCCGCCCCGTCCCCGGCCGCAGCGGCCATGGCGCCGGGCGGGGGAGGCGCGGCGGCAGGGGCGGGGCGGGAGCCGGCGAGCAGGAACGTGGTGTGAGCGGCTGCGGGAGCTCCCGGAGCCGCACACTGCCGGAAGGGACGAGACATATTTCCGGACGCCCCGCCCCGCCCCGCCCCGCCGCGCACATCCCGCTTCACGGAAAAGGGGCCGGGTGGGTCTTGTCAGCGACTCGGGGCGGGCCTGCTCCGCGTCTGGACGTGGAGACTGGTGGAAAGACCCTCCTCTCCCACCGCCGTCCGTTCTTCAGAGCCGCCGCCGGCGCGATCCGCGGCCGTGTACCCTCCTGGCCGCCCCTCCCTCCCGGGCCTGAGCGAGTTCCAGCGACCCTCCGAACTCCCGGCGCTCGGCAACGCAGTGGCCACTCGTCGCCGCCCGGCCTCCCCACTTCGCTCCAGGCCTCTCTTTGTGCGGCTCAGGCCGCGCGGAACTGCCGAGCCGAGCAGCCCGGCGGAGCGCAGCCCAGAGTCCAGCCGGGTCGAGCGGAGCCCAGCCCGCCGCGCCGCAGCGAATAGCACGGGCCAGCGCCTCAGGGGCGGCCGCCAACATGAAGCGGGACCGGCTCGGCCGCTTCCTGTCGCCCGGAACGGCCCGGCAGCGCGGGAGTTCGGGCGGCGGCTGTGGCGGCGGCCGAGCTCGGGGTCGCCCTTCGCGCACCGGCGCTCCATGCGCGGACGGGGCGGCTTTAGCGGCGGCGCGTCTCGGCTGGGGCTCGGCGCGCGCCTGCGTGGACTCAGGCGAGGACGGTGTGGATGAGGCAGGTGGGTCGCACCGTGGCGTGAGCCTGGTGATTGAGTGCAGACCCTGCCTCCCGTTTCGGGAGGACCCGGACCCTGGCTTCTACTGCCGTGACCTTTGGCCAGACCACAGACTCTCGTGTCCTGTGACTCTGCTGTGTAGTGCTCCAGATTTGAAGTCAGGTGTGGGCTTCAAGTCTGCTCGTCGTGCTGTGTACTCGTGGAATAGTTGCTTAACTTCTCTTAACCTCAGTTTCTTGTTCGTTGAAACAGACCCCAAACGGGTGTCGAGAACCGAGTTCAACTGCTTGTTCCTTGCTGGGCTGAGGTTTTTGTGTGTAAGCAGCAGCTACTTAGGGAAATCACATCAATGTGCTTTACATTTGTGTAGCGCTTTTTGCCCATTTGAGAAGAATGACTTTCCATGCACTCCATCCTTTAGTCACCCTGGGGGTAGGCAGGTGAAGTGGCGTTGTCCACATTCTTCAGGCCAGACACCTAGGGATGGACAGTAAATCAGTTCTTTGGGCACAGCAGGACACATCTTTAGGATTAGGATGTGTGAGCAGAAACGAAGTTCTGTCTTCATTGGAGGCATTTGGGATTCTTTGAAAGGATCTGGTTGACAGTGCCACATGTCTGTTATCCCAGCCCTTGGGAGGCTGAGGGTGGAGGACTGGGAGTAAGAGGCCAGCCTGAGCTACACAGTGAGATTAAAAAAAAAAAGTTCTTGACAATCTCTCTCCAAAAAGCTCTTGAGGAATTCGGGCTCCTGAGCCCTGCCACTAGGGTGTTGAGGAAGCCCAGGGAGGCAGGGAGGTCACTTCAGGTGCTGGGCACTAGTGGGAAGTGTGGGCCTCACACTGCAGGTGCCTCAACTCAACTCACTGTCATATCTGCTGTTTTGTCTAGGAGCAGGCCGAGCTTTTGCGATGGGGCACTGTCGCCTCTGCCATGGGAAGTTCTCCTCACGGAGCCTCCGAAGCATCTCTGACAGGGTTCCTAGGGAGAGCTCAGAGAGACCGTCCCCAGGGGAACATGTCTTCATCAGGGACTTCCAGCATCTACTAGGTGTTGCTGTGCACCGGGACCCAGCCTTGCCTCAGTTTGTCTGCAAGAACTGCCACACCCAATTCTATCAGTGTCACAGCCTTCTCAGGTCCTTCTTACAGAGAGTCAATGTTTTCCCAGCTGGCCAGCGGAAGCCTTGTCCAAAGTAGGCCCTTGTTGGATTGCTTGGGACCTTCAGGGGTTCAGTACCCTGTGTGCTGGGGTGCTGATTTAGGACAGGGAATACCATAGTGGGACTCTGGTAGGGTGGACAGAAGCCATTGTAGGTCCCTCATGGTACTGCCATGAGATGAACAGGGAGGTGCTGGGATAGCAAGATTTACATAGGCTTGAGGGTGAAGAGCAGCTATTAGAAGATAGGAGGCAAAGCTGCTAGTGGAGGGTTGGGGGAGAGGCAGTTTGGGAAATTTGAGACTTTGAGAAACTCCTAAACTGTGGCCACACTGATGCTTTGCAGGGTTGATGCTCAGCCCCCCACAGTGGCAGAGGAGGGAACATGTATGGGTGAGTCTGTTGCTGGTGTCAGGGTGGGCTCTTCAATTGGGCCAGGTACTGGCCAGCCTTGGGGCTGACGTCTCTGTTGATTCTTCTTAGTGGATCTGATCACCTCAAGCCCCCGATGCCTGCACAGCTTGGTGGGCTGGGTACATGAACATGCAGCCAGTTGCGGGTCTCTGCCCAGCCTCCAGAGGACACTTTCCTCTGATTACTGTGGCATCATCCAGGCTGTGTGGGGCTGCGACCAGGGCCATGACTTCACCATGGACACAGACTCCAGCTGCAGAGCCCTCCTTCTGGACAGTACATTGGCAGTGAAATGGGCATGGGACAAGGAGACATCACCACAGCTGACCCAAAACCCGGAGTCAAACCCCACTGGAGCTGCTTCTCAGCTCTGCCCATCAAGGGGAACCCCAGTTGGAGCTGAGACCAAGACACCACCCAGTGCAGATGTGACCCTGCTGCACTCAACTGGAGACTCTGTGGGACTTGGGCCAGGCCCCCACACTCAACCAAACTTGGCTCCCAGTGAGGCCCCAGGTAGGCAGGCACCTGTGGCTTGTGCTAGATAGACCAGAATTCAGTATTCTGACGAGGATTCAGTATTCTGATCAGGGGTTGTCTTCAGCTGAAAGTGGATGTATGCAATGTCTGGGTGTAGACCATGGTATACATGGTAGGAAAAGATGGGGAACCAGCCTCAGTGCTTCACCCTGGAAACTGTGACTGTTTCAACATCTGGCACTACCAGCCTGTCTTGACTTCTTGTTCCTTCACAAGCAGGCGGTATTCACCAGTTTCTGTAAGGATGTGCTTATCTGGCATTCAGTCTTCCTCTAAGCTTGTTCTTAGGCCAGAGAGTGTGGGTTGTTCTTCTGGGCTGAGAGGACTGAGAGAAGAATGGAGCTCTTGTCTGTAGGAATGGGGGCAGAGAATGAACTGCTGCTTTACCATAGTGTGGGCTAGTGTGGTAGCCTTTTCTGCTGACTGGCCCTTCTGTGGGGCTTGGATCCTAGGTAGGGTGCCACTACTCCTAAGCATCATATTAGGAGAGTTGGGGCCAGCTTCCTGTCTGCCTCTGCTCTTCATAAGCTAGTTTACCTTGTTACTTATGGATGCTTAGCTTGTTCTACACACAAGTCCACGATGGGGCCCTTAAAAAATGCAGGTACTCATGTAGTTCAGCTAGAAATAATACACAGATGGACTGTAGCTGTCCATGGAGAAAGGTTCTTAGAGGATGTCACAGGTGTTTTATAGTGCTTGACTTTATGAAGTGTATGCATAAGCTCTTTTGATAACAATCTTAAAAATGTCCTAAAATACCCATTATTCTGGGTTATCTCCACCCAGAACAATGACCTGAGTCTGAGAAGGCTCAACTTAATGACTGTGGTGCCTTTGGACAGTGGTGGCATCCTGGGGATGGGACCTGAGGATAGGGGATATTGAAGCCAGAGACCTCCTGGCCCCAAAAGGAAGGCTTTCCTTAGATAGGGACATCGCCTTCTTATAGGTGAGGCCCTTTCTGTGCTTAGTGTTGGTAACCAGAACCTGTTCTTTGTTTCCCAGGGCAACTGGGGGAGAAGCAGGTTCCGTCTTCAACCTCGGATGATCGGGTAAAAGACGAGTTCAGTGACCTTTCTGAGGGGTGAGAGAAGAGTGGGTTTAAAAAGCCTAAAATTTCTCCTTCAAAAACCAGACTCAGCCTCTCTAGGGATGCTACCTTTGGTTGGCATGTTTGCCTTCCCTCCTTCTGAGGTGGGGAGGAGAGGAGTGACCAGGGGAGTTCTGAGGCCTCTGGCTTCTGACTGGGCTTTTTGGTCCCAGAGGCACCCAGACACAGTGCACTGCCAGGGAAGTGCAGTGCTGATTCTGGCCCAAAGCTTCCTGGAATTGCCTCATTTAAACTTCTCCAGGGCTGACCCTCTGCTGCTGTGTGCTTCCTCATTAAAGGTGGTAGTTTTTTGTTAATTCCAGATGCCACTAGAACAGAGGATGCTAGATTCTAGCCCTTTGGCAACGTGATGTTGAGACTTGAAGTAGAGGCTGTGTGTAGGGTGAGAAGATACAGGCCTGTCTTGGAAAGGGTGTATCAAGATTTGTTAGCTCTGGGCTAAGAGCCAGTCAGTTGCTGTTTATCACCTTCTACCCTGCCTCATAGACTTGACCAGTGTGCAGATGCACCTTCATCCAAATAAGGAGGGACAATCTAGATTCAACACCTATAAGGGCCAGGTGTATCTCTAGGCTATCAGACTGACAGTAGCTCCAGGCCTTACTTTATCCAGGCAGTTAATGACCTGTGGGGAATACCCTGGGCTTACTAGATTGACTGTTGAATGCTCAGCAGAGGCCAGTGATTTGTTTTAGGATGAAGGTGACAGATCAGTTTTTCACTTTTGTGAACTTTAAAGCGTGAGCCTGTGCTCATAGTTACTGGGTGAAGCAGTTACCTTCTGAGTCTACCTTTAAGACTTCCTGTCTTCTCCAGCCCTGTAAAAAGCGCTTTCAGAGATTGGGTCCTGGTACTAGGAGAGTGGCCTATGGGGAGAGAGATTGCTACCTTGATTTCAGTGACCCTTCCCTTTCCTACCCTTTCTGTTAGGACATGGGTTGGGGATTCTGGGAATTTAGATTCTTAGGACATTTTCAGGAGAAGGGAAGTATGGACTGTGGAGTCTGTCATGCCTTCAGATAGTAGGTCTTATCGAGTTTGTCCTCCACCCAGGTCAGTGCTTTGCTGAAAGCTCTTTCGTCTTTCTTAGAGACTTCCTGAGTGAAGATGAGAATGACAAGAAGCAGAGCCCACAGTCCTCAGACGAGTCCTTTGAGCCTTACCCAGAAAAGAAGTAAGAATATAGCTAGGCACATGGGGTCTGGATGGTGGGAGACTGGTCAGATTTGGTACATGTGGAAGTCATGTGTGAAAGTGGGATGTGGAAGCTCATGTTTCCCAACTGGTCTCACTCAGCTCACTTCCTGCTTTTCCTTTGGTCCCATTTCCCAAGTCCAGTGAGTATGATGTCTTTTTTTTTTTAATTGCCTTGATTGATTGTTGACATTTTTTTAATTGCCTTGATTGATTGATATTATGTGTTTGTATGCATGTGTGAAGACACTAGTGCCATAAAGTGCCTATGGAGGTCAGAGGACAATTTGGAGGAGTTGGTTCTTTCCTTCTACCATGTGGTTCCTGAGGATCAAACTCAGGTTTTTAAGCTTGGTGACAGGTACCTTGTACTTGAGCCAGGAGGTCCGTTTAAAAGGCCAGGTGGGTGGCTAATCTGACAGGATTTCTGGGCTCTTGGTTACTCTTGCTGGTAGTTTGGGAACTTGGTCTAAGTGTGGATCATGAGGTGGCAGGCAGTCCTGTTGGCAAGACAGCCCCCTTAGTGGGCTTTCATCAGTCCTGTTCCTTGTGTACTCCATAGCATCTCTCTGGCTCTGCTTCAACTATTCCTTTTGCTTCCTGGCTTATGCCTCATTTGACCTAACGTGGTGACCACCCTCAAGTCTGACTTTGGCATTAATTTCTTTGACCAGGCAGCAATTGTCCATTCTTTGTTGAGTTCTTTTGTAACCTTACTTTTGCTTTCCCTTTTCAGGGAGTTGTTTTCTCTCTCTAGTCATATAGGAACCTAACAAGAAGAGCTGGTTTTCACTTGGGTTCCTTTCTTCCCAGCCCTGTGCCAGAAATACCCACACACTCAACACCTAGTTGTGACTGCCTCATTGATTTAATGTCCTTAGCATTTCATAGTTCAGAGTAAAAATCCAAAGAGCATGCAGCTCTGGATACCACACTGTCAACCAAGAAAACCCCACAAAAAGATTGAGAAGTAAACTTTGCTTCTTTTTCAAGTGTAAGGTCTAACATTCCCATGGCAAGGGAAATAGGAGTAGAGTAGGAGGCAGAGAGATCAGAATAAGGGTGCAAGACAAAGCCATATGGCATTATCAGGCCTCACAGGACCAACAACTGGCTGGAGACCAGCAGGGAACAGCCTCAGGAAAACATAGTCAGGGTGCAATCTGGGTTGTCATAAGGAACCTCTGCTCCCTTTTCTGTTATCTCTACCTGGAGCCACTTTTGTGAGTAGGGCTGGGATGGGAGGGTTAGTGGGTTTCATTTTCAGAAACAGATGAGGGAGGAGTTGTTCTGCTGAGTTCCTGTTGCTGAGATGTGATCACCATATGGGCTTAACCATGCGCTTATTAGCCTTACTAGGATGTAGAGACTTGTATTTTGAGTGTGACATGAGACACATTTAAAAAGTAAAACATTTTGAAGCTGGAGAGATGGCTCAGTGGTTGAGAGCATTGGCTGCTCTTGCAGAGGACCTGGGTTTGATTTCCAGCACCCATATGTTGGCTAACAACTGTCTATAACTCCAGTTCCAGGGGAATCCTCTTCTGACCTCCATAGGTATTGCATGACATGGATGCACTTACATACATGTAGGCAATACACTCATATACATAAAAAATAATAAAAATAAATATAAGATTTTATGTGTATGAATATTTGACTGCATGTATGTATGTATATCACATGCATGCCTTATGCCCATGGAGGCCAGAGGAAGGTGTCAGATCCCCTGAAACTAGAGTTAACAGTTGTAAACTGCCATGTGGGGGCTGGGAACTGAACCTGGGTTCTCTGCAAGAGCAGTAAGTGCACTTAACTGCTGAGCTGTCTCTTTAGCACCTCCCCTCTATACCATCCTTTATTTTGAGGTAGGGTCTCATTATGTAGCCCTTACTGTCCTGGAGCTTTCTCTGTAGGCCAGGCTGGCCTTAAACTCAGAGATTCTCCTGCATTTGCCTCTTGAGTCCTGGGATTAAAGGCATATGGCATCATGCCAGGCTGAAATACATTTTAAGATGCCTTTAGTAAAAGGAACTAATTTTTTTATATTTATTAATTTTATTTTTTACATATGAGTATATTGCCAGTATATAAGTGAACCCCTGTTGTGCAATGTCTGAAGAGGTCAGAAGAGAGTGTTGGAGCCCTTGGAACTGGAGTTACAGATAGTTGTTACCTGCCATGTTGGTGGCGAGAATTGAACCCAGGTCCTTGACAAAAGTCCTCTTCACCACTGAGCTATTTCTCCAGCCCCAAAAGGAACTATTTTAGTGGAAACTGAACTTTTCAGGAGGTGGGATTAGATGTTAGCGGGTATAGTTATCTGCTGGTCATGATGCATACTGACCTCAGTGTTTCTTGATCTTTAGGCACTACAGTGTGAGTTCATACTGGGGACATTGAGGACAGAGCCCAAGCAGCTCTGGGTTTGTGTGTCTACTACAAATTTGCTTCTTTAGTCTTCACTTTTAGCCTTTAGTCTTCACTTCTAGCCTGTGGCTGGCTGGGTCCTCAGCCTGGTTGATTATCAGAACCTCAGTGACAGCCTGGTCAGAGCACCATGGTTCCATAGCAAAGGAGAACAACTAAGCCTAGAGGATGGGACAGTCTTACAGAATTGGAGGTGTTACCTGTGGAACACACTGCACAGACTCCAGAGCTACCTGCTCAAAACACAGGTGTTTGAGGAAATGGCCAGTTACTGACAGAAAAGGGCCATCTTACTTAGAGTAGAAGCCAGGATGGGGTTACTGAACAATGATCAGACAGGGAAATGAGGAATAATAGCCCACATGTTATAGCTTTATTCTTTTTTTTTTTTTTTTTTTTTTTTATGTTTTGATTTTTTGAGACAGTCTTGGTATGTAGCCCTGGCTGGTATAGAGCCCAAGCTAGGCTCAAACGCAACTATGTAGCTCAGCCTCCTGAGAGCTGTAATACATGTTACCATGCCTGTCTGACAAACAGTCTCATGTGTTCCAGGCTGCTGGCTTTGTTGTAAACAAATGTCTACTCACCCCAGATAGAGAACTGATGACAGACCAAAATAAAGATTCCACCAAAGTCCAACTTGGTGAACAAATGAATTTTATTTGGGTTATTTACAGGAAAATGGGTGAGAAGGTTACTTATAGGAGCAGAAATGGCTCAAACACAGCTGCATCATCAAAAGCCCGTTCCAGTATGTGTGATGGCTCACAGAAGCTAGAAACCTAGAACTCACTTGGAGGCAGGTCCATAGGTTGGAGAGTGCCTTTTCCAAACAGCTTGATTAATCTGAGCCTCTTCTAGGCAGCAGTTTCTCAGCAATCCTTGTCAGGGCCAATGTATGTGTGATTAGTTTTAGGGACTTCCTGAAGCCTTGGAGTTGTTTTACTTTCTGAACTCAAGGAGTTTCTGCAAGATAGAATGTTTCACCTCCCTTTAGAACATCTGTGTCTGAATGAGTGTCCCTCTAAAATAGAAAGTTTTTATCTAGGAAGAAATTGCTACACAACTGTAGCTGAGGATGACCTTTAACTTTGGATCCTCCAGCCTCCATCTCCCAAGTGCTAGGATTACAGATGACACTATACCCAGCTTAATTTTTTTAACTAACTATTTTGACACACCGTGGCATTATGCACATTCATCATACCACTCTTGTTATTCACAAATTTTCCATCAGTCTGAACAACATCTGTGTGCACCTTAAACAACAATTTCCCTTTCTCTTCTTAGGCTCTGGCAGCCACTAACCTTGATGCCCATTCCAGGTACCTCATATAAGTGAATCACACAGTACCTCCCTTTTGCAATTGGTTTCTTTCTTTTGGTGTAAGGCATCTGACATTCCTCCATCTAGTGGGTGTTAGAATCTCAATATTTTATGGTTGAATAGAGTCTGTCTTATGGATCTACCATGTTTGGTTGTTTTACTCTGTTATTGTGAACAATGGTGTTATATATGAATCCCCATTTTTAATCATTTAAGTACACACTTAAAAGTGGAATTTCTGGG
This sequence comes from Eospalax fontanierii, assembly GCA_035773235.1. NCBI lineage: Eukaryota > Metazoa > Chordata > Mammalia > Rodentia > Spalacidae > Eospalax > Eospalax fontanierii. The sequence goes on from CM069552.1 coordinate 43,223,890, forward strand.
TCATAAAGTGACTTTAACTTTTGGAGGACTACCATTGTCTTCCACAGTGGCTACAGATGTTTAATTTTCCACCAACATCCAAAGGGCCCCTCATCCTGGACATCAGTGTCATTTCCATTTCCTGATTTTTTGAACAGTTGTCCTGACAGGCCATTATGATTTGTCTTCTAGTAATGTGGTGATGAGCTCTCCATGCCATCACTGACCATTTGTTTATCTTTAGGGGAATAGCAAGGATTACGTGTGCCACCACATGCAGCTTCCATTTTGATTTTTTAAAAATATTTTTATTCTATGTGTATGAGTGTATCGCCTGTACCCATGTGCAACACCTGCAGAGGTCAGAAGAGAGTGTTGAATTCCCCTGGAACTGGAGTTATGGACAGTTGTTAATTGCCATGTGGGAGCTGGGAATTGGACCTGGATCCTCTGTAAGAACAGCCAGTACTCTTAACACTGAGCCATCTCTCCAGCCCCTCATTTTGATTTTTGATAGGAATGAAACTATAGATTACTTGGGCAGACATGGAATATATTGCCATTGTATTAGAGTACTGTAGAGTAATAAAATAAATGTGTATTAAGGAGATTTATTGAATTGGCTTATACAATATGGTCTGGGTAGTCTAACAATGGCTGACTTGCACTGGAGAGTCCAAGAACCCATTAGTCATTTAGTCCTCAAGGTTAGGTGCTTGAGCACCTGTGGTGCTGAAGGCCTGGAGGATTCCTGGAGAGTTTCTGATCTTCAGTCTACATTGGAAGCCTGAAGAAGCTGGATTCTGATATCAGCAAAGGAATGAAGCAGCAGAATAGGTGAAGAAGGCAAGCAGACAGAGAATCAAAGTACCTTCTCCTATCGCCTTTTATCTGGCTGACCACTAGAAGGTGCCACTCACATTTAGGTTAGGTCTTACCACTTCAGATGATTTTTAGCAGGCCAAGTTGTGGTCGCATACTGCCTTTAATCTCAGCACTCAAGAGTCAGAGAGAGACAGGCATATCTCTATGAATTTGAGTCTGGTCTACATAGGTCAGATCCAGGCTAGCCAGAGGTACATAGTGAGACACTGTCTCAAAAAAAAAAAAAAAAAAAAAAAAATTTTTTTTTTTTTGATCAAGGAAATCCCTCAGAGGAATGCCCAACAGCTTGACTTTTCATTGATTCCAGATCTAGTCAAGTTGATGACCAAGATTTACCATCACTACCATCTTTTTTTTTTTTTTTTGGTAGGATCACCCTGTAAACCCAGCTGGCCTAGAACTTGCTATGTAGACCAGGTTGGTCTCGATCTCACAGAGATTTGCCTGCCTCTGCTTCTGGGGTGCTGGGATTAAAGGCGTGCACCACCACCCACAGTGCTCATCACAACCATCTTAATGTTGGGATTTTAAACTTTTTTGTTATTTTCCTTTGTGTGTGGCAGGCTCTTCCTGTGTATCTCAGGCTGGCCTCAAACTTACAACCTTTCTGTTTCTGCCTCCTGAGATGCTGTGATTATAGGTGAGTGTCACCACATTCCACTATATCAGCTTTTATTCATAGATAATGGGGATTATCTTTCCACTTATTGGCCTTATACATACTAAGCAAGTACTCTATCCCCTGCCTTTATTAACTTTTTAAAACTTTTTTAAAAATTGATTTTTATGTACATGAGTGTTTTGCACTCATGCACCAGTCATGCAACACTGACCAGAAGAGGGTGTCAGATCCCCTGAAATTGGAGTTAGGATGGTTGTTAGCTGCTGTGTGTTGCTGGGAACATGACCTGGGTCCTCTGCAAGAGCAGCCAGTGCTCTTAACTGCTGAGCTATCTCTTCAGCCCCAGCCAGACCTTTGTATTTTTAAATAGGGTCACACTAAGTTGCTCAGGCTAGCCTTGAATTTTATGATCGCCTCATCTTGGCCTTTTGATTAGCTAGGATTATAGGCCATTCAGTTTGGCATGTTATTGATTAAAAATACTTTTTTTTGGGGGGGGGGGTGGACCAAGCCTAGGACCTTATGCATACTTGACAAATGCTTCATGATCAGGCTATACTTCCAGCACTAAAATTGGTGACTTTTTTGGTTATATTTTATTTTACAACTATGAGTGCTTTGCTTGCATGAATGTAAGTGCAGTGCTTGTGGAGGCCAGAAGAGGGCATTGAATGTCCTGGAACTAGAGTTAGTGATCATAGTTACCAGGTGGGTGCTGGGAACTGAACCTAGGTTCTTTGTAAGAGTAAGTGCTCTTAACTGCTGAGTCATCTCTCCACTTTTTGTTTTGGTATATTGCCTTTACTGCTCCTCAGACTTTCAGGACTAAGCCGTCCAGACTCAGCCCCACATACCTGAGATTCCAGGTGTGTACCACAATGATGATTCTTTTAAGCTTTAAAAAATTTTTTTTTATTATTTTTATGTTTTTGAGTGTGTTGCCTGAATGCATGTAAGTACACCTGTGTTATGCAATGCCTATGGAGGTCAGAAGAGGGCATCAAATCCCCTGGGCTGGAGTTGGAGACAGTTGTTAGCCACCATTTGAGTGCTGGAAACTGAACTTGGGTCCTCTCTGTAAGAGCTGCAGTGAGCTGAGCCACCTCTCCAGCCCCCCATTATCCTTTTCGATGTTATTTGACGCTAATTGTTTCCTTAGTTTCCTTTTTGAATTAATAATTGTTAGTGTATGAAATATAACTGTTTGGGGTTGGAGATGTGCCCTAGGCTGTCGGGTACCTGACAGGCTCTCAAATCCAGAGGTGACGCTTAGTGACCTTTTAGCAGGAGTTTGTTTGGTGATGTGACTGACCCCTAGAAAGAACTCTACCATTTTTCATATCTGTCTCTTGATTTGGGTGCTTAGCTCAGGATATTGAAGCCTTGGCTCTGAAAATCCCATCAAGTGATAGCAAGTATACGCTAAGCCTCCATGCTCTGTTTTGCCTTCTAGGCTGCATTCCCTTCCAAGGTAGCTGCTTAAGGTCCCTCTCATCCCAGTGTTGTACTGATTTTGGTGGCTAAGGATAGGTCTGAGGCCCTAGTTTGTGTAGAAGCAGCTCAGTTATGAAAGCTTGAAAATTGGAGAAGCAAGAAGAAAGGATCATTTGTAGGAAGAGATCAAAAGCATCACTAGATTTTTTTCTTTCTCTCTTCAGAGTCTCGGGTAAGAAGAGTGAAAGCAAAGAAGCCAGGAAGACTGAAGAGCCCAAGGTCAGAAAGAAACCTGGGCCCAAGCCTGGATGGAAGAAAAAGCTCCGCTGTGAGAGGTAAGGGGGCATCAGTGTAGGGCATCTGCCTGTTGGGACAGCACCTCCACATGTGCTTTGCTTTACAGGGAGGAGCTGCCCACCATCTATAAGTGTCCTTACCAGGGCTGCACAGCTGTGTACCGTGGGGCTGATGGCATGAAGGTAAGGAGCAGGTGCCACCTTCAGCTAAGGATGCTTCAGGTCTGGATGTGCCTGAGTTGTGGTGGGTGTCAGCATGAGTTTACTGGAGGTAACAACTGCTTCTGTACAGCAAGGTGCAGAGTACCCAAGAAAGTACTACCAACATAATCCTAGTGAAGAATATGGAGCCAGCCCTTTGCTCTAGAGACACTCCCTGTAAGCCCAGCAGTTTCAGAGTGAAGCTTAAACAGGCCAGTGGTATAGAGTAGGAAGTAGTTGGATCTATCCTTCCAGGACAGTCAGTCATCAACTGCTGAGGGCACTACAGGAGCCCTTGGGAGGTAGGGTATGTCCAGATAAAAAACCGGAGTCTCTTTTCTGTTCCTCCTGTAGAAGCACATTAAGGAGCACCACGAGGAGGTCCGGGAGAGGCCCTGCCCACATCCTGGCTGCAACAAGGTGTTCATGATCGACCGATACCTGCAGCGCCATGTGAAGCTCATTCACACAGGTAACTGCCTTAGTCTTCTGAGCCTAGGTTTGACTGGCAGTGCATCTCAGGTGCCCAGTTAGAGGGACAATCCCCACATAGAAGGCAGTGCCCAAGTGGCTCACAGGGCTTGCTGTTAGGTAGTCTCAGGTGCTTATTAAGTACATGTAAAATATGAGTCCATGAACAGATGTGAGCCCTGCATGCTGAATTCCTGATGAAGTTTTTTTAAACTTTTGCCCAGGGTCTGGTCAATTTGTCAGAATTAATAGCACAGAGACCCTGGTACTCTTTTTGCGAGTTCACCCCCCCTTTAAAAAAAATTAACACTAGAGCTGGCAAGATGGCCCAGTGGGTCAAGGTGCCTCCAGTCAATCCTGAGAACCTGAGTTTGATCCCCTGGAGCCCACATGGTAAAGAGAGAACTGACTCCTGCAAGCTGTCCTTTGACCCCTTTTTCCCCTCCTCAGATACACACATGTGGCATGTACATGCCCCCCTCCCAATTAAAACTGTTAAAAAAAAATCCTCTTTTCAGACTAAAAGTTTCATGCATTATGGAAATTGTGAAAAACTACCTCCCACTTATACACCACTGACCACTCTGAGGGCTTGCTGTGTTTTTCTGCAGACATGTTTTAATAAGATACCCGTAGTCTTCATTCAGGTAGATTGTCCCTGGACAATATAGTTTCTGGACTTTGTACAAATGACTACAGAAACAATTTTCTCATTAGGATTTGCATATTTTATTGCTGGATCACTTACTTGGTTTCATAATGAAATTCAGGTATATGACAATTCCTTAATCTCCACACTAAGCATTTTGGCCTGTGTCTCCTGACAGATAACTTTGTTAGGTCTACATCTTCAAGCTTTCTATCTGGCCAATCACTATCATAACAGCAGCTTAAGAGGTAGAGCATTATAGAAAGTAGTTCATCTTGGAATTCACAGGCATTTTATAGGTATGTAGGCAGCATGGGTTGGACTAGTGGGATTGGTACACAGGGTGTGGCCAGTTTTTAATGTTTTAAGTGTGTGTACCTATATGTGCCATAGTGCACGTCAAGGTCAAAAGACAACCTGCAGGAGTCACTTCTGTCCTACCATGTGCGATCTGGGATTGAACTCAGATTTTCAGGTTTTAAGCCTTTAACTGTTGAACCTTCCCACTGGCCCTTGTTTGAGAGTTTCATATAGCTCAGGCTGACCTCAAACTTGATATATAGCAGAAGATGATCTTGAACTTATCAGCTTCCTTCCTCTCAAGTGCTGAGATTACAAGTATGCACCACCATACCTAGTGTAGTTGATTCTCAAAGTGTATTGAACCATTATACTCCCATCAGTGGTCCTGCTCCCAGTTTGGGTCCCTAACTAGGATGACTTCTAGAGAGTAGCTGTGCTGAACAGGGATCTGGGCTTCTCTAGGGATTTGTGATCCATAAGGGCCATCTGTTTTATCTTGAAAAGGGGCTTCAGGTCTGGCATGGTAGTTCCTGCTTGTAATCCTGGCACTTGGGAGGGTCAGCCAGGAAGATTGTCATGGTTTCAAGGCCAAACTAGGTAACATAGTGGACAGTTATGTTACAGTGGGTAACCAGGACAACCTGATCTACAGAGACTATTAAAAAATAATAAAAAAGAACAGACCAGGGCTGGAGAAATGACTCAGAGGTTAAGAGCATTGAATACTCTTGTAGAGGACTGGGGTTCAATTCCCAGCACCCACACAGCAGCTAACAATAACTCCAGTTCCAGGGGATTCGATGTCCTCTTCTGACCTCCATGGGCATTGTATGACACAGGTGCACTTACACATGCAGGCAATACACTCATACACATAAAATAAAATAAATTTAACAAAAGAACTTCAAATGCTCTTTTCAATGAAGAAGTTCCAGCCATATAACCACATTTTAAACAGTTTAGAAACCTTTATTAATGAAGTACTTTGTATCCAAATTGTCTTTCCTCTGTAAGTAATGTTGGGTTCCCAGAGGCCCTTGCTTGAGCATGTCTTTGTGTTGAGTAGTAACAGACACCTCTCATGGTGCAGATTTAGATATTTGGGGGCTGATGCTCACACCCGCTCTGGTCTTGCAGAGGTGCGCAATTACATCTGTGACGAGTGTGGGCAGACCTTCAAGCAGCGAAAGCACCTTCTTGTCCACCAGATGCGCCACTCAGGAGCCAAGCCACTGCAGTAAGTGTGGGCTGGGCGCCTCCTATGGCTGGGACAAGACGCAGCTTACCTCACCTGCCTCTGCCCCCCAGGTGTGAGGTCTGTGGGTTCCAGTGCAGGCAACGAGCATCCCTCAAGTACCACATGACCAAACATAAGGCAGAGACTGAGCTGGACTTCGCCTGTGACCAGTGCGGCCGGAGGTTTGAAAAGGCCCACAACCTCAACGTGCATATGTCCATGGTGCATCCTCTGACCCAGACTCATGACAAGGCCCTGACTTTGGAAGCAGAGCCCCCACCTGGGCCACTGAGCCCCTCAGGGACTATGGAGGACCAGGCTGTGAAGCCAGAACCTACCTGAGGACTGTAGGTAGACACTGGGCATGTTGAGCAGCTTGAACTCAGCAAGGGTGATGTAAGATTTCAGGACATTGTAATGTTCCTCACTTCCCCACTGGCAGTTCTGCTTGCTCTTTGGGGCCCATGCTGCACTCCACCCCACATATCTAGCAGCCATGTGTTAGAGGACATTTCTCTCTCAGGGTGAGGGAGGTGGGCTTGGTGTGTACTTCATGTAGCCTTTGTTGCCTGCGGTGGGACCAGCAGTTTATTTTCCTATGAATACCAAGCAGTTTGGGGCCAGACGCAGATTATGAATAATTGATTCCTCTTCCCAATTAGGGTAATCAAGGAGATTTATAATCTACTTTCTAGTGTAACAAGAGCTCTATGTTATGATCGCAATAAATTATTTACAATGGAGTCAGCTGGTGCACTGAGATGGTTGCAGTCAGAAGAGGCAGGGCTCCTGGTAGAGGTCAAGGTTGAGGTCAGCCTGCTGCCTGCACAGGAGGGCGGTGCTCACCTCAGGGTCATAGTCTCCACGGTCAGCCAGCAGCTATGAGAAAATACATTGTTGAGCACCACAGCCTGTTAGAACACAGCTTGAGCATGCTGTCTGTAGACTGAGGGCACAGGAAATGGACACTTTGAGTTGTGCTGCCAGCCTGATGGGTCTGTGTTGTGCAGCTACCATCTCCGGTATCATCTCGTTTTACCTAAGGTGTGAAATCAGCCCAAGGAAGATTTCTCTGGTTTGTTACCTCTGTCATGTTTGAGAAGCACTGTTTTGGGCATTGAGGTATTAGCTGCAGCAGAAAAAGACGTGCCTCTGTTACCAGTTGTACAGGACTACCCTGGAAAGCAGACAGGCAATCATGGGTCAGTGCACAATGAATCAGCACTAGTGTGTCCTGCCTGCTGTTCCTAGGGAGCAGCTGCCTCACAGGCTGGAGGGAACTTACCTGGAGCCAGGACTGGCCTTGGAGCTGCGAGCTCCTACTGGCCTGAAGTGACACAGCCCTGGTTTCCCCATCCACAAAGAGCTGGATCAGTTTGAGGTACATGTCAGTGGCAACATACAGGAAAGCCTCTTCCCTGACGACAGCATCTTTACTGAAGTAGGAAAGAAGGCTGCAAGTAAAGACAAAATGACAAGGGACTTGAAGGTGTCAAAGAGGTAAGTAGCAGCACAGAGACTGCCTACTCATTTGTAGAACAAAAATGACTGACAGGCAACTTTTCCTGCCTGGTGGGAGACCTTGAGGAAACTACTTTCTCCAACCATATCAGGCTCCACAGCTTACTCACCACTGACCAGCAGGTAGTAGTTACCTGTAGAAGGCAAATGGTAGCAGCCTGATGTACTGATCTGGGGCCAAGTGGAGGAGGTGCCTCAGCCTGGCATCTGCAAAACCAAGGAGTTCAGTCAGCTCTGTAAACTGCCATCCAGTGTGAGTGCTAAGGATAACTCTGAGATGTCATGTGCTCTGGGAAGTCTCTAGCTGTGGTGACGTTATGGAGCCTGTGACCTATACTGAGGACACCTGTCAGAAGCTGCTGGGAAAGGGGTCCCTTCTCCTGCAGTCTGAGAAAATGGGGTTGATTTGCTTTAAATGAGTGTCCTTAATTAGTGCCCCAATTAAAGTGGAGTTTATAAACTCAGCAAAAATATAAACTCACAAAAATTGAGCCCCTAGTTTGGGTATTCATGGTACACAGCTTTAATCTCAGCACTTAGAAGGCAGAGGCAGGTAGATATTTTGGGGTTTCAGCGTGGACTGTACAGTGAGACAAGCTTAAACAAAACAACGAAATTGAGCCCCAAGGTGTGTGTTCACAACTGTTTGAAAGTTGCTTCTGAAGAGAATGACCATCACCATGGTATCTAATCTGATGTTGGGCAGAGCCAGCCTCCCATCCTGTTCCAGGGTCTCACATGGCTTCTCACCTGTCTCTGTCAACTGAAAGAGCACCAGCCAGGACACCCTTTTTCTTTCTAAGCACATGAGGACCTCAGCACAGATGTCCACAGCCTTCAGATACTCGGAAGTGTCCTGTGACCCACAGAAGAACCATCAGAAGAGCTGGGCAGGTAGGGAGTTAGCCTTTTGTGCTAGGTGACAGAGATGAGTCCTAAGAGCTGCTGTGTTCATATGGATTAAGGAGTTTAGCCCTTTGAGTGAAGGGATTCTTTTTCACTCTCCAAAGTCTAAAACTGGTGACAACCTAAAAGTGCTGCCTTGGACCTTCCAGGTGGGAAAAGATTCAGGTAGAAGAAAAAGACCATGGCCTCTGAGGTGCTCACCCTCCAGGTCACTGCAGCAAGCTCTGGAGCAAGACCTCAAAAGCAAGGCCACACAGCAAACAGACCTAAATTCTGAGACATGAATTAAGGTCTGAGTGAAACTGGGATTTACTACTTGGTGCCCCAGCTCAGAGGTAGGAGACAGAAAGACCATCTCAACTGGAAGTTCTGACTTACCTGTGTGGTCAGATAAGACGAGAGTAGGCCCATCAAGGAGAAGAAAAGGAGGGATATCAATAGCTGTGAGGGAAACCATACAAAAGTCACACTCTGACACTCTAGGCTGAGCGAGAGCGAGACCATGACTAGGGCCTAAGGCCTTTACGTGATCTCAGCAGGAAATAAATTCTAATCACTCATTTATTTTTTGAGATAGGGAATCTTACTATGTAGCCCAGGCTGGCCTCAGATTCATCCTAGCTTTCTAAGTGCTCAGATTACCAGTTTGAACCAACATGCCAGGTTTTTGTCACTTAAAGAAGGCTTATTAAAGAGTAAACTCTGGCAAATAGGGTCTTAAAGTTTTTATTACACTTTATTTTGTGTACGTATGTGTGTGTGCCATGTGTCCTGAGGTCAGGACAACTTGTGTGAGTCAGTTCTTTTCTACCATATGGGTCCTGGGGATTGAATTCAGGTTGCTAGGGTTGGCAGCAAGTGCTTTTAAATAGAGTCATTTTCTACTAGCCTTTAAATGTAGTTACTAAAGGGGAGAGCCACAAGCAGCCTCGGCCCAGCCTAGTTCCCCTGCAAGTCTTGCTGCTAGAGTATATGTAAAAACCCTAGAAAACGCATCCAGAGATTGGCTGTGGAGCCATTCAAAACAATGGAAAAATAGACTTGATGAATCCTTGTGGAGTTTTTAATACTTAAGTGACCAAAGCATTTGGCTCTACTACTATTGTTCTGGTTTTCAGGTTGGTATATAAATTGTGAGCTGGCAAAGAACCTGTGTTTAGGAGTGGAGGGGGGGCATGGCTCTCGGCTCCCTTCTCAGACACTGGTTCCCATTTCTTCTACTGCTTCCCCAAGAAGTCTTGGCCGTCTATACCCTGCCCAGAGTGTCCTTAGAGGTCATGTGGGTGCTGCTTGGAATGCAGTGGATAGTCAGGGGCTTTTAAGGGCCCAGCAACCAAAGAGCCCAGAGCCTAAAGCTGACTGTCCCTCACCTAAAAGTTGAAACAGTCCCTTCTTGTGCCTGTGCAGATGAACAAAGCTACAGCTAATCCTACCTGTTTTGCTTCTGAGTTGTCTGAGTATGTACTTAGCTGGAAGTACCCATCAACACTAGGCACAGCTGTGGCAATGTGAATATGGCTGGAGGCTTTACACTGTGTTATGGGTGAAGGTAAAAACAAGCCCAGAAAAACACTTCCAAAAAGAAATGTATTTTTACCTTTAAACTTGAGCCCTATTGGGTGGGACATGGCAGCACCAGCTTTTAATCCCAGTACTTGAGAGGCAGAAACAGGCAGATCTCTTGTGAGAGTGAGACCAGTTTGGTCTATATAGCAACATCCAGGCTAGCTGGGACTACAGGGAGACCCTATCTCAAAATCAAACAAACAAAAAACACACAAAACTTGAAGCCTACTATAAATATAAACTCAGTTAAGTTTTAGTTTTGAATAAGGTGATAAAAAATCCAAGTCTCATGTTTGTCTTTGGAAAAGGAAAGTCACCAGGCAACACCTTGAGGACTACCTCACTTAAACAGATTATAAACAAGCTTACTAGAAAAAGGGCGCCGAAGAATTGTCTTACCTCCTCTCTCTCGAAGTCCAGATTCTTCAGCTGTCTCTTGACATTTTCCCTTTTCACTTTTGTAACTGCAAAGTGCAGTGCTGCAGCTGAGACCCAGGCCGGGGCGGGTGCCGGGGAAGCCGCGTCAGGTGAGAGGAAACTGACACAAAGACACATATTATAGAAATTAATTGTTTTAAATTTTATTTTATGTGCGTGAGTGTATTACCTGCATGCATGGAAGTATACCATGTGTGTACAGTGCCTACAAAGGCCAGAAAAGGGCATCAGGTCCCCTAGAACTGGAGTTTTAGGTGGTTGTCAGCCACCATGTGGGTTCTGGGAACTAAACCTAGGTTCTCCCCAGCCCCTGAGATTTGCCTTTTAAAGGATAGAAGGGAGTCATCAGAAATGAGGTTTGTGTCAAAGCATTCTGAAGCAGTAGACAGCTTGGTTCTGTCTACTTCACCCTGGCCTATTGGGGCCTTAGAGCTCTGAAGGAAGAGGCCATAGTACCACTGAAGTCTCAGTATCCTTTGGCTGTCCATGTGATCCTGAAAGTGGGCCAGTCCATTGGAGTCTATCTTTATTATCAGTGTAGTATCTCAGTAGCAGCAGGGTAAAAGTTTGCCAGAAAACTAATGACATACAATGTAAGAGTTTAAGGACTAATCTAATTTGTCTTTGTAGAATTAGGGTTAGTAGGCAAGGCTTGCTTTCCTCATTTGCTGAGCAGGTTTTAGAATACCCTTAACTAGGGAGGACACTAGCTACCAGGAAGAATTCCTAAATGGAAACAAGTGGATTAACATGTCTTGTTGAGGCCCTCAAGGAACTCCCTAGATGCTATAGGAGCTTGGTGGTCCTCATGAGGGCAGGTCAGTCAGAAATCTGTTCTTAGGTTGAAGAAAAACTGAGACTCTGCTCCTTGCCCTATCCCCCTGATATTGCCTGTCTTGGGCCTCTGACTCTGTGTTAAATAAACCTAAGAGCAGAACCCAGAGTTAGGGAGAAGGAAAAGCTGAGTTGAAATGAGACTTGATGAAACCATCCTTCAAGGAACACTTGAGCTACTTCCTTAGGCATGCCAGTCAGCTCAGTTGTCTGTTCCCCTTTCACTTGCAGAGGCTATATCCCAGGAAGTCCATAGAAACAGCCTAGCCCGAGGAGCAGCTGGGCTTCCTCTTGACATACTGCTATGGCTCACTTGCTGGCAAACTGCTGGGCTTCCTGCAGCTTCAGCAGCTCCTGAGGCAGTGTGCTTTGGCAGCATTTCTTCCACCGACTATACAGCACTGGCTCCAGGCTTGACCACCACAACTGTGGGAAGAGAATGATTACCAAGAAACAGATTAAGGCCACTGTCTTTGGACTCATCTTCAGTTGTTAGATGAGAGATACTGCCCTTTAGCCAATATCTCAGATCCCTCACTGCCAACGAGCTGGGGAACCCCTGAGAGCTCGACAGGGCTCATATTGCACTGCTTTACAACTTCAGTATCTTCTTTCTTTCTCATCTGAGGTACAGAGCAATTCCGTGAAACTTTTTTTTTTGAGACAAGGTCTCACTCTATAGCCCTGGTTGGTCTGGAACTTACACAGACCTGCCTGAACCTGCCCCCTCAAGTGCTGGGATTAAAGATATGAGTTACCCCTCCTGAAACATTCTTACTCTCTGGGATAAGGCTTGAAGGTGGGCCCAGAATGAGGAAATATCTTGTAATGTTGTCCACTGCACTGAGCTTGTTTCTCAGATATGCCCTGCTGAAAGCTGTTGTCTAAATACAGAATAGTTCATCTATAGGAAATTACATCCATGAACTACAAACTAGAGGACTGGAACTATCTACCTCCCCTTGTTAGAGTGGTGGACCAGATGGTGGTACCAGGGGACCAGGAAGTCCCAGCAGCCTCTTCTAGGAGTAATCATAGCACCTATAGACATCAGTTGTGCTTTGGGATGCATTGTACTTACTGTGGAGCTTCTAGTAAGCATATGGTAGTATGGGACTGCATGAGAGGAACTCCAAACAGGTAGGAGTGGTGACAGCTCTGAAGAACTGAGAATATGATCCTAAGGATTAGGTGAACCTTTTGGAAAATGGCACCCCTAAACTCTTGCAAAAATATCAAGGTGGGGACCTGTGAGATGGCTCAAAAGGTAATGGTACATGCTACCAAGCCTGATAACCTGAATAAGTTCAATCCCTGCAGTCTTTTGATCTCTGTATGTGTGTGCATGCATACACAGAATGAATGAATAAATGTACTTAAAAGATGGCCAGACATACCAGTGCAGAGGTCAGAAGCATGGGGCACTTGGTCTGGCACTCTGTCAGGGTCAGGTTGGCCATCAGTGATGGGTCTTTGCTATGGAAACAGGCATTAACGAGTCCCTAGAACAAGAATACACTGAAGCTCAGCAGTTTGCCACAATTCAGGCACCCATGGGAATCCTGGCTCTGAAAGATAGAACCTAACATCAAGATCCACCCCAAGGCATCCTGAGAAGGTCACATAGGAGGTACTGAATTACCCTGAAGAAGTGGATGGTAATATTGTAGGTCAGGGCACTGCCATGGCAACAGAAGTTTCTCTGTAAAACAGTTCAAAGTCAGAACAAGACCAACAGAGGTAGAGAGGCCAGTCCAGAGCATTTCTACATACCAACTCAGAGTTGACCAGCTGAAAGAACTCCTCACAGTTGAGGGTGGTAGGCTGTCCTGCCTGGGGGCTGCTGACAAGAATAGATGGAGGCAGACGGAGGAGAAGCCTTGGAAGGAAGGGGATGTGTTATGGTGAAGATGAACCAAGGACACCAAAAGGATGCTCTGTCTCTGGTTTGTACTCTGTACAACACCAATCCTCAAATTCTGGCTCAGACTGCATCACACTTCTCAGATTGAGAAGTGCTGTTGGAACCAGAGCCCCAGCCTCCAGTCCCCATTGTCCTTGTTTTGGACAATGTGTTTGTCATACAAATATGTCTTTGTTTCCAACTCCTAAGCCCTGCTTAGGTGCTGAAGATACCCAAAATGCATTACAAAAAATATATAATAAAACAAATTAACAATGAAATAGAAGGGTATACTATTAAGGGGGCAATGCTTTAACTACAGTTCCATTGTGAAAATGACTGCAGTGTACATTGCTGAGCATGTGGTTTTGCTTATTTTGATGTGTTTTTTATAGCACATCCTTCATTAAGATTCCTGAGTCTGAATAGGAATACTTCATCCAAAGCTCCTTTTATAAGTTTACACCTGCTTCCATGGGAGCCACCAAGATGATGAAGCCATCCTGAGCTCGGGGTAGCAGAATAGAAACAACTAATAGTGAAGACATTAAAGATAAACTGAGTCACTGTGGTATCTGTTACCGTTTGCACAGGAGCAGTTCTTGCTGTCTTTTCAGGCTAGTAGCCATGCTTCCCTCACCAGCCAGAGCCTGGAGCCGTCTTCGGAACACCCGGAAGAGAAAGTGACTCTGAGAGGTAGAGCAGCTGGAGGGCACGGCAGGACCTCGCTCTAGCTCTAGGTCCATAGCCATCTCCTGGAAAAGAGTAGGACCCATCTGCCTCTGATTTGTCCCCAAGTATGAATCAAGGCATTAAAGTCCTCAAGGCTCACCATGGACCTTAACTGGGGACCCTGAGTTTGGGAGGGTTGTCTCCACTGGGATGGGAGTGAGAAGGGGCAAGAATACAAGCTTTTCTATTTGAAAACCACTTTCAGTCAGATGTGGTAGCCCAGGCCTGTAATCTCAGATACTTTGGAGATTTAAGGCAGGAGAATTACAGATTTAGGACCTACCTGAGCTAGAGCATTTGCCTAGAGCCTTAAGTTCAACCCCTCAGTATCACAAAAACAAACACATAAGACCATTTTTAAATCACAAAAATAAAAACAGTGCAAGGAGTACCCATCACTAAGCCATATTTGCTTGTAGCTGGCACTTTGCCCTCTTATTTTTTGCTCCCCTCTATCTGTAGGTATATACACCTGTAGAGATGAGCTGAAGACAATGAGCTGTGCTCAAGGCTCTCAACCTCAGTCTTCCAAGCCTCTGTAAGCATGTTCTCAGGCTGGCATCAAACCCCCATTAACAGCAGAGCTATGTTTCTGTCTGCCCTCATTACAGGGTCAGGCCAGCATTTCATTGTTACAGCTCCTGAGCCCCCTTTATTGGGGAGACTTTCCTAAGATTAATTATACTAACAATTGTCAAGAGAATACATGTTACTTTTTAAACACCAAAGGATGCTCCATGTGTTCAAAATAATCATGAATTCCACTTTGAACCTGCATTTGGATCTGTATCTTATTTTTAAAAATAATTTCCTCAGTCTAGGCTGGGAATTGATGTCACCAACCAAGAACACAAAGCCTAAGCCACAGAACTGGCTTCTCTGTACCTTTGCCATTCATCTTAGTCTCCTTTTGCATCCAACAGAAGGCCACAGAGGACAGCGCTGAGCACTCTGAGCACATCCATTAGCAAATATGTCTGCCTCGCTGATGTACCATTCTGGATGCTTTCACAGAGCTCCATTAAGGCTGCATTCTCCTACTCTCCCAAGAGGGCAAAGTGGCAGAGGAAACAGCTACTATACTTTCAGGAGGAATAAACCAGCCAGGTCATATGATATGAGGGAGAACCTGGCAGGCTTGAGGAATGAAGAGGCCCTATTGCCACGGAGGAGTGGCCAGGAACCTGATATAGGATGACAGGTATAGCCTTGATGACTGAAGGTGTGTGTATGAAGTGAACAGGTATCTTGTCCACTTAACAGAAATAACATGCTTAGTACCCATGTGTAGTCACAGCCTGTTGTGTACTTACCATTCAGTTTTCTTTCATTCCCCACATTTCTAAATTTACCCTTGAAGAAATGACATCATGAAAGCCACACATATGATTGTGGGGGGGAAAACCATACATACTGTTACGGTTTGGATCTGAAATGTCCCCTAAAAGCCAGGTGCTGAAAGCTTGTTCCTCAAAGCACCAGTGTCCAGAGTAGCTCACAAGGGCTCTGACCCCATCCATTTATAGATTCATAGCTGAATAGACTATTGGGAGGTGATAGAAAGTGGAATAAATTCACAGAGCACACTGTTATTCTGAGTCTTAGCCATGGTATGGATGATGCAAGTTTCTATTCTGCTATGTTACCATTAGGTAAGGTGGTCATAAATACCATACCTGAGGGACAGGCTTGATGCAGTGAATACACTGCACTCTGGAGTCCTCTAACTCACCTGCAGCCTAGAAAGAACATCTTCATTTCCTGTGCGGCCACCAAGGACCAAATCTGAATTCTCTGAGTGGTTATAACTCCTTGAACTGAAAGTAAAACAGCAAAAATCTGCTTAGTCCTTCCTGACAGTACTATAGTGCCTATTCTCCCTATATCCACAGTGAGGTGCCTGCACTTTATGGACAGCATGGCATTCCAACGATGTACTAGCAGTCCAAAAACAGCAAGTACAAAAGAACTGCTAGACACATTCCTGTAGCTCCAGCACTCAAGCAGCAAAGGCAGGAGGATCGTTGCAAGTTTGAGGCCAACTTGGTCCATACCAAAAGTTCCAAGTCAGCTGCACAGCAAGAACTTAACTAAAATGTACCATAACCAAGTATAGTTTATCCCAAGAATGCAAGGTTGATTTAACATACAAAACCAAATTCGTATGCTTATAAATAGCATAAAAACAAAAATACATGGTTACATCAATAGATGTAGAAAAAGTATTTGGTAAAATTTACACCCTAACATGATAATAACTCAATACACTAAAAACAGAATATAATTTCCTCAGCCTGACAGGGCATCTATGAAAAAGCTAAAGCTACACTCACCATTGAAAGACTGAAAGCTTTCCCTTAAGATCAGGAATAAGACAATCATGTCTTTTCTACCATATGTCTTCAATACTTCATTCTATGTTCTAGCTAGGGCTGTATTCAATATACAACAACAACAACAAGAGGCATCCATACGAGGAAAAGCTGAACAATTTTCATTCACAAATGACATAACCATATATATATATATATATATATAGTAAACACTGAATAATTCACTAGAAAAGAACTATTAGAAGAAATAAATTAGCTTGTTGGCTCGATATATAAAAGTCATCAGTTGTATTTCTATACTTTATCCATGAATAATTTAAAAGTAAGCAGGAACAGTAGACACTGAAAAGAATAAAGTACTGGGGCAGGTGGACCTTTGTGAGTTCGTGGCTACCCTG
This sequence comes from Eospalax fontanierii, assembly GCA_035773235.1. Taxonomy (NCBI): domain Eukaryota; kingdom Metazoa; phylum Chordata; class Mammalia; order Rodentia; family Spalacidae; genus Eospalax; species Eospalax fontanierii. Next base: position 43,240,598 of record CM069552.1, read on the forward strand.
GTCTGCACATAGGATCCTGTCTCAAAATACAATGCATTACAATATAATACAAACTTAGTGATATATTTAATCATTGAAACTCTAAAATACTATTGAAAGAAACTAAAACCTAAATAAATGGAAAGAAATTCCATGAACATGCAAAGGAAAATTTAGGTACTATTAAGGTGACATTATTACCCAAAGTGATAGACAGCTTTAATACAATCCCTGTCACGATCCTAGACTGTTTTGTAATTGATAAGCTGATCCTAAAATTCAGATGGAATTGCAAAGGATCCAGAATGGACAATACAATCTTAAACAACAACAAAGCTGGAAGACTCATTTCTAAATTTCAAGACCTACTTCACTGCTATAGTAATCAAAATAACATACTGAGAAAGCAGACAGGATTGGGAGTCCAGAAATAAACTATCCTGTAAGTGGCCAATTCATAGGTGTACCAAGACCATCCAATGGAGAAAAATCTTTTCAACAAAAACATGTAAAAGAATAGGGTGAGTTTCACACCTCACATAAGTCAAAAATGTAAATAGAAAAGCTAACCCTAAAAACATGTACCAGACTTCACCAGATTTTAATTTCTGTGCATCAATGGACACTAGAGCGTGAAAAGACAACTTATACAATGGGACAAAATATTTACAACTCAGATATTTGCTAGGCTTATACCTCAAATATATAAAGAATTCCTTTAACTCAATACAATAACACAATTTTAAGGGAGTTGACAGTACAGGGCACTTTCCTAAGCTGTGCAAAGACCAGAGTTTGGTCCCAAGTAGCACAAAAGAAAACTGGGAGGGGTAGGAGGCAGGCAAAGGATAGGAACAGGTATCTCTAAATAGTCCACAAGCACATGAAAAGAAGCTTATCATCATTACTTTCAAGAAAATGCAAATAAAAACCAAAATGAGGGGCCAGGCTTGATAGGGCATGCCTTTAATCCCAGCACCGGGGAGACAGAGGCAGGCAGATCTCTGTGAGATCAAGGCCACCTTGGCCTGAGTTCCAGGCCAGTTGGGTCTACAGAGAGACTCATATGCATATGCCCAGGAAAAAAACACAGGTCCCCCCCAAAACCTACACACAATGTTCATAGCAACATTATTCACAACAGGCTCAAAGTAGAAACAATGCAAATGTCTGTCAATGGAAGACTGGATAAAAATGTTATATATTGTTCAATGGCATATTAGTCAACCATAAAAGAAGACAAAAGTACCACTACATGGATGAATCTTGAAAATATTTGCTCAGTGAAATAAGCCAGAAACAGAAGACCGCATGTAACTGTTTTTATGTAATGTCCAGAACAAGCAGTTTTGCAGGCAGTGGACTGGTGGTTGCCAGAGGCTAGAGGTTATGAGCAGGCTACCCCCCTAACTGCATATCTTCCCATGCCTTGAGCTACTCTCAAGAGTCCAAGGGGAAAAAGACATTGACCCCAGTTTCACTTTGCTGGGGCTACCACAACTATCATCCCAGCCATCAAGACACTGAGATAGAAGAATTGAGTTCTAGGTCTGGGCTACACAGACCCTTTCTCAAAAAACAAAGAACTTCCTATGCTGCTGGTTGTCCTGTCACATAAATATGCAGAAGATGACACACCAGTACTTATATGAGTTGTGCTGGTCTGTGCTCTTCTACCAAGGTGGTAGAATCTCTCCTTTCCTCCTTCCCTCTCTCTTTCTCTCTGGTCCTCCCTCCCTCCTTTCCTCTCTCCCTGTCCTTCTTTCCTCTTTCCCTCCTTCCTCCCCATTAACTTGTCCAGGAGCAAGCAAATGCACATTTAAAAAACAGACTCTTTCATATTTCAGTGCTATGACACAGTCACTGATAAGATAACAAGAGAGTTAAAACCTAAGAGTCACTAACAGTGACTAACAGTGACCCTGAAGATGAAGGGCAATGACAGCCACCTCAGGGAGACACCATCTAGTCAACCTCTACTAGGGGACTGCTACTTCTTTCATGGCAGTCTGATGCATGGTATGAAGAACTGGCCTCACTTGCTCAGCCATTTGTTCCTTCTTCACATTTGCTGACTCTAGACAGGTGCAAAAAGAGTGCCAGAGTTGTCCCGATATGAGCTATACACAGAAACAGGTTGCCTTCATTTTAAGGAATCTCAGATCCTTTTTATAATTTATAAGATCCACCCAAATGTACTTTGGGTAATTTGTAATGTGACTGGACTGAGAGAAATTAAAAAATGCATTCTCAAAGCTGTCATTAACAAAAAGCAGGTTTTTAAGCAGTGTGTTACTCACCTTTGGTAGAAGTCCATCAGCTCACTGACAAGGACTGTACAAGCCACTTCCAGGTCTCCATCACAGCCTCCCAAAGCAGATGGTGCCGGGAGGTAGTGTTCATAGATTGCCCACTGGTGGAAGTCCTGTCTGCAACATGAACACTGAGATCAATTCTGAGGACTATTTCATACAGCAGCACATAACTTCCATGACTAAGCATACTGGTGATTAGTACTAGCAGCCTGAGAACTCACGGTGGGGTGAGGTCTCACTGTCAGCAAGGTAGGGACCTAGGCTGTAGGAAAAGCCCACTCTAAGGGTAACTCTGGACCCAAAGCCCAGGCAAGGTGTCAACCCTGCAGTGTGACGACTGCGTATCTGTGAACACAGTGAATGTACTAGGCAGCTATATCATTGCAGTCTGAGTTACCCAATAGTCTGAACCATGCACAGCCAACAGGGGCATGGCTGAGAAACCTAGACCATAAACTACAGGTCAGCTACCAAAGAAGGTGGTACTGCCTATGCTGACAGGAAGGGTCTCAAGGAATTGGTAACTGTGGTCTACACTAAGTGGAAAAAGCCAAACCCAAGTGAGATATCCCATATAACCAAAGACAGCTGAGGGTGACAGAGGGGCAGCCCTCTGTCTTTGTAGGCTGTGATCTGCACAGAATCTATGTACTCAGGCAGGAAAGTAGCCTGGGGATGTGGTTCATTGGGGGAATGCTTGCCTAGCATGGGTAAGGCACTGGATTCTAGCCCTAGTTTCCAGCAGAGAAGGAATAGGGGGAGGGGAAAGGGGGAGAAGAAGACCGCTCCCTCAAAAAATGAAACAAAAGCCCAACAATTAAAAAAAAAAAAAAAAAGGCAAAACAAAATGGAGAGAAAAGGAAAGATAGAAAATTTCTAAATCCATAGAACTTGTCCAAATACAATCTCAAGGCAACCCTGACTAGAGGGGTTAAAAAGTGAGGCTGTAATAAAACCTCATACCAAAAAACCTACTCATGGTTTACTCAGTTCCCAGTGCCCATCTCAAGCTAGTACCTCCCTGGAATCTGCTCTCTCATACCTCTACTGCCTCCCAACAAACAGCCTGCCCTGTGTCCCACATCACTTGCTCCCACACGGCCTATCTTGAGATCAGATCATTCCTCCCTGCCTATGTATGTCTTAGGTCTACCTGTGGCTTTACCAGAGCACACAGAGTGCACACTTTCTCAGCATAAGTGCTGGCAGTGGAGGGCTCCTGCATGTGTCTGTTTTCATTTATACAAAGGTGCCATACAGGCAGGCTTGTCCCATTCACTTTGTACCCCAGTTTCTGAGACATTCTAGAAATGTCTGGCACATGGTAGGAGCTATGTATTCCTTCAATGGAGGAATGCACAACTGAAGTTGTACTGAAACATTACCCAGTTAGCCTGAACATCACACTGAGGTGCTGTATGAAGCAGACCTGGAGACAATGTAGGGATTGTGATACTGCTTTAGAAGGCAGTGCTCTTGAACCCTCACCTTTCTGTATCTGAGAGAATATCAACTTCAGGTTGAATTTCTAGTTCCAGCTGTAGCCAATCCCTGTAAGTTAACTGAGAGAGAAAAATTCAGCACAAGGAGGACAAAACACAAAAATTCACCAAGTTCATAAACATTTGTCATTATATCTCAAGAACAAAGATCTGTGTCCTGTGCTATCATGAAATGGGGAGATGATACATTGTGGAAATACAGTTTACAGACTTTGAATATGAAACTAAAATTGTTGAAACTGATATATTTTGTTTGTTTAAGATAGGGTCATACTTTATACCTGAAGGCTGGCCTAGTACTATGAAGCCCAGGCTGGCCATAGATTTGTGGAAATCCTGCTTCAGTTTCCCAAGTGCTGGGATTACGGGCATGCACCACCATACCAGACAAAACTAGTCTTTAAACTAGCATTACCACCTAGTTGTGAACAATTAACTGTGGTCTCTACAAACCTATTCCCTGATAGGTTATTATGCAGTAAGAAAAGATTTTCTAAGGAGTAAGGAAAACAAATCTTGATATAATAACATGCTTCAAATCATCATGGTTGCTTATATCTTGGTTTTTAATTCTTTATTTATTTGGAACTGGGAACTGAACCTAGGGCCTCACATGCTAGCTAAGTGTTCCACCACTGGGTTATACCCGCAGCCTGAGTTGGCAGGGGGAAGTTCATATCTTATGAAAATTCTTAGAGCAATTCCATAAATCTGTGTGGCCTCATCTCAAAACTTTACTTGCCATGGAAAAAACAGCACATCACAAAATATCCCTCCATATACTCCTACTTGGACAGAGGCCAAGGCAGACAGTAGCACATATATGATGCAACCAAGAAGTAAGGCTACAAACTTGATGACAGGGTACTCTGAGGAGTCAGTAGTGGATACCTAGTTATTCACCTCTTCACCCTTCCTCACACTGGACACAAAGCCATGCCACGGTAAACTGATATAGCTAGCCACAAAGAATGTGGCAAAACAACTTTTTTCCTAAATCAGGCAAACACAACTGGGAAATAAGTAACATGGTCTGTTTGTGGGAATGATGCTAGGCTCTGGTTCCCAGAAGCAGAGAGAAATCAAGACCCCACCATAAGATGTCTGTGAAAAGTTAACTGTTGGGAGAAACTGGGCAAAATACAGCAAGATCTTTCTGTAATGTTTCTCACAGCTTCAATGACCTCAGTGAAAGTTTCAACCAGGTGTTGCTCTGGTCGCTCAGGAGACACAGAGCAAGTCCTCACCCATGTGCCTAGAGACACAGACCCTCCACCTTCAACACATACTAGAGTCAGGGCATGTGACATGGTAAAAAACATGAAGACCTACATAAAACTCCTCCTTCTTCAACAGCTCCTGGAAGCTGTTCCATTTCCATAGAGAATGTGCAGCACTCTGCCAATCTGTAGAAGAAAGGTACAAGGGTCTCCAGGGGAGGTCAGCTGTGTTCTCTAGACGGCATGCTCGGGCTTCTGAGAACAATCTGAACATAATGAACTGAAACTGAAACAGATAGCAACAAGTTCATAGTGAGAGAAGGAAAACAATTGTGAGGATACACCAAGAGAGCCACACAACCATGGCCAATCGATACTAGTGTTTTCCCTTAGAACTACACCATCTGGACCAGCAAAATGTTGGTTTTTTTTTATCAGTGATACATTACTAGCACAAGTCCTTACCTATTGGGAAGACAGATAGGACTCTCTACCCTTATTTAACAAGCCCCTGGCTAATCAAGTTCCCTAGATTATGTTGGGTCTTTAATTTCTACCCAGGCCCTAGGACCAGGTCCTCAAAGTATGAGTGTAGCCTGGATTCCCAGGAGTCCCATTTTCTAGCCAGGGCCCACAAGTCTAGACTTTCAAAAGTTTCTTTGCTGATTCTTTTTACTTTTTCTTTTTTTCAAATAGGGTCTTGATTGGAGAGATGGCTCCAAGTGGCTGTTCTTGCAGGGGCCCCAGGTTGGGTTCCCAGTATCCACATGGCCTCTCACATAACAACTGTACATAACTTCAGTCATAGGGGATTTAGCGCACTATTCTGGCCTCTATGGGTTTGCACACATGTGGTGCATTTATATATTATATATATGCAGGCAAAATACTCATACACATAAAAATAAATTAAAAAGTTTAAAGCTGGGCATGGTGGTGCACACCTTTAATCCCAGCACATGGGAGGCAGAGGCAGACAGATCTGTGACTCTGAGGTCAGCCTGGTCTACATAGCAAATTCCAGATTCATCTGGGGCTACATGGCAATCCTGTCTTAAAAACAAACAAAACAAAAACAGGGTCTTATAAAGGCCAGGTTGGTTTTGCTGCATAGCCAAGAATGACCTTGAATTTTTTGATCCTCCTGAGCATTGGGATTACAGGTAGGTGCCCCCACATCTGGTTTTATGTGGTAGGGGGGATCAAACCAAGAGTTTTGTGCTCGGCAAACATTCTACCAATTGAGCTACATCCCCAGTCCTATTTTTCTTTAAGAATTATTTTCATTTCTATTTCTGTGGGCATTTGTGAATGTATGCACACATATGTGTGCAGGTGCCCACAGAGGCCAAAAGCAAGCACTGGATTCCTTGGAGCTAGAGTTACAAGTGTTTTTGAGCCTAACATCCTAACATCAGTGTTAGGATCCAAACTCTGGTCTTCATGATAGAGCAGCAAGTACTCTTCACCACTGAGGCATTGTCTCTACACACACACACACACACACACACATACACACACACACACACACACACACACACACACATATATTTATCTGCATTAATCTGTTTTATGTGTGCTCATGAAGGTGTTTGTGTAAAAGTGAGAGAACAACTCATGGGAGTCTACTTTCTCCTTCTACCATGTGAATTCTGGGGATTGCACTCAGTTTCCTAGGCTTGGAAGCAAGCACCTTTACCCACTGAACTATCCTGCTGACCCTTATTCTTTTCTTTCTCTTCTCTTTTCCAGTCCCCTCTCCCTTCCTATCCTTCCTAGCACCCATATTGGACAACTCATAGCTACCTGTTAACTCCAGCTCCAAGAGGTCCAATGCCTCTCTGTCTTTGAGTTGCTGGGATTAAGGGCATGCACCACCACACCCTGCCATATAGTTGAAGGAGAAGCATATACTTATAGCTGTCATCTTAGGCCTAGTTTAAACTCAGAGAGAAAAGAAACAGCAATATTCTGCATGAAAGACTCCCCAAGCAGACAACCAGGCTGGTCCAGAGATGGTCTGATACATAGTGTAGCCATACACTGGTATAAATGCCAAGGAAGTCAAGGACCTCTGCGTTGGCTAGAAAGCTGCACAACCCAGAGACTTTTAGATCAAAAAACAGGAACCTGGAAGACCTACCTTTTTGACTAGGCCTGGAGACAAACAGTTGTGCAAGGTATCACAGGACTGCGGAGAGAACTTGCACAAAAAATAAGAAATTGCTGCTGTACAGAATCTGAAAACAGAAAACAGTGCACACCATTAATCCTACCACTCAGGAGGCAGAGGCCAGCCTGGTGTCATAGCAAATTCTAAGGCAGCCAGAGCTACATAGTGAGACTCTGTCTGAAAAAAAGCAGTTATAATGGACAATATAATTCATGCAAAACTGGGATAAAGGAAAAGTAAGTTGAATTCACAGAACTGAATTTAGTACATTTTAAACTGGATGGCCTGGCTCCACTCTGGTTTAAAGAACTGTTGGTTCACTTTGAACTCAGCATCCCTAAGTAGGAGCTGCTGTCTCCAGAAGCTCACAGGCACACAAAGGCTGAGGCAGGAGAGACATACACATACAGCAACAATGTGAGCAAGGACACATGTTCAGTGGGTATGTGTGAGAAGCCATATCAGGACACAAGAGAAATGAGGTATACCCTTCTGGCTCTTGATCAGTCAGGGAACATGGCATTCAATAAGGGGCACAGTTAGGAAGACTGGTACAAGTACCTCTAAGCTCAGGTAAGTGTCACCTGTGTTATTCTGTGAAAAGGAATCTGAAGAACTAGAAAGAAAATATGTTCCACGTCTTGGCAGAAGACATTGTATAGAGAGTAAACAAAACTCTTAGTACAATCTCAGCTACACATGGGGCTTTGGCCACTAGACATGACCAGTGAAGACAGGTGTGCAAAAGGAAAAGACAATACAGAACAGAGGTAGACCCTGAAGACCCCAGGACAAGAGAAGTGGTGAGAAAGAAAGGGAGACTGAGGCAAGGACAGTGTTGGGCTGGTATCACGATCCATGCCTGGGCAGGCTTCACACCTATCTTAAGGTTCCCACAAATGACAAAGAGCAAAATGAGAGAACCTACACCAAGAAATAACAGGCAATGACACATGAAAGTTAAACCCCAGTGAGCACTGCCTATCCGAAGATCTGTGAGGTACAGAAGACTGAAGAGCCAATGGGAAACCACAGCCACGACACTTACCCAGTGTCCTGAGTTGCTTCTCACACCTCCCCTCTTAGCAGCAGCATTGGCATTAGTGCTCAGTATTCTATTCTACCACCCAACTGTACCCTGAGGCACCTTATGTTAGCAAGAAGAGATGGCCTATTCTTTCGCTTATTAGATGGTGCTTTCTCACTGGGTCTCCACCAGGCACCAGGCTGTTTCTATCTGTCTGTCTCTTCTGAGATAGCATCTCACCATGTAGCCTTGGCTGGCCTAGAACTTACTATGTAGACCTGGGTAGCCTGGAATTCACAGAGATCTGCCTGGCTCTGCCAAGTGCTGAGATTAAAGGTGTGTATCACTATGTCCAGATGTTTCTGTCTCTTGAGTTAAAGCACTTTGAGCACTGCAGGCTCTCAACAAAGGCAGAGGCCCCAAGGACTGACTGTGGTACTAAATGCCCAAAGGATTTGGGTGTGTTTTAGCAACACCAAGGCTGTTTCCCCAAGTCCCCTCGAGGGGCAAAGGCTCTCACTCCCTCTCTCCCATTCTGCTTACATTTTTTAAAAAAGATACATTTATTGTTATTTTATGCATATTAGTGCTTGGCCTGAATGTATTTATAATAGTATACCTACCACATGTGGGTAGTGCCCAGTTAAGCCAGAAGAGGATATTAGAAGCTCTAGAACTGGAGATAAGGACAGTTATTAGCTGCCATGTGGGTACTGGGAATTGAATCTAGGTCCTCTGCAAGAACAGCAAATGTTATTAATAGCTGAGCCATCTCTCCAGCCCCTCTGCTTATATTTCTTATGCTTTCTTTTGGTTCTATAATGGTAAGCCCACAATAGTACCTCTGTGAGGTGTATACTGACTCTGACTGCCTGTTTGGGTCCCACAGGGTTTCTTAAGTATCGTGACAGTGGTCCTTACCTGAGCAAAGCTCTGCCCAAGCAACCCAGGAACTTACTCCAAGACCACACACTGTATCCCTAGCCTAATCGCCAACAATTCCCACCAGTCTCCTGATCAGAGCAGTTTCAAGAGGTCCCCAAGTCTAAAGAAATCATGACTCTGAATAGTGTTCAGAGTTTCCCTCAGCACCCAGCTTCTGCCTCCCCACAGGTGCCCACTCCCTCTCAGTGACAGCCAAGGCAGCTACTCCATGTTCATTCCTGACTGCCTAAGAGAGTTCTCTGGGGCAGACTCAGCACTCTATGAATTCTTGTTTGTGTGTGCTAGCACTAAGGGGCAGAAGAATGTGTTTAAAACTCTTAAAGATGGGGCTGGAGAGATGGCTCAGCAGTTAAGAGCACTAGTTACTCTTCCAGAGGACCTGGGTTCGTTTCCCATCACTCACATAGTGCTGAGGTGGGTTAGCTACAATCATCCATAATTCCAGTTGCAGGGGATCAGTTGCTTTTTTCTGGCCTCCATGAATACTACACATATGGGGTATGCTTACATACACACTGGCAAAACACTCATACACATTAAAAAAAAGAAAAGAAAAAAAAAATGAGTGTTTTAAGAGACATAGTATGTTATTTGCCAAATGGAAACTCAGAAACCTGACCAGAGGGAACTGGTCTTACCACCTACCAGAGGGCCCCAAGACAGCCAAATGGCTTTCACCATGACTGTAATGTAGAAGGACATTTACAATCTAGTGTTAATATTGGTAATGGCTTTCAACTTCAGCAGTCCTTTAAAGTAGTATGACTGCCAGATGTGACGGTGCACACCTTTAACCCAGTACTTGGGAGACAGAGGCAAGCAGAGTTCTGTGAGATGGAATGAGACTAGCCTGGTCTATACAGCCATAGTTCCAGGCCAGGTGAGGCTACAGAAAGACCTTGTCTCAAAAAAAAAAAAAAGAATAAATAAGTACTATGACTCATTTTTATAAAAAAACACATATTATAAATACCTGTTAAGTAAAATTCTGGGAGGATACATCCTAGAATGCCAAGAAACATTCATGCTTAGCACACACTTAACCACTCACTACACCCCAGCCCTGGTCTTTATAATTTTATCTGCTGAGTATTTCTCCCCTTTTCTCAGGAGAGGAAAAACAGTCACTAAGGAACTTAGGAATGGCTTACTTCATACAGAAGATCAAGAATTCCTTGGTGTGGCAGGTCAGGAGGCTATCCAGGAACTCAGGGACAGAAAGGCTGCTAGTGAGGGTAGGAATACCTGACTCCACCTCTGGGAGCAAGGACCTGGACTCGCCTAGATGGATGGCCAGAGCGGCCAACCCCAATACATGAGGGGTACTCAGGCTGGGGCCCTGAAATGAGGAGAAAGGGAGGTGGCAAAGTTAATGATAGCCTGTTCTCCAGCTAGAAGGCTGAAAGGCACTGAGAACCACAAGGCAGGAGTAGCCTAGGCTGAGTGGCCTTAAGGAGGCAGGAGCCTACCTGGTGACGGAGCAGCTGGCAGAGCCGAGTGAGTACTGCAGGGAGAAGCGTGTTCCCACAGAGGGTCCTCACAAAGAGGGTAGCCCAGGGGCTCTGTCTGCAGAGACACAGAACAAGACATTGGCTGGTCATGGCCCCATACATCCCTCCCACAACTAATCCAGGCATGGAGGCCTACAAAAAGGGTCAGGTTCTTCCAATAGTGGCCTTTCTGTAACATAGACCACCAGTCTTCGGTGGAGTACTTATTTGACAAAGTTCAGCCTAGCCATCTGCTCCTGGGACTGGAGCTCACCCTGCTTGGCCCATGATCTCAGTTCCCTAGGACAGCAGGAAATCACTCTTACCTCTCTAGGGGCACAAAGCTGGAGGCTGCCATTAGGTTCTGACAGAAGGCTGTGAGCAAGAGATCTACAACCTGGGAAGAGATGTATCACTATGAGGCTTTGGCCTTCCTTATTTGTGAGTTGAGAGGAAGCAAGTCTATGTAAACAGAACTAAATCAAAGACTACACTTAATTTTTATTTATTTATTTAGTGTGTATGTGTGTGAGCAATACCATAGCACATGTGTGCAAGTCAGAGGACAACTCTCAGGAGTACCATCTTGTGAGTAATAGGGATTGAACTCAGGATGTTAGGCCTACACCCACACAGAGCTGCATTTAAAAAGGAAGTTACATTTCAAGTTGGTACCAAATCCCTGAACTGAACAAATGCAAGTATTACTACATAAGTGAAAATCTTGAAACTTCAGAATGCCTAGTAGAACAGGCAAGCCTTGACTGTAAAGGACAAGAGAGTAAATATTATAGGCCGTGGGGGCTAAAACCAGCCTCTGCCAAACAGGCTTCTTTAAAATGTAAAGACAAGCTGGACCTGATGTTACATGCCTATGATCCTAGCACTTGGGAGGTAAAAACAGGAAGATCAGGAGTTCCAAGGCCAACCTGGCTATAAAGTGATAGTGAGACCAGCACAGGCTTCATGAGACCCTGTCTCAAAAAACAAAACAAAACTAGTTCTCAACTCACAAACAGGCCAGGGAGGGCCCATGTACAATATACCTGACTCTACACTGTTTACTAATCTAAGAAGGAACTGCAGCCTGGTTCTAATCCCCTCCCCCACAACACATACACACCTCCTGGTCCTGCCTCTTGAGTCTGGGAAAAAGGACATTGAGTTGAATTTTCACTCTTTGGAGTCTGTAGTCATCATTACTGTGACCCAAAGCAGCATTTAGTCTTTCAGAAATCACAGCCACCTGAGCAGATAAAACTATAAACAGAGAAACCAGTTAGGTAAGACAGCAAACATGGAAAGGAACAATATGGAGAAGTGCTGTGCTGGTAGGGCCTTGTAGGATACCAGGTAGCATTGGCCACTGGCTGTTACACCTTGCTGTGGAGCTTCCTCTGCCTGGAGGAAAGAGAGTGGCCCCACGGCACCAGACACAGCCTCCCTCAGTTGTGACTCTTCCATCTGTCTGAACACAAAGCCTCATTGACCCAAGATACTCAGGGTCACTGCAAAGGCCCCAGTGCCCTACTCAGGCACATAAAGCTCTGTTGCTCTGTCAGGGCTAACCTAATATTCATCATCTTTTGCTTAAGCACTGGAATAGTTCCAGTGAATACTATCCTGTGACTATCACATTCTGAACTGGACATAGTGGTGCATGCCTATAAATCCCAGTACTTGGAAGGCTAAGGCAGGAGTATCACTTGAGCTCTAAAGTTCAAAGTCAGGCTGGGCAACACAGCTAGATCCTGTATACACAAAACCATATACAATACCACATTCTACACAAACACCCCAAGAGGCTGTGCTTTGTATCTGTGCACCTGGTATGAGGAGGGCAGTACCAAGGAGCTGCAGCCTCAGCAAAGCAGTGGCAATAAACAGCTTTGCTAGTGCTTCCCCATGAGGCTGTCTTGGCTTCATATAAAAATTAAAAGTATCTATTACACTCAATAACAGATTTTGGGTTTGGATAATGGGTTGTCACAATTATTCAGGTATTTTAATAGCAATAAAAATAGACTAACTCTCATTAAAAAGCATACGTGCACATATACTCGACCACAGACAGCCCCATCCTTACCATCATACTGGGTGGAGTCTCTCATTGAAGCTCTGAGCTCTTCAAGTGCTGCTGTGAGAAGTCCCAAGGGCTCTTCACTACAGCCAGGTTCTGTCCTTGTTCCTGGGATGGCAGCTAAACCAGAGAGGAACAGTCTGAACACTTAGGCCAGATGGGAATCACACTTAAAGGGATTCTTTATTATTATAGGAATAAAAACCTTACACATGGGGAAAATGCTGACATGGACTGTGAGCCCTGGCTGCTCTTGCAGAGAACCAAGGTTTGCTTCCCAGCACTCATGTGGTGACTAACAATCATCTGTAACTATAACTCCAGTTCCAGAGGATCCAACGCCTTCCTCTGGCCTCCACAGGCATTGCACCCATGGATGTATTTACATATATGCAGACAAAGCACATACATATATAATATAAAAATAAATTAATTAAAAACAAACAAAAAGGGCTGGGCATGCTGCTACACACTTTTAATCCCAGCACTTAGGAGCAGAGGAAGGCAGATCTCTGTGAGTTCAAGACCAGCCTGGTCTACCTAGGGACACAGAGCATTCCAGGTCAGCTAGGGCTACATAGTGAGACCCTATCTTAAAAATAAATAATAAATAAATAAAAGTAAAAATGTTGGGACTGGTGGTGTAACTCAGTGGTAAAACATGTGTCTATAATGTACAAGGCCATGGTCTCAATTCCTAGCAATGCACAATTTTTAAAAAATCATTTAACAAACAAGCTTAAGGGGAAAAAATAGTATGACTGTGAAAAACATACAAATAATGAAAATGACCAGCACAGGATGGGGTCAAAATCATAGATGGATGACAATTTATTAAATTTCTTAAGCTTCTAAGTAACACAGTTATATTGTCTATACAACAGGATGTGAAGGCACACTATGAACTAATACTGCAGAGATTCTCTAACACTAACCATAACCCTAACCCTTTAGTTCACAGCAAAAAATTCATTAAAATGATATATTTTTAAAAAACACTGGTTCAAACCTCCCCCACACCATTTTAATTCTATAAAGGAAGACATACAGCATATGTTTCAAAAGAAGAACAAAGGTCGGTGGTATGGCTCTAAGTGTAAAGGTACCTGTTGCAAAGCCTGACAACTTGTGTTAAAGCCCCAGAATCCATATCATAGAAGGAGAGAACTAACTGCTTCAAGTTTTCCTATAACCTCCATACATATTCACGCACATGCATAAACATACACACACACACCAAATACGTGTCAAAAAAATAAAAAGGTTTAGAATGGCTGGAAAGCACAAAATATATTATTGTACACCTAAGTCTCACCAAAACTGAAAGTAGAAACTGTAGGTTCTAAGGTTCTGTTCTTTAGTCTTATTAGACATTACCAAGGAATAAGCTGCCTAAAGCTTCTGCCACTGTGACTTTCCTGACAAAGATGGAACCTTGAACTGTGAAGTGAAATAAACTTTCCCCCTGAAGTTGCTTTCCTCAGAGTATTTTATCACAGCAACAGGATCGCTCCCCAATCATATAATCCTCTCAATACATTCCAAAAAAAAAAGGTCTCTGACAAAATCCATAGCCAACCTAATACTGAATAGGGAAAACTGAAGCCATGTCCTCTAAAATCAGGAGCAAGGATGTCCACTATCATCGCAGCTATTCAACATAGTGTTTGAAGTCTGAGCAAGAGAAAGAAATAAAAATGATACAAAGAAGAAAGGAACAAGTTAAATTATTTGTAGACAACAACTCTACCAGAAAACTCTTACATATGATGCACATTTTCAAAAAGTTCCAGAATATATAATCAACATACAAACCTGAAGATTGGTAATGAAGGTCATTTCTTAGGGTATGATCTAACATGGACTAAAGCCCTGGGTTTGATCACTAGCACCACATACAAACAACACACACATCACTACAATATTTTCAAAAAGCAGCTTTTCAACAAATCAGTTATATGTTGAAGAAGAGATCAAAAAAAGAATCCATTCACAACAGCCTCAAAAACAAGCACATAAAAAACAAAGACAGGATTGGTAAGATGGTTCAGTGGGTAAGGATGCTTGACAACCTGAACTTAATCTCTGGAACCCACATGGTGGAAGGAGAGAACTAACTTCCATACCTTGTCCTCTGACTTCTACACAAGAGTCCTGGAATGTGCCCCCCCCACCACAAAATAACGAAATGTTTAAAAAAAAAGAACAAACTCTAAGGAGTTGAAAGACCCCCTACAACAAAACTTTAAAATGCCTAAGAAGGGGCTAAGCATATAACTCAGTTGGTAGAGAGCTTGTATAGCATGCACAAAGGCCTGGGTTCGATCCCCAGCACTACAAACAACCAGGCATGGGGCTGGTAAGATGACTCAGTAGGCAAAGGTACCTGCTGCCAAGTCTAACAACTGTAAATCCACAAGGTAGGAGGAGAGAACCAACTTTTCAAGTTGTCCTCTGACCTCCACATACGTGTGGTCATGTGCAAATGTGTACAAACACATATACAGGCACACACAAATAAATAAATGTAATAAAAAGTGAAAACAAAATGAACACACATAACAGGAATATGCTTCCAATCTCAGCATTTGGGAAGTCGATTTCAGAGGATCAGAAGTTAAGGTCACTGTTGGCTACCTAAGGAGCTCAAGGCCAATTTGTGCTACCTTGAGACCCTGTCTCAAAAAACACTCAAGGGGCCACTGAGATGGCTTAGCAGATAAAGGAGCCCGACACCACACTTGACAATCTGAGCTTGATCCCCAGGACCTACCTGGTGGAAGGATAAAAGTTACTCCTAAAGTTTTCCTCTGACTGCCACACACACTCCATGGCACATGTATACACACCCACCTACCCACACATAGATAAATGTAATTAAAAAAATGAAAACATTCAAGAAGCCAGGTGATGCCCACTTGTAATCCCAGTCCATGGGAGGCTCAGGCAAGAGGATTTCCATGAATTCAAAGCCATCCTAGGCTCCAGAATGAAACAGTTTAAAAAAACAAAAACAAAAACAAAAAAAATAAAGAAAAGGAAGTCACTAAAAAATGGACAGACCTCCCATGCTTATGGATTGCCAGAATCAATCATGAAGAGGCCATGTTACCAAAAGCAATGTATAGATTCAGTGCAATTAGTATAATTCCAATGACATTCATGAGCTTCATACAGAAGCACAGAAGACCCCAAAAGAGCCAAAGCAATCCTGAGCAGAAAGAACGAGGCAGAAGGTATCATAATATCAGATTTCAAATTATACTACAGAGCCACTGGAGCAAAACCAGCATTGTAGTGTCAGAAAAACAGTCATGTAAGCATACAGAAAAGATCCAGAAAAAAAAAAGGACACCACATGACTATGGCCCTCTGATTCTTGACAAAGGTGTCAAAAACATACATTAGAGAAAAGAAGCCTCAGAAAATGGTGCTGGGAAAACTAGATATCCATATGTAAAAGACAGAAATTAGAACCCTATCTCTCACACTGCATAGATCAATTTATTAATGAACCAAAGACTGCCATAATATATGAAATTTCGAAATTAGTAGAAGAAGGCATAAGAAAGAACTTCAAGACATAGGCATAGGCAACTTTCTAAATAGGACTCCAAAAGCTTGGAAAATAATAGCAAGAACTGACAAATAGGACTGCATCATATCAAAAAGCTTCTGCACAGCAAAAGAAACTACAGAATGGAAGAAAATCTTTGCCAGCTATTCATGCAACAAGAGATTATATATATATATATATATATATATATATATATATGTAATTTATATATATAATTTATATAAATAAATTACATACCAAAAGAAAAGTAATCCAATCAATAAATGGGCAAATGAATAAAATGAATTAGGGAGAGCTCAAAAGAAATTCATGCATGCTAATGGTACAATGAAATCCATTACTTTAAACAATGAATATGCACTAATTAAACTTTAAAAAAAAAATAAAAGAACTCATGCTGTGTGGTAGTGCATGCCTGTAATGCCAACATTCAGGGAAGGCAGAGGTTAGAGAACTGTCTGTAAGTTCGAGTGAGGTCAGCCTAGTCTACATGGTGAGTCCAGGCCAGCCAGGGACATGTAGTGAGATGGCCTCAAAAACACCCTCTTCCCCTAAAAACCCATCTTACTTTTTAAAAAAAGTACAGGAGCTGGAGGGTGGCTCAGCAGTTAAGAGTACCTGCTGCTCTTGCAGAGGACCTGGTTCAATTCCCAATACTCATATGGTGGCTAACAACTGTTCCAGGGGATCTAACACCCTCTTCTGGACTCAAGGGCATTACACTCATACAGAACACATACATGTAGGCAAAATACTCAGACACATAAAATAAAAAATTTTTAAATTAAGAACAAATGAATAATAAATACATGAAAAATGTTTACTACTTTTAGCCATCAAGGAAATGCACATCAAAACTATACTGAAATTCTATCTCACCCCAAAGTGGTTGCTGTCAAGAAAACAACAGTAAAAGGGAAAGAAATCTTTATCTACTGTTAGTAAGAATGTAAGTCTGTGCAGTTACTATTGAAATCAATATAAAGGCTTCTCAAAAAAACTAAAAATAGAATTACTACACTTATCACACTGCCCAAATTACAGAACAGCTGAGGTGCCCATCAACGGAAGAATGAATAAAAAAAAATCTGAAGTATCTATAAAAATGAAATCATGTCATCTGCAAGAAAATGGACAGAATTTTATGTTAAGCAAAATAAACCAGACTCATAAAGACAAATATTAGCCCAGTGTGGTGGCACATGTCAGTAATCTTAGCATTTAGGAGGTAGAGGCAGAAGAACCATGAGTTTAAAGTTACCCTTTGCCACATATCTTACCTGAGGCCAGTTTGGGCTATATTAGATCCAGTCTTAAAAACACAAAAATAGGGGCTGGAGATGACTCAGTAGTTAAGACACTGGCTGCTCTTGCAGAAGACCCAGGTTTGAATCCCAGCACCCAGATATTGGTTAACAACAGTCTGTAACTCGAATTCCAGGGGATCCAACATTCCCTTCTATCTTCTGTAGGCACTGCATGATATGGGTGCACTTAGATACATGCAGGTATAATACTCATACACATAAAATAAGTAAATAAATAACCCCCACAAAAACAAGGGACTGGTGAAATTGCACAGTGAGTAAATGTGCTTGCTGCCAAGCCTGACAATCTATGTTTGATTCCCATAATCCACATGGTAGAACGAACAACTCCTCTAAGTTATCCTCTAACCTCCACAGACATGTCATACAATAGGCCTATCAACACCCTTTACCCCCCACAACATAAAAAATTTCAGAAAAGCATAAGGCCTAGTATGGTGATGTACATCTTTAATCTCAGTACTCAGGAGGCAGAGGCAGGGGGATCTCTGTGAGATCAAGGCCAGTTTGGTCCACACAGTGACTTCTAGGCCAGCTGGGACTACAGGGAGACCTTGTCTCAAAAAACGAAAACGGCATAAAAGACAAATATTGTATATTTTCTTTATATGAAGTATATAAATTTCTTTCCCTCCCTCCTTTCCTCTCTTTTTTGAGCCAGTGCCTCACTATGTAGTCCTGGCTGGCCTAGAACTCACAGAAATCTACCTGATTCTGGCTACCAAGTGCTAGGATTAAAGGCGTGTGCCATCATGCCTGACTTAAAAGATTTCTTTTATTTTTAATTATGTCTGGGGGGTGGAGGAGTGTGCATGTGAATGTTGATGCCTAAGGAGGCCAGAGGTGTCGAATCCCTCTTAAGCTTAAGGTATAGGCAGATGTGAGCCATCATATGAAGGTTCTGGGAACTGAACTTATGGCCTCTGTAAGAGCAGTATGTGATTATGTGATGTAACTTTAGAGCATCCTGCAGTTCTAAGTGCTTCTCTCTTTTATTTTAATATTTTATTATTTTAATTTTATATGCATGAATGTATTGCCTGCATGCATGTAAGAGCACCTGTGTTGTGCAGTGCCCGCGGAGGTCAGAAGAGGGCATTGGATCCCCTGGAACTGGAGTTACAGATATTTGTTAGCTGCTATATGGGTGCTAGGAATTGAACCTGATGCCTATGTTAGATGGCAGAGCTAATGCACTGAAGAATGGGGTAGGGTAGGACATGACAGCAATACTTTGCAGAGATACCCAAGTACTAGTGTCTCATCGATTACAGAGAACCCATAAGATCTGTCACTATTCTCATAGGCACAAAGACCTCCAATTCACTACAAGCCAAACTGTCCAGTCAGAACTGCACTCTGCTGTGGACTGAGAGACATGAAAAGATGCCACATAACAAGGTGGAGTTCTGAACTATGCTCCTAGAAGATGTGAAGTTGGAAACTGTCAAGGCCTCCAAAACAATGAGCCTGTGAGCTGTTAATATTGTTTGCCTCTCCCCCGTCCCCCATCGTGCCATGGTCAGGCTGGTGCCAAAACCATAGGCCAACGCAAGTACATTCTGACCACTGAGGGCACTGATACAGGCACTGGGTGACAGAGATACATCACAGAAACAGAAAACACAGGAACAAAAGGTGGCCACAAGCCTTACTTTCAGTCTGCTCCTCCTCAGCAGTGGTACAGGCCTGGCAGTAGGTGTTGTACAGCGATGGGGGAATCTTATCTGCTCTAGATCAAAAGAAAGCAATATCTAAGTCAACTATGATAATTTTTAGTTTTTAATTTCAAAACTATCACAACACTGTATACTGTATTGTTCTGTGTTTTATTTACATTTTGTGGTGCTGAGAACTGAACCCACTAGGCAAGTGTTCTAGCATCAAGCTACATCCCCAGCTTACTGATTTTAGAAGAAAACAAATCATATATATGATTTTTAAAATACATACAAATTTGAGTGGTGCCTGCTGTTTTATAACATGTCATATATTAGTAATAAATATGAGTAATAGTACAAAAAAAATCAACATTGTTAGAAATAAGCAGGTAACACATGATCTGCATTGTCTATGATGGCCTCCAGGCTGCATCTCCTACAATGATTCTAGTCAGTCAGATTTCACTGCCTCCTTGTTTGAACTGTGCCAATTTCAGATTGTGGGGACCTTGCTGTGGCCTAAAACACAATCTCCTCAGGATGTTTGTGCTGAACTCTTCTGTATGCATTTTCAGTGCTATTCCTAAAGCCATGTGAGGTACACTGGGATCTCTTGGTAGGTGTAATGGTCCTGTCTATACTGTCAAGTGTGCAGACAGGATCATCCCAAGGTGGGTGTCTGGCCTGCTACCTGTTGACTAGTATTGCTATCAATGCCACCACAGCACACAGACAGCACCAGCTCCTGCCAATAGTTCTACATCATTGTATGAACAACACCGTGTCAGTGAGTTTACAAACTTAGATGAGATCTGGAAATGTAGCTCTGTGGTAGAGTACTTGCCCGATATACACAAGGTCCTGGGTTCCATTCCTAATACCACAAGAAACACAATACACAAACCTAGATAAAATAAAGTTTCTGTTGTTTGTTTTTTGAGACAGGGTCTCTCTTTAGCTGCAGCTGGTCTAGAACTTGCTATGTATACCAGGCTGGCCTCTGTCTCCTAAGTGCTGAAATTAAAAGCATGTGCCACCATGCCCAGCTTGAAAGAGTTTGATAGAAAGTTTTTTAAAAAAATAATAAAACACCTGACTAAACTAGTAGCTATTCACAAAACTAGGTTAGTAGCCAGTCTTTGATTCCAAAAAAGTTAGCAGACATTTTTATACCACATTCTGCCAAACTTTCAGAATGCAGAACCCTTTTGCATTACACAAATAATTCCAGCAAACAGAAGTTACCTGATTCATTTAATTAGATATTAAACCTGTATGGCAAAGCAGCCAAGATATACACAAAACAACTACAGACACAGGTATAAAACCCACGTTGAATATTACTAAGCTAAATTCAGCAGGTCAGGCCAGTCATGGTGGTACATGTCTGTAACCCTGGTACTTGGGAGATGCAGGGTATGGTAAGATTCTGCTATGTATCAAGTCTGAGCCTAGGCTACATGAAACAGTTTCAAAAAAGATAAGTTAATGGGCTTTGGTTTTTTTAAACATAAAGTGCTTTATGAATTTTCCTATTATCCTTACACAGGGGCCATGCTAAACTTTTCTGTATCATCTCAATGTTAGTATATGTTCTACTGAAATACACGATACTTATTTTTTAATATTTTATTTATTATTTTTATTTTATGTGTGTGAGTGTACTCCCTGCATGTATGTATGAGCACCCCTGTCAGTCATGCAGTGTCTACAAGGGCCAGAAGAGGGCATCAGATTCCCCTGGAACTGCAGTTACAGACAGTTGTTAGTCATCATGTGGGTGCTGGGAATCAAACCAGAGTCCTCTGAAAGAGCAGCCAGTGCTCTTAGTCGCTGAGTCATCTCTCTAGCCCCTCATGATTATTTAAATAGGTGTTTTAGATTGGTTTCTACTTTTCTATGTATTTAAATTTATCAATTTGTTACTTGACAATTTCATATATGTACATATTGCACATCTCCTATCCTCTCCCAATCTCCCTATCCCTATACAGTCCCTACTTTCCTATAAATCTTTTTCATGTTCATGTTTGTTTCGTTTTGTTTTATGACTGAGCCACTCAGGGTTGTCATGGTTTTGAAGCCGTCCTTTGGAGTCTGGTGGGATCAGCAATGGGTATATCACTGGAGACAAGGACTCTCCATTTCCCAGAAACTATCAATAGCCAATAGTTCAGCAATAAGGGGTATGGCCCCAGGAGCTCCTCCTCCTTCCATGACTGATTGCTGACAGGGCCTGTTTTATGTAAGCCCAATGTGGATAACTGCAGTTGTGAGTTATTGGAATGTTTGTTTTGAATCTAAAGGATAGCATTTCACAGCCCTTTACTATTTATCTTCTGGCTCTTACATACTCTAAGGCTCAGGAAACATTGTGGAAGAGAGGGTGAGAAGTATTTGAAATATTTTATATCAAAAATAAGTAACAGGCCAGGCATGGTGGCACACGCCTTGAATCCCAGCACTTGGGAGGCAGAGGCAGACGGAGCTCTATGAGATCAAGGCCAACCTGGTCTACACAGTGAGTTTCAGGCCAGCTGGGGCTACAGGGAGACCCTGTCTCAAAATAAAACAAACAGAAAAAGTAAGGGTCAGGCCTGGTGGCACACACCTGTAATCCCAGCACTCAAGAGGCAGAAGCAGGTAGACCTCTCTGAGTCTGAGGCTAGCATGGTTTACATAGTGAGTTCCAGGCTAGTCAAAGCTACACAGTAAGACTGTCTCAAAGAAAAACACACACACGTAAACAAACGCCGTTGGGGATGGGACACACTAGACACAGAGCAGCCCCTTTGGAAGCTCTTGCTTACCTCCTCAGGGACTCTATAAAAGCCACCCGGGCATCAGGAACCTTTGGGAGCTGTGAGAAAAAGAATATATGAGCAGCACAGAATACCCTTGTTTCCCAGAGGTGGTCGTGGATTTTGAACATGCATACTTACCACTCTCGGTGTGAGCAGGGCAGGGAGGAAGTGGGACAGGTAGTAGGGCCTCCTGAATATGCTGCGACACAGAAAAGCAGACAAAGTAAGATAATGACTCCAAGAGAAAAATCCCTTCCACCAACAGTCATTGGTCTTTATTTTTGAGACAGGGTCTTATATAGCTCAGACTGGCCTCAAACTCACTACACAGCAAAGTCTTGAACTGACCCACTTGTCTCTGCCTCCTAAGCACCAAAATCACAAGCTGTACCATCAGGCATATTTTTAAGTCTTCTTTTAAAAATTTTTCTTAAATTTATTTTTATTTTATGTACATGCCTGTCTGCCTGGTACCCATGGAGCCAGGAGAGGGTGTTAAGATTCCCTAGAACTGGAGTTATAGGCAGCTAAAAGCTGCCACGTGAATGCTAGCAGTTGAAGCCAGGTCCTCTGCAAGAGTAGCAAGTGCTTTTAACCACTGAGCCATCTCTCTAGCCCCTTAAAATCTTTTTCATTGTTCTAGGGCGTGGCTTGCAAAAGCAGTCTGTGCTAGTCACAGCTCTATGGTCTGTGAGATCTGGACCATGTCCACTCTCCCTAGGCTTGGGCACAGTACTTACATTAATCTTAGGTTATGAGAATTACTTAAGGGTCAATGTAAGCTTTCTCCTTGGAGGTGATCTCAAAATCCTATGAGCTAGTCTCATTTTACAATTCAAGATGTTCTGGAATCACACTGATTTCAATAGTTTTGCTACTCAATTCCCTGGGCTGGTTCCATTTGGGGCACCCAGAAAGCACTAACTAAAAGTCCTTGTTGCTACAGAGGTCCATCATCCTCTGGTACTACAGGACTCCAGAATGGGCACTACCCACTGGCTGTTTCAGGGAGGAAGGGTAACATGTGCTCTCATAGAAGTGGACATAGACTACTCTATTTCTATGCTATGACAGCTGGCTTCTGGCCTCCTACCTGGCCTCCATGACTGGCACTGGGATTTTCCCTGTGTGTTCAAATACCACAATGGCCTTCTCAACATCCTGGATCGCTTGGCTTTGAGGCTGGTTTCATACAGAAAGGGAGAGAGAAAGAATAAAGATTTGAAAACAAGTAAGAAAGCATATAAGCTGGGCACTGCCCTGCTGCTCCTTATTGCCAGGAGTCTTTGGACAGGTAGTTTAAAAGTAAAAGCTGAAATGGGTACTGTATAACCTGGAACATTCACAAGTCCCCAAGTTCTACTTCCTGGACCCACGTGAGCCCTGGAGTCAGCTCAGCTTTGAGACACCAGAGCCACCCTTCTATTTCCTCTGCCTGATGTGAGCCACTTTGCGAACCCTCCTGTCTGCTGCCCTTCCAGCAGAAGAAAAGACAGAATCCTTTCCAGAAGAAAAGACAGAACCCTTCCAGGTGGGAAGGAGTAGAAACTTAACTTTGAGATTTCAAAAATTATGGAATGGCAAAGCTAAGTGTGGTGGCAAATGTCTGTAATACAAGCACCCAGGCAGCTGAGGCAGTAGAATGAATCTAAAGCCAGTTTGGGCTATAGATTTTGTCTCAAAATAAGAAAATGGGTCCTGTGGGAAGAAAGGCAAATGGCTTAGGGGTAAAGGTACTTACCATGTAGGACTGGCAATGTGAGTTTGATTCCCAGAACCCTCATAAAGATGGAAGGAGAGAACAACTCCATAGTTATCCTCTGACCTCCACATGCAGATCATAGCACACATGCCCAGCACCACATCATGCACACACACACACAGATAACAAAAAATAAAAACTGGGCCAACAAGATGGCTCAGTGGGTAAAGGTGCTTGCTACGAAGCCTGACAAGCTGAGTTCAATTCCCAGGACCCACCTGGTAAAAACAATTCTCTCAAGTTGTTCTCTGACCTGCACACACAAGGTAGCATGTGCATATGCACACACGCACATGCGCACACACACACACACAAATGAGTAAATAAATACGATTTAAAAATAAAAACTTAAATAAAGAAAATCAGGTAACTTGAGAAACCTGAGAACCCACTGCAGTGCAGGCCTGTCCCACATACCACTCTCTCTTTTTGTGCTGTCAAACACAATTATGAGGGACAGTACAGACAAAACATCTCTGGGAAATCTGCCAACCAGCTTCACCAGAGGTGAACCACGTACAAGGTTTTAAGGGCCAACTAATCAAGTCAGAAGAAAAATGAACTCAAATTCAGGATTCCAAGGCAATCCAAAGGAACATTACCTCTGCAATGTCCCCAGAGGAGGACAAATCCTCATAGAGTCCTGTGTTCTCTAAGGAAACCTTCAGAAAAGCAACACAAATATGAATATAAAGACAGGAACTGGGTATTGCTAGGCAGGGCTAGAGCAGTGGCCAAACCTGCCTTAAGGTCAGCAAGCCTTGTCTTGGCCAATGAGATGTAGTCTGTGAGGAGGAAGCGGTACTTGCTTGGGACCAGCGGTGGGTGGAAAACATGCACCTACAACAGAATACAGCAAAGCAATATAGTTCACAAGCTATCACAAGGCCTCTTCTCGGGATCTCAGCAGCATATGCCCACATGTACAGTAATGGTGATGAGAGATGGCTACCAGCAGGTACGAGACATGTAACTTACAAAATTAAAACCCACAAGAATCTGGGCACGGTGATGCACATCCGTAGTCTTAGTACTCAAGAGGCAGTGGCCGGACTGTCTCAAGTTTGAGGCCAGAGTCTGGTCTACGCAGCAATTTCCAGGCTAGCCAGAGCTACACAGTGAGACCTTGTCTCAAAAACAAAAAGGAAACCCACAAGAGAAAGCTGTCCATCCAGAGAGAAAATTAAGAAAATTGTGCTGTGGTTGGTCCTATAAGCAAGGCAAACAAGCAAGAGAGGAGCCCAGGGTACAGAGCCCTATGTATTCACCAGGAACTCTACACCACAGGAAATGGAGTTTATGGTCAAAAGGGACAAAGGACACAGCATGTGCATAAACTAGCAGGTTCTACATGAATCCAGGTCTGTGATGCTGGAACAATAATGGGACTGAAGGGCATGCCTCATATTTTCAGCTGAGTTGAGTTCACAGAGAACTGACCACAGATACCAGATCTAGGGAAAGATAAGTCCAGGAATGGCTAAAGTCAGACAGTCAAGCTCCACAGTTAAGATGCAAGTTCTGAAGAAAGAAAGGAAGAGAATTCGTCAAGGACAACAAACAGGAATCTGGGCAAGTGTCTGCATAAATGAATCCAGATTCCTAGGAATCAGCCTCCCAAAGGCAAGGGTCAGAGAACTATACTAGTATGCCTAGTTTCAAGATTAAAAAATCTTTTTTGACAGTCTCACTAATGAGCCCTGTCACAGGACTATGTTGATCAGAATTCCCCCAAACTTGCATTGATCCTGCCTCTGCCTACCATGTACTAGGATCATAGGTGTGTACCCCTAGGCACAGCTTCAAATCAGTTTGTTGTGGTTTTTTTTTTTTTTTTTTTTTTTTTGATGGCTTAGTAAAGCACTAAATCTTTAATCTTAATCTCAGCAGTTGGGAGATAGAGGCAAGTAGATTTCTGTGAGATTGAGGTCAGCCTGGTCTACATAGTGAGTTCTAAGCCAGCTGGTGGTACAGGGAGACCCTGTCTCAAAAAAACAAAAATGTAAAATAAAATAATTATTTATTATTATTATGTGTGTGGGCATGCATGCCATGGTATGTATGTAGCGGTCAGAGGATAATTCTGTTAAGTCAGTTTTTCCCTCCACCTTTAAGTGGGTTCTGGGGACAGAATTTAGGTTGCCGACTTGTGTGATAAATGCTTTATCCATTGAGCCATTTCACCAGCCTCTCAATATAAGTGTTTTTTGTTTTGTTTTAAGACAGGGTCTCACTATGTAACCCTGGCCGGCCTTGAACTCACAGAGATCTATCTACCTTTGCCTCTCGAGTGCTAGATTTTGTACACCACCACATCTGGCTTTCAGGACACTTTTGTTTTTTATTTTAGTTTTGTTTATTTTTATTTTATGTGTGTGAGTGTTTTGCCTGTACTTATATAAGTACACCATGTACATGTAATGCCTACAAAGCCTAGAAGAGGAATCGGATTCCCCTGGAACTGGAGTTACAGATGACTGTTAGTTGCCCTATGGGTGTTGGAAATTGAACCCAGGTCCTTTGCAAGAGCAGCTGGTGATCTTAACTGCTCAGCCATCTCTCTGGTCCTTCAAGATGTTTTTCGATCATGAAATACAGACTTGTTATACAAATTCCAACAGTGGAATTTACATAAACCCATATTTTTTTCTGGTCCTGGTAGTAACATCATGTAAGCCTGGGGAGATATCTCTTTCAGATTCTTGACTATATGGAAATATATCTTTGCGGGGGGGGGGGGGTGGTCTTTTTGAGACAGGCTCTCCCGGCAACCCCAGCTGGCTTGTAACTCACGATGTAGACCAGGCTGACCTTGGCCTCACAGAGATCCGCCTGCCTCTGCCTCCTGAGTGCTGGAATTAAAGGTGTGTGCCACCACACCCAGCTTAATATATCTTAAAAAAAAAAAAAAGGAATATATATATTTTATATATTTTATGTGTATGAGAATATTGCCTTGCATGTGTGTATATGTACCCATGTCATGCAATGTTCTCAGAGAAGGTGTCAAAAGCCCTGGAACTGGAGTTACAAATTATTGTTAGCAGCCATGTAGGTGCTGGGAATTGAACCTGAGTCCTCTGCAAGAGCAGTCAGTGCTCTTAACCGCTGGGCCACCTCTCCAGCCCTGTAATACATCATTTTTTCAAAAACAACAATGGATCCTACTATACTCAATGCTTTATCAACTTGTTCTTCCTCCAGACCATCTCCCAGGCAGACCTGTTTGTACTTCTGAGGTGCCTGCCACACAGGCACCTCGTTGCGTACTGGCATAATGCATTCTCTACTGAGGTGGATGTGTGGTGCTTAACAAGGCTCACTGTGCATTAATGTTGGGCATCACCTGAACTGTCTGGGGAAGGGCAGCGACCAGTCCTGGCTCAGTGTGATCTGCAGGACACTAGGGTGATCTTTATATATAGGATACTACAAGCTGAAAGCCCCAAAATGCTGCTGACAGCTTCTTACCTGCATATACCGAGGGGCTTCCCAGGGCACAAGGTCAGACAAGAATTTGAAGAGGAAGACCACTGCCTTCTTGCTGCAGGTATGGTAACCAAGTGAGCTCCCAAAGGAGGCCTGGAGAGAGAGACAGATGCTATAAGTCCAACAGCCAGCATTGGCACCCACTCTGTGGACTGTGCTGTACAGTACTGACTTGGTAGCTATGGTCTATCTCAAAGAAAAAACTGCTCTGAAGAAAAAAGAGAAATAGTAACTTGGTTGTATTATAGACTTAAAGTTGTGCCAGAGATGGGATCAAAGTTTACTTTAAAGAACTGCTATAGAAAATATTAACTGGACAGAGACTCATGCCACTAATTCCAGCACTTAGAAGGCTGAGGCAGGAGGACTGTCACTAGGCTACATGGTAAATTTCAGGTCAGACTGAAGTAAGATGAGATCCTGTCTCAAGCAAACAAACAACAAGAGTTGGTAGACTGTCTATCTAGCATGAACAATACCCTGGGTTCAATCTGAAGCAACATTTTACAAAAACAGGCATGGCACTCCAGAGGTAGAGGCAGCAGATCAAGAGTGGAAGGTCATCCTCATCTACATGGTAAGTCTGAGGCCAGCTTGGGCCTCAAACAAAACAAACAATAAAAAAGTAAAACAAAACCAGTAACTACAGGACCCTTCTGTGACTATCGGGGGTACAACCTGCCCACCTGACAAAGGCTCTTAGCAAATATGTTCATTTTATCAGCTGAGACTCTTCTGAACCCATTAACTTTGCTTTCAAACTCATCAAAACTGGAAAGGTTGCTACACAATAGGCAGCCAAGGAAAAAAACAAAGGCACTGCCTCCCCATTCCACCAAGGGTGCTAGAGTCACAGCACCCAGGGACCAGCACCCTGAAGTAACCCTACCCCCTTTGGGTACTATGGCATGTGACAGTGCTGAGTTTGTTTCACATGAACCTTCAAGGACAAAGTTCACAAGTGAAAACTGCCCGGCTATACCAAAATCACCCTATCTCCTGCCATGCTGGGAAGAGCCATGTACTTTTGGAACCAGTCATCCAGAAACACTGAGCTGTAAGTGAACTGAAGGCTTACCTTGGTCTTTTTGGAAGACTACATTTTGCAAAGATCAGCCAATTCTTTTGCACATTAAACTACAGACACTCAATACTATCAGCCAAAATGGGAGTTGCTGACAATGCCAAGCAGGGCCTCTGAGGTCAGGGAAGCAGCTGGGTGACAGTAATCACCTGCACTAAACACAAGGATAACTGAATACCGTTCTGGGCAGCTTCAGTGTCAAGCTGACACACTTGGTCTGGGGGTCCTCAATTAGGGAATTGCCTCCATTGGACTGGTCTATGGTCTTTTGGGTATTCTCTTGATTGTTGAATGATGTGAGAGGGCCCAGCCCTTTGTGCCAACCCTCAGTGGTCCTGTATTGTATAAGAAAGTAGGCTGAGCATGGGGATCAAGCCAGTAAGCAGCGTTTCTCCATGGTCTGTGCTTCAGCTCTGGCCTCCAGGTTGCTACCCTGAGTTCCTACCTTGGGGAACCGTGATGAACTGTGACCTGGAAGATGAATTTACAGATGGTTGTTAGCCACCATGTGGGTGCTGGGAATCAAACCTGGGTCCTCTTCAAGAGCAGCCAGTGCTCTTAACTGCTGAGCCATCTCTCCAGGCAAGATTTAGATAAATTTTATTTTTCATTTCATTTATTATTATGCACCCTGTATGTGTATATGTGTGAGCACATGTGCCATGGCATACATGTGAAGGTGAGGACAACTCTGTGGAGCTCGTTCTCTCCTGCTATGTTTACGTGGGTTCCAGGGATTGAACTCTGATTATCAGGCTTGCATGCAAGCACCTTTACTTGCTGGCCCTAGGTAACTTATTTTTTTTAGATTTATTTTTATTATTTTAAATTAAGTGTAGGTATGTGCCTATGGGTGGCTATGTGCATATGAGTTCAGGAGTTTAGAAGCCAGAGGTGTTAGATTCCCCTGGAGCTAGAGTAACAGTTAGTTATGAATTGGCTTTTGTGGATACTAGGAATCAAATCAGGTTCTCTGCAAGAGCAGTACATGCTTTTAACTGCTAAGCCATCTCTTCAGCCCCAGGTCCTAGATAACATTTTAATGGAAAATTTAAGGCCAGTTAAGATGGTTTGGGAGGTAAAAATACTTGTCACACAAGCTTGATGACCTGAGTTTGATCCCTAGAACCCACAGTGGGAGAACCAACTCCCAAAAGTCGTCCTCTGATCTCCAGACATGTACCATGACACACACACACACACACACACACACACACACACACACACACACACACACGTATAAATAATTAAAATAAATAAATACATAACTTGCAAATTTAGGGTGAGATGGCTCAGCAGGCAGAAGTACTTGCTGTACAAACCTGACAACCTAAGTCCAATCCCTAGAACCTATGGTGGAAGCATCTGCACTCAAACACTCACCACACCACCACCCTAGCCTAAACCTACTCTCATTTCAGTTGGCCAAGGATCTCCCTGGAGGCGTCCGTCCCCCTTGGGAGCAGACTGAGCAGGTCTGGAATGAACTGATACCTGTACTTTCAAATCCTTCCCAAGGTAAATCTGATGTCTGCTCAGGTTCAGGACCCACTATACAAACCTAGAGAAAGTGGGGATGCTGCTGAGAACAAAAAAAAGAGCAGAATCCTCTGAGGACAAAGGACATGGGACACAGGGCAAAAACAGCACAGTGCATTCCACACAAAGCTGAAGCCACTCTTCCACTCCTGCCTAAGAGTTTCCCATCTTAGAAAAGTTCCTGAAAAGGAGGCTTCAAACACCAAGTCAGGAACCTAGGAACACAGAGCCTCTGCCTATGAACAGAGCACAGCTTGAAGGCTTCTGGAGATACATGTGAGGTTCTATTTGGGCCAAGCTTAGCAAAACTGATCTTATCACAAAGAGCACAGCATTGAATGCCAACATTTCCTTCCGACAGTCCTCTGAGAACATCAATTTGTCAGATAACCAACTTCCCTGGTAACTTACCTTGAACCAGTCTGCATAGGATGGGAATACGAAGGGACCCTCCAGTGCAGCCTGGCGCACAATCAGGAATGCAGTGACCATGCTGTCCAGATGGTAGCTCTCAAAGGCACGGGCCATCAAACAGGCCACCCAATCTGTGAGATCATGACATAGTCAGCAGGCAGATGAGGACAGCTCATTCACAAAATGTGAGCTCCACTGGTGACTGAGTATTGGAGCTAAGAAGATGTACACACTCAAAACACAAGCTTCCAGAAGACAGACATAAATGCTAAATACAAAATTAATTGAAACTCACAGAAAAAGCACTAACTGTCAACAGACAAGGGCTTTATATGTTCCAGATAGGTGATGAAGGGTATCACTAATGGGCTCACTCTCTAATGTTGGAAGTCTACTGATATAACATGCAAATCACACATGCACACACACATTCTACACCACCATGAGGCTCTCATGTCGGCATACCTTTAACTAGCTGCTGTGCTTCAGGGAAGCAGACCACCAGTGTAGACATACAGGAGAGCACATGCTGCCAGTTAACCTCCTGCATCTCCAGAACTTCCTGCAAACAGCCAACTGACTCCTTTGGACCCAGCATCACAAAAAGCTGCAAAGAAAGCCCTAATTCCTTTCAGCACCAAAGTAAACCACTGCCAGGAGGCACTGGCCTCTTCTTGATAGCCTTCCCACCCAACACCAGAAAGTGTTGCAGACTCAGTGAGGAGTCTCAACAGTGGCCACCATATTTCTTCTCTCTGCAGTAGTCAGCAGTGGTAAAAGAATTCTCATCCTGGGAAGGAAAGGCTCTAAGGATGAGTTCAGTCTGATCCTGGAATGTAGTCCTGATGAGGACAGTTGTATGTTGCTGGAGACTCCTGACCTCCCCACACTGGCAGTGTCCACTGGAATCAATCTGAGCCAGTCTCAAATCCCCATTGCACACAGTGGCTCTAATGACATGCCACACTCACCCTGCAGTACAGGGTGGTAAGCAAAGGATGAGTCTTTGCAAAGCTCCACTCTTTCTGCATTTGAATGGCATCAGACACTGGGGAGAAATAAGAAAACTTTAACTCAGTACATTTTTTAAAAAGCTTTTTTTTTCTTAAAACTTCAATGTGAAATGACAATCTTGTTTTAATTTTTATTTTTTCAAATACTAGTGACATTTAATATAATCATTTCCTTTTGTAAACTGGGGTAATCCCTTGATATCAGTGGGGCTTTGTTTCCAGGACCACAAGTATGTCAGACTCAGGGTATTTTTAAGTCCCTTGTATACAATGGCAAATGCATATAGATCCAATATACACTCATGTACTTTCAAATCATCTATAGATTATGTCTTACACTTAATTCAATACAAATGCTATGGAACTAGTTGTTAGACTGTACAAATCATACATAGAATACAAGAATAAAGTTTGCACACATTTAGTACACATAACAATTTTTTTTTCCTTAAAGTACTTCTGATCTGAATAAAGTTGGTTGATGCTTGGATAATATTTATTGTGAACATGACAAAGAATTACTAGTAGATACTGGACCAAAGGCATAGATTCAGTAACACAGAAAATATGTTGGGGATTCAGAGAGCCAACTTTATTTTGTTACTAAAATCTGTGCTTTTGTGTCCAAGTACCTGCTGATAATTCTTTGATTCACAATAAAAATTTCAGATTTTTTTGTTTTTCCTGTAAGGAAATATTTTTCTTTTTTTGGTGCTAGGAATCATCAAATCTAGGACATATATAGGCTAAGCAAATGCCTTACCAATGAGCCACAACTTCAGCTCAGGAAATTACTTTCAAATAAAAGAACATTTAGTAATAAAGTGTTCCCCATGATCTCAAGGGGTCTAAAAGTGTTCTATCACAGCTATAGGTCTCAGGGATCAAGCTTCTATAGAGGACAGAGCCACAAATCTACCTAAAGCTAAAGGACCTCTCAGTCAGGGCATCACAAAGACAACAGGGAACAGACCCCCAGAATGGGCAGGGAACTGCAGTCATAGCCTACCTTTCAATACAGGTTTGTGAGTCAGAATCTGAGTCAGAGTATGACTGAAGAACCTCTTCAGAGAATCTGACACAATCATACCGCAGCACACATGCCCAGTGTACACACGAAACCTGCAAACACCATAAGGGGTTGCTCACAAAGCAAAGCACTGCCCCTAGCCTGAACCATGTTAATCACCAATGGGGTTCGTTGGTGTTTCTTTAAGCCTAGAAAGCACTTTCTCAGGCCGTGAAGCTACATGTATCAAATGGAATCCAGGAGAATGTAGTTTCAACAGGAGAAAAGTGAAGAATCTGAGATCATCAAGAATTCAAAAAGGCAGGAGACTAAAAACAGATTAAGAAAGATGGAAATAGGTACATGGAAGGAAGTCATGTTAGGCACATGGTGGGAGGGAAGGGCTATAAGGATCTTTGGGATTCCAGGAAACTTGGAAGCTGAACAGGATCCTGCAGTAAAGGGGGAATGGGGATCTCTTGTCCCACATCAGAGATGGCTGGACAGCTCCTGGTACTCTAGCAATGATCTTCCCCAGAGTGATTAAAAACAGCAGAGTGCCCTAGCCAGCTGCTGCTACCATGTTAGTATTTAAAGAAGTTTCCTAGTTGAACAGAGCACCTTTCTACATGAACAGTAGGCCTCCCAGACATACCAGCCCCTGACTGTCTGGTGAGTGGAAGTCTCCTGTGCACCAGCATCCAGAGCATCAAGTGCAACTGCCAAGAGAACACAAGAAAAAGGCTGGAGCCTGCTAGAACTCTAATAAGCAAACTAGTCATTTACAGCCTGGGGCTTGGAGCAAGCAACTTACAAACCAGCATTCTCTGCAGTACATCAGTGACAACCTGTCAATAGAACATGAATTCCCATCAGTCAGAGATTTCAAGTAGCCACATATGGCAATACAGAAGAGAATGTCTTGTGACGCTGAAGCAAAATAAAATGGCTTTAGGGTATTTCTCCCTTGGAGCCCTCTCCACTCTTGGGAGTTCTTTCTAGTTTCCTTAATAAATCTATGTAAGCTCTGTTTTTAACAGGAAGGAAGGAAGCCTGGCCTGGCTTTACAAAGAGGGAAGTCCTAGGTTCAATCCCCAGTACCATGTAAAATTGGGAGTGGTGGCACACAACTGTAATCCCAGCAGTCTTGGGAGGTAGAAGCAGTAGGAGTAGAAGTCTAAGATCATCATTGGCTTCACAGGAAGTCTGAGGCCAATCAGTGTTACAGGAGACTCTGCCACACACAAAATAAGAGAGGAACCTACTTCTCCTTTCTTTAATTTCCTACCTACCTGGGACATCTTTTCAGGTTCCAAGGGACTTCTCAGATCTGAGTGTTCCTGAAATCCCTTCAAAACTAATAGTTGCACAAAATCTAAAAGACCAAAAACCCAAAGTAAGTAATGCATTATGGTCTCCAAATGGCAGTGGAATAGATTAAGGGGACTGCTAATGTACAGAGCACCTAAACCCAGGAGAGCTTCTGTGGCTTCTTATTCACCGAGTTTAATAAGATGATTTATGCTACAGACTTCTCTCTCCAACCCCAGCCCCACTCCATTTCCTGAAACAGTCTCACTATATAGCCCTGGCTGGCCAGAATACCATCAACTCAAAAATCTGAAGCATCACTTTTTTTTAGACTGGTGTCGTGCTAAATTCCCTATGCCAGCTTCAACCTAACAGTGCTTCCACTCCCACTCCAGGCTAAGTAGCTGCAATTACAGATCTGAAACACAATGCCCAACAGAAGCATCATGTTCTGAGGAATGAGAATGCAAACTGACTTGTAATTTTAAAGATTAGAGTAAGAATGCCTGAAATTAAGTTTTTCTGTCTTATCTTTGATTTAAACTTTACCTATATGGGACAGTTATAGGAAACATAAGCACCACTGGAAAATTATCTTTTGCAAACAAAGAAACATACAAGTTAGCCAGGCATGGTGGTTCAGTTCTTGGGAGCTTACAACACTTAAGGAGGGTTGTTTTGAGCTTATGGTCAGCCTGGCCTACAGAGTGAGCCACCTATCTCAAAAAAACAGAAGAAACCCACAAGCTACCTATGCAGAGCACATGTTTCTCATTTTTTACTTGATGTCACTCCTCTGGGACTGCTGGCAGTGCAAAGTTTATACCTCAGACAGCAAAGGTGCTATGCCCTAAGAGATAACCCAACTCCTGCCACCAAGTTGACTCTCTAGAATCTCCAACCACTCAAGGAAACAGAAGTCCAAAATAGACTTGGTGAGAAGGTGTTATGCTAGGTCCCAGAACAACAGGAATAGAAAGAATGCTCTCTTCCCCAGATGAACTGTCCCTAGGAACCCACCTATGAACTTACCAGACAGCATGGCCTCAACAACATCAGCAGATGGGCTAGATATTTCTGTCTGCTCACACAGAAAGCACAGGTTCTTAAAGAGCCATGTGGCCACAAACTGTATGTCAGGATGGCTGAGGACACATAGATACCCAGGTCAGATTCCCCTCAATCCCACTTCCCTGATCAATTTTATCCAATACTCTCTTAACTAGGAAGCATGGACCCCTGAGAATGAGCTAGCAGCTTCTAAGTCCTCTGCCCCAAGGATCAAAGTGGGCAGGAAAAGGGCACTTAACTGACTGCTGCTAATGCAAAAACAACCACTTTTTAAAAAGTTTACTTAATACTGGGTGTGGCAGCATATGCCTTTAATCCCAGCACTTGGAAAATCGAGGCAAGAGGATCTCTATGAGTTTGAGGCCAGTCTGTTCTACATGGCAAGTTCCTGGGCAGCCAGGGATACATAGAGAGACTCTGTCTCAAAAGAAGGAAACAAGAGCTTTTTATTTGGAGTAGCTCAGTGATAATGAAATGATCAATAAAAAGGTCTCTCTTCTTTTTAAGATTTATATGTATATATGTGTGTGACTGTGTGCTTCAGGTGCTCACAGAGGCCATAAGAGTCAGATCACTTGGAGCTAGAGTTACAGGTATGTGCCAGACATTGTGGGTGCTGGGATCTGAACTCAGTCTTCATGATTGCATATCAAGCACTCTTAACAACAGAGTCATTTCTCTAGCCTCAGTAACAGGTTCTTTTCTATCTTATATTTTCACTTACTTTCTATATTAGTATGTTGTGTATATGTGCATATAGAAGCCAGAGGTGAATAACAGATGTCTTCCTCTATTCACAACCTTAGTTTTTTGGACAGAGTTTCTCACTGAACCTGGAGCTCACTAATTCAGATAGACTGTTTGGCCACCAAGTCATAGGGACCCTCCTGCCTTTGCCTTCAAAGTGCTGGGATTACAGACACATGCTGTCATGCCTAGTTTTTGTTTTGGGGGGACTGCCTCAATCTCACAGAGATCGGAGTGCTGGAATTAAATGCCTGGCCATGCCTAGTTTTTAGCCTGGGTGCTAGGGATCTAAACTTAGGTCCTCAGACTTATACAGCACTTCACTGACTGTGCCATCTCCCCAGTCCTCTTTTGTTACTTATTTCTGCTCTAATCCTTTCTGTGCTTTTTTTTGGTGGGGGGGGTACAGATTTTAGCTCACAGTTCTAGGTTATGGTCCATTATCTGAGGGAAGTCAAGACAGGAACTTGAAGCAACATGCTTTCCCTCTTTCTGTGCTTTCTTAGGTTTAATTTGCACTTCTTTTTCTAGTCTTGAAAGTCCAAGCCTCAGTTATTTACTTAGAGATCATTCTTTTTTCCAAATACATGTTTTTGTTTTTGTTTTGTTTTTGACAACAGGGTATCCCTATAGCCCCAGCTGGCCTGGAACTCCCTACATAGACGAGGCTGGCCTTAATCTCACAGAGATCCACCTGCCTATGCCTTCCCAGTGCTAGGATTAAAGATATGCAGCACCACGCCCAGCTCCCAAATATCTACTTTTAGATCAATAAAATTTCCTTTAAGCCAGGTATGATGGTACACACCTATAATTCTAACACTTAGGGAAGAAAATCAGGAGAATGATAAATTTGAGGTTAGCTTGGGATATACGGCTAGAACTGAGAATGTAGTTCAGTGGCACAGTACTTGCTTAACTGGCAAGATGTGCAAAGTCCTGAGCTATATCACCAGCATTCTGGGTATAGGCAGACACAAGACAAGGAAACAGAAGGCATTTCCTCCTGAGTATTTATTTAGCTGCATCCCATAAATTCTGCTATACTGTTTCCATTTCTAAAAATACCTATCTCAAAGTATTTTTCTTCATTTCCCTTATGACTCTTTAATTCATTAGTTACTTAGATGTTGTTGCTTAATTTCTAAATAGTATAGATATTCCAAATTACCCGCTGGTGTTTTACTTCCTGTAAGCCATACTTCAAGGAATTTACCTATAACACCAGCACACAGAGGTGGAGGCAGGAAGATGAGGTGTTCAAGACAAGGCTTAGCTACATAGTTGAATTTGAGGCAAGCCTGGGCTATGTGAGCCAGTGCCTCAATATCACCTACCCAAAAATCCAGACAAGAAGAATGTGTGTGTGTGTGTGTGTGTGTGTGTGTGTGTGTGTGTGTGTTATTTTGTGGGTAGAAAAACTATTTTGAAGATTTCAAACTCTTTAAGCTTACTCCAATTAGTTCTATGGCCTGAACCTTATGCTCTATTTCAAAAATGGTCTGTGTATTTTTTTTTTTTGTCTTTTGAGACAGGGTCTTCATGTCACCCCAGCTGTCTGGGAACTTACTATGTAGACTAGGCTAGTCTTGAACTCACAGAGATCTGCCTGCCTCTGCCTCCCAAGTGCTGGGACTAAAGGTGTGCACCACTACGCCCAGTTTGTTTTTCTTTTTGAAACAGGGTCTTATGTAGCCCAGACTGTAGGAATTCTTTCTACCTCCACTCTCCAGTTCTTGGATTATAGGTGCATGTTACCACATGTAATTTATGCAGGACTAGGAATCGAATCTGGGGCTTTG
The DNA here is from genome assembly GCA_035773235.1 of Eospalax fontanierii. Classification (NCBI taxonomy): domain Eukaryota; kingdom Metazoa; phylum Chordata; class Mammalia; order Rodentia; family Spalacidae; genus Eospalax; species Eospalax fontanierii. The sequence goes on from CM069552.1 coordinate 43,277,940, forward strand.
TACTTGCTAGGCAAGCATTCTACCAACTAAGCTATATCCTAAGCCCCCGCCCTCTTTTTCCTAGTTTTAAAAATAATCCTACAAAAGGGGCTGAGGAGATGGATTGGTCAGTAAATTGCTCACTGTTCCCAGTACTAGGGAAGCAGAGAAAAAAAGGATCCCTGAGGCTTGCTGGCCACCCAGACCAGTCAAATTAGCAAGCTCTTGGTTCAGTGAGACTCTGTCTCAAAAAAATAAACTGGTCAGTGCCAGGCACAGCAGTATATGCCTTTAATCCCAGATCTCATGAGGCAGAGGCAGGCAAATCTCTTTGAGTTAGAGGCCAGCCTGGTCTAAATAGTGAGTTTCAGGCCAGCCAGGAGTATACAATGAGATCCTGTCTCAAAAAAAAAAAAAAAAAAGATAAACAAATAAGCAAGTAAACTAAAGAGTGATTGAGGAAGACATTCAACATTGAGCTTTGGCCTCTACATGTATGCGTACATGTGTGCACATGTGCACACGTGTCAAGACACATAAATCATCATCACAGGACATATATAAAGAAAACCTCCATAAGAACTTTAATCGCAATAAATATTCTCTTAGTAAATAGGTCATACACTGGCCAGTGAGATGGCTCAGCAAGTAAAGGTTCTTGTTATCAAGCCTGAGCATCAGAATTCAACCCCCAGAATCCACATGGTAGAAGGAGAGAACCGACTCCCTCAAGTTGTCCTCTGATCTCCACACATATGCCATGATACAAGTGCCCACCCCCGACAAAATAAATGTAACAACAGCAACACAAAAAGCTTAAAATAATACAGCTGTGTAATTTTAAGTCAAATGATATTAAAGTAATACAGAATGACTAATGAACTACCTTTCCAGCAGCTCTTGTAGGCTCACAACATTTTGTTTGTGAAGACGCCACACAGCTTCAAGCAACAAAGAGTTCTGAAGAAAATGACACATTTTGTTAATGTGTGCATTCTCTTACAAATGTTCCATGCCCATAGGCCCAGTAAAAATTAGCATCACAACACAAGCTGAAGGACTCATGCCACAAGTTTACATTCACACAGCACCTATACCCCCAACTGTACTGCATGGGCTCCAGTCTGTGACAGCTCTGACCTCCTCCCAATACCAGTAAATCACTTCCAATCCTTTCCATACAATGACCCAGACATCTTAAGTTACTCCCTGGAAATTGTCCTCTGACTTCCACACACATTTGTGTACACATACACACACACACCCCCCATATACACATGCTAAAGATAAATAAAACTTTTGTGCCCAGCATGGTGGCACATGTCTTTAATCCCAGCACTTGCAGGGCTGATCTCTGTGAGATCAAGGCCAGTCTGGCTCCAGGCCACCTGGAGTTATAGGGAGACCCTGTCTCAAAAAAAGGAAAAAAGGGTCTGGAGAGACAGCTCAACACTTAAGAGCATTGACTATTCTTGCAGAGGACCCAGGTTTGATTCCCAACACCCACACGGTGGTTAACAACTGTCCGTAACTCTAGCTCCAGGGGGATCTGACACTGTATTCTGCCCTCCACAGGCATTGCATGCCATGGTGCACTTACACACATTCAGACAATATACTCATACACAAAAATAAAACAAAAAAAAGAAAAAAGAAATTTAAAAAATCTGTTAAATGTTTAAAATAGAGAAAAATGTTTCAAATAGAATTTACTATTATAATTTGTTTTGTCTTTGGAAAAAAAATCTCATGTAACCCAAGCTGACTTGGAACTTACTATGTAGCCAAGAATGACTTAGAACTTCTGAAACTTCAACCTCTACCTTCCGAGTGCTGGGACTACAGGCATTCACCACTATGCCCAGCTTATGAGAAGCTAGGGATCTAATCCGAGGCTTCAATCATGCTAGGCAAGCACTCTACTGAGTTACATTGCAAGCCCTTATTAGCATAACTTTAAAACTGTATTTTAGTAGTCTACTTGCTCTCGAAGAGCCTTAATAAACTACCCAAGCCAGAGAGTATCATGTTTCTGTGATGGGCTCTATTTTTTTCTAGAAAGAGTCTTACCATATAGCCCTAGCTGGCTTAGAACTCTGTAAACTAGGCTGGCTTTGAACTCACACAGATCTGCCTATCTTACCTCTCAAGTGTTGGGATTACAGGTGTGTACCATCATACCCAGAGAATTACTCTATTCTAATAAACGAGTAGAGACTGACACACAGTACTGAAGTTATTTCTTTCTACCCTTGGGGCCATTTAATAAACTCCTTTTCTTATGCTCTATAATCAGTAAGATGTTTAGCCAAATTCCTAAGAAAACTCACAGACCCAAATCAACAGAACACTACTTTTAAAAACCCCAAGTGACAGTTACAGTTTCTAATTTACCTGTGCTTTCCATAATTCTTGACAGAAGGTAAGACGGGAGAACATACTATATGCCAATAAATGCTGAGCAGTCTCTAACAAGGAAGACAGTTTCTTCTGAGAAGAGATAAATTTTTTTTTAATTAGGTAATTATCTAAAACAGTATTAAAGAAATATCTTATATATATATCTTATATCTTATAATATAAGGGCATGTCCTCTTTTAATGGGTTGGCCTCTTACTCTTTGCTCTGAGCTGAGCAGCACAGGGTGGCTGGGTTCCCTGCAGACCTGTTCCACACTGCAGGCAAACATTCTGGCAGAGAGGATTCCCACAGGAACCCCTAGTCGTGAGGCTTGATCCCGAAAAGCAGAGCCTTAAAAACAAAACAAAGTCAGAGCTTTCTCTGAAAACAAGAAAAATTTTAAGATTTTGGTGAAAAATGCCTCTTATTACATTGCAGCATCATGGTAAACTGCCTTTAAATGGGAAAATAATTATAAAGGGAAAAACAGGAGATACAAATGACGATAAGTTCATGGCTAAATTGGTATCTCTCAGTACAATTAGTGACAAGCTCTGAACTCAAAGTCATACACATATATATGCTTCACATGACACAACAGATACATTCTGATGCAATATAGAGAGAACTTTATCACCTTCCTTATAAAGAAACACAATAAAGCCAGGCTTAGTAATACACGCCTTTAGTCATAGCACTCAGTAGGCAGAGGAAGGCGGAGCCAGCCTGGTCTTACATATCGAGTTCCAAGTCAGCTGGGACTATAGGAAGACCCTGTCTCAATAAAAAATAAAAATAATAAATAGAAGCACAATAAGCAGAACTCTTTTGTGGTTTTGCCATGATAGGGTTCAAACCCAGGGCCTCAGGCATGCTAGGATAAGGCTGTGTCACTGAACTTCCCCCTCAGTCCCTTAATTTATCTTCTCAGTTACTTTAGTCTTCAGATGAGCTTACTCCTACTGACTTTACAGACCTTCAAGCCCAAACTGGTAAGGCTTCCAGATGCCATGCACCTACCTGACAGGCAGCAGAGGGCCAGAGGTACATTCAATCCTCAGAGCTACCAAGCAGAAGCTGGATTGCTGGCCCTCAGGGTCCTAACCCAATCTCTGATCTGCAGCTATTAAAGTAAGAAATGCTGCACAGTCTAGAAATGGGAGGCTTACAAACAAATCATTTTCTGATTTATGTGGGTTCCAAAACTAATTTTTAAGAAAAAATAGGAAAGTGTGATGATCAACACCTGTCATGGTCAAGGTTCTAAAAACATTCATACACTACATACAATTATAAAGGTTTCAAGCTACAGTGTTAGAAATCAGACCTGGGAGATGGACAAATAGTTACAGAGAACCTGGGTTCCATTCCCATCATCTACATGGCAGCTATAACCATCCATAGCTCCAGTTCCAAGGGATCTGATGCCTTCTTCTGACCTCTATGGGCACTGCACAACATAGGTATGCTTACATGCATACAGGTACTACATTCATACACATAAAATAAAAAATAATTGAAAAATAATGAAATCAGAATTGGGTCTGGTGGCACAAGTCTGTAATATCAGCTACTAGGAAAGGTAAGGCAGGAAAACTGGGAATTCAAGGCAAACCTGGATAATTTACCAAGACTAAAATCCAAAGTGGGGGTTGGATGTGGTGGCACTGCCTTTTATCCCAGCACTCAGGAGGCACAGGCAACAGGATCTCTGTGAGTTCAAGGTCAGCCTGTTCTACACACTGAGTTCCAGGTCAGCCAGGTCTACATACTGAGATCCTGCCATTTTTTAAAAAAAAAACATTTTTAAGGGCTAGAAGATAGAGCTTAGTGATATACAATTTAACATGTATAATATCCTTGGTTCAATTCTTAGTATTGCAAATAATAATAAACTTTTAAAAGTAATGAGGGAGGCTGAAGTGGTGGCTCAGTGGTTAATACTTGCTGCTCTTGCAGAGGACTGGAGTTCAATTCCCAGCACTCACAGTAGGTCACTCAAAACCACCTGTAAGTCCAGTTCCCCTGATTCAACTCTCTTTATCTGACCTCCACAGACATCTACACATACAAAGCACATACTAATACATACATGTAACTAAAAAAAACTTATTTTAATGAGGGTTGGGGAGATAGCTCAGAGGTGCCTGCAGCTACACTTCATGATGTGAGTTTAATCCCTGGTACCCACATGGTGGAAGAAGAGAATCAACGCCCACAAGCTGACCTTTGACCACACCAGAGCCACAGCACAAAAGTACACATGCATGTACACATATAAATAAAAAATGTAAACTAATTAAAAATGAATTATTCAGGAGTGGTACACTCCTTTAGTCCCAGCACTCTGGAAGCAGAGGCAAGCAGATTGCTATGAGATCAAGGCCAGCCTGGTCTACATAGTGAGTGTCAGGAAGACCCGGTTTAATTTAATTTAATTAAAATTAAAAACAAATTTAAATTTAAAAAAACAATAGTTTTGAAAAGTCATTGTAGAATAAAAATGTTGAGAACGAGAAAATAACTTATTTCTTCTTATATCCCTAGAACTTTATCTTACTCTCTCAAAATATGGAGAAAATAATACCTCGAAACATGTTTCTGGTTTCCTGTTTGCACACACCAACCCATTTATTGCTACTAAAGCACACATTCCATGGTTTACCAAGGGAAACTTGGATTCCTATAGTCTATGCTCTGTGCTGAGTTAGTTTTTAAACACAGTAATGGGACCTGAGAATGTAGCTCAGTTGGTAAAGCACTTGTTTAGCATGCATGAAATCCTGAGTTTGATCCCAGCACCATAAAAAACCTAGCATGTTGAAGGAAGGAGACCTTTAATCCCATTACTCAAGAGGTGGAAGCAGGAGGGTCAAGGAGTTCAAGGTCATCTTCACCTATATATTGAGTTCTAGGCCAGTCAGAAAAAAAAGGGGGGGAGGCCTCAGAAAGTAAAGGCATTTCCACATAAATCTAGAGACATGAGTTTGAATTCCAGAACCCATGTAAAGGAAGAAGAAAAAAACAAATTAATTCCACAAATTTGTCTTCTGACCTCTACACATACCCACAACCTACAATAATACATAAAAAAATTTTTTTAAGCAGCAGCAAAAGACTGGAGAGATGGTTCAGTGGTTAAGAGCAATTGGTGCTCTTCCAAAGGACCAGAGTTCCCAACTGGGTGGCTCACAATGACCTGTAACTCCAGGTCTAGGGGATCTGATGCCATTTTCTGGCCTCTGCAGGCACCTGCACTCACACAGTGAATATACATAAATTCACACACATACACCTAACATTTAAAAAAATAAAATGGAGAGGGGTAAAAAAGCAAAATAAGACCCAAACAAGTCATAAAACCTATGTAAGGCAGGCTTGGTAGTACACACTTTAATCTCAGTACTAAGAGGCAGAGGGGCATGGATCACTGAGTTTGAGGCTACCTTGGTCCATACAGCAAGTTCCAGGTCACCTGGGGCTATAGGGAGACCCTGTCTCAAAACAAACAAAACACAAAAAAAATCTATGTGTAACTGGTAATAGCAAATACAAGGGAAAGCCATTATTTGAGGGAATTTAAATGTCTACTTATAAGGAGATCATGGTCACCTTTTTATGAAATGTTCTCTAACTTAGTGAGTTAAAAAAGCATGAAAACTCACACATGAAGGAACTGAAATGATCATAGTAGGTTTCAGCACTGTCACACTCCATCAGTTTGCTGAGACACAAGTTTTTACATTGTGGATCCTTTACCTATAAGCCAAAACATAAAAAAATTCTATTTTCAAAGTTCTAGATGTGTGCAACTTGCATAGTGGGCACTTTGAATTATTTTTTTAAAGAATGAATTTACAAAAGCCTTTCAAGAATTATTAAAACTCTTTAATCCCAGCCCTTGGGAGGCAGAGAGACAGATGGATCTCTGTAAGATCAAGCCAGCCTGGTCTACATATCAAGTTCCAGGCCAGCTGGGGCTTCAGGAAGACCCTGACCCCCCCCAAAAAAAAAGAATTATTAAATTTATTTCAAGGGCTGGAGAAATGGCTCTCAGCAGTTAAGAGCACTGGCTGCTCTTGCAGAGGACCAGGGTTTGGTTCCAAACACCCACATGGCAACTAACAACAGTCTGTAATTCTAGTTCCAAGAGATCTGATGCCCTCTTCCAACCTCCTTGGGCATTGCAAACAGGAGGCACACATACATGCAGGCAAAACACTCTGACACATAAAATAAAATAAATCATTAAAAAACTTTAAGAATTTTAAAATTCACTACTCAACTGTTTTAATTTCCAAAGGCACAAATGCCTTCAGCTTTCTTCTCACCAGGTCAGCAAGTACTAACTGTTCACTAGGTACATGAGTTTCCCAAGGGTGTTAGGAAGATTATGCCCTAGCTGGACTCCAAACACCCGGATCTGCCCAGTCACTCCAACTTCCTCTTACCTCTAACAAAAGGTCATTCACGTTTTGGTGGCATCTCAGGAGGTGTAGGGCTGAATCTTTCAATTTCTGTTCCCTTTCAGGATTATATTTTTGCTTCTTAACTCTGCCTGCTAAGTGGGAAAAATCAATTTCAAAAATTACAAGGTGGGGCTGAAGAGACAGCTCAGGGGTCAAGCGCACTGGCTGCTCTTGCAGAAGACTAGGATTTAGTTTCCAGCATCCATCCTTAACTCCAGTTCCAGGAACTCTGATGTCCTCTTCTGGCTTCCACCGTCACTGCATGCACGTGGTGCGCATACATACACTCAGGTAAAACACAATTAGACATAAAATAGAAGTCAACTTAAAGAATTAAAAAATTACAAGGTGACATGCTTCGCTGCGCTGCCGAGACGCCCACGGTCCCTTGCTGCGAACCACTGGGTCCCAGGAGGGGAGTCTGCAGTGACAGATCTCCGACGACCGGCAGACACGGCCCCGGTGACCCGGAGCCTGCGGGTCTCGCAGCTGCGCCAGGCCGGGGCCCAAGGGGACGGGCAGCCAGAAGGGATCCGGGAGGGTGGGGAGTCACTCGGGGCGGGGCGGTCCACCTACCCAGCAGCTCGGTCCATGTCCTCCGGCGGTCGGGTCCCACAGAGAACGCCGCAGCCACAGCCCGCGAGCCCGACATGGTGAGTGCAACACCCGCACACTCCCGCAGCCCGCGCTGCCTTCCCATTGGCCGCGGCCAGCCGCGCGCGCTCATTGGTTAGCGGTATCATGACGACACCTCGAGAGCTGACCGCTGCTCTGCCGCCATCTTAGTGGTGGCGCGGGGGCAGAGGCCAGAGGCCTGCAGGCAACTAGAGGGACAGTGGCGGAGAATTTGGAAGTGGAGTAGGTGGTGAATACTCACTGAGGCGAATGGTCCGTTTCCGAACGGGACTTTACTGGCCAGAAAGACTCAGTGCTGATCCTAGGAAGTCCACGTTACGAACCGGATGGGAGAGATAAGAACCTCTGCCCTGCTTTGCTAAAACTATTCAGGGTCGACCCCCGTCCTCGGCTGTGCTGTGTCTCTGCAGGAAAACGGGCCAAACGTGTCTTCGTGCCGAATTAAAAAAGAGCTGGAAAACCAGCCAAGGTAAGCGATCGTGCCTCAGTTTCTCCGTTTGGGAGACCCACTTGGCACGCTCGTGGGGTCCTTGGAAAGGACTAAGGGTTGTGTTTTGTGTGACGCTTGGAAGTCCCGACCGAGGACGGGACTGTAGTATTTGAATCTGAGCTGGAGGGACCGAGACCGACAGAAGAGGAGTGGCCGGTTCACCTCAGATGCGCCTTCCTCGATAGGAACTGGCTAGTCGAGGGCGCTGCATGTTTCTACAGCTATTTCGGATAGAAAGCACTCCAATGCATCCACAAGCTTCCTAGGACGGCTCGCCAAGACTTGAGATTGGCGGGTTCAATTACTTATGGGAGATTGACTAACAGGAAGTAGGCAAAGGAGAAGCTGAAGAAGCTCCTTCGGTAGCCAGCGGCCATTCGTCCCAACTGGAGTAAGCTCACCTGGCTGTGCACAGGCATCGTCAGTGCATTTGCACAGTATTTCAGTTAAATCTTACTATCTTTGACTTCTTATTTCCTCTAGCAAAACTATTCATCGGTGGCAGCAGAAAAAGGAACCTGCACTGCGGTAACATAATAACAGTACTGAATTTCTAGCACTATCCCAGGTGGACACACAGATCTAATAGGAAGGCTGGGCACTGAGACAGGTTTGAAATCGCCATGATTGCCTGGCAGTGACTAAAGTTCACCCAGTGGGAGGTGGGCCTACAGGGGAGGAGCCACATCCAGATCAGGAGTGGAGAGGACGAAGAGGACAAAGTGGAGAGTTTCCCACCTCCTCGGCCAGTAGGTGGTACTGTTGTGCTGGCAGCCAAAAGGCCACTTTGCATGTCGGAGCAAAACCTTCACTAGAAAGATCCAAGACAGAAGAGAACCAATGCAGAAGACAACATTTCAACAAAAAACCCGTCTCGATGGCCCGGTCCCCGGTGCAGGGCAGGGTCAGATGGGATGGGTGTAGGTTTCAGCCTGACTATCAAAAATGCCTCACATCCTTCTCTCACAGTAGCCCCTCCCACCACCAAAAGATCTTCCAGCACAAATCCAATCACCCCATGACAGTTCCGTGCCTTTGACTTCATCTTCCAGGGGAAGTGAAATCTTTTATTCCAACAATTCAAAAGAATTTTTTTCCACCATTATGAAAGGGATGATCTGCTTGACAAAACTATAGGTTACAGAAAAGTAGTAACTTGTCCCAAATCATACCATGTGACAACCACTGATATTTACAGTGTGCTTTCAAGCTTTTTTCTTTGCAAATATTTTTAATTGCTACTTTATCATCTGCATTTCTGGCATACTTACATACATACATTCATATATCAGTGATCCAAGCTGCTGGGGAAACTGAGGCAAAGGGTATTTCAGCCTAGGAATTCGGGAAGTCTAGGCAACATAGCAAGACTTCATCTCAAAAATAAATAATAAATAAATAAAATAAATAGAGTCAAACCCAGCCTGATGGTGCACACCTTTAACCCCAATACCCAGGAGGAAGTGACAGACTGATCTCTGTTAGATTGAGGCCAGGTGGTCTATATAGTGAATGTCAGGTAGGTTGAGACTACAGGGAGACCCTGCCTCAAAAATAAATTTAGGACCAGAGAGATGGAGACCAACTGAGGTAGAAAGTGACTGAGGAAGACACCCAGTCTTTACCTCTGATATCCACACCAGTGTGTACACAAATGTTCATACACATGAGCAGGTATACACACAAATAATCTGCATGTTATGTTCTACCCATGGGCATAAATATCTTCTATAGTATATATGTAGCATTCTCTTACATTCATTTAAGACTGGTATTCTATGGTGACTCCCCCAAGCTGTTTAATCTGCTCTGTTGCTGAATATGTCATTTTCCTTTTCTCTGCTCTTAGATTTTGTTTTGTTTTGAAGCCTCTCTCTCCCTCTCTCTGCCTGTAGAAGCCAGAAGGTGACATGCTGGGGGTCCCTGTGCTCGGGACCAGCCCATGAGGATGAAGGGTCTCTACTGAAAGAGGTGAGTAGGTGCAGAGTCAAAACACACAGACCCCGGAAGCTGGGTGAGAAGCATGCAGAGGGCAAGCCACTGCAAGCTCGTTTATTCATGGAAATGCAAGGGGTCTTATAGGTCTGGTTAGCCAATCGCCTTATGGGGCAGGGTCTCCACTGCAGCCAATAGTAATCTGTCCCCAGGTAGAGCATCTTGGTGCAGGTTCTTTCCAGATGCTGGGCAGAAGCTGGTATCACGACTAGCCAGATTGGAGCACCATGCCCACAGGAGCCATTCCTCTATTCCTCATAGCAGGTGACCTGGCTAAGGCCCATTCTGCATTGTGCCCTACAGTGACAGATCCTTTGGAGCTGGAGTTAAAGGCTGTTGTGAGTTTACCAACACCAACCTAGGTGCTGGAACTCAGGTTCTCTAGAAGAGAAACAGGTGTTCTTAACTATTGAGACGTATCTCCAGCTGCATGTTTCATTTTGTTTTTTAGGACAGGGTCTCATGTAGCACAGGCTGGTCTCAACCTCTAAAGTGCTGGAATTATTGGCATACCACTCAAAGCTCTTGGAAATAGTAATTGCAAATATAAATTTTCAAACCAAGGAATGTTTGGAGTCACCAGACAGAAACAAGGAAGAGAAGTATCTCCTGGTGTCTCTGGGGGAAGCTCAAGCCTGTACACACATTAGCTTCTGGTCTCCAGAACTATAAGAATGAATTTTTGTCGTTTGAGTCCCCAGGTTGTGGTCATTTGTTTCAGCAGCTGCAGAAAACTCATATACCCACCACTGCTTCTTTATAAATGTCAGGACAGCGAAAAATTACATCATGGTATAAGTATGAAAATTACTTTGATGTAGTGAATGACCAGGAATCTCTACAGATGTGTTACAGTAGAAACAGCATTCAAGTATAAGGGCCAGAGAGTAAATATTTTACCTCTGTGGGCCATGTAGTCGTCATCATATCTACCCAACGTGTGGTGGTATGAAATCTGCCACAGATATGTCACCAATGAATGTGACTTTGTGTCAATAAAACTTTATGGATTAAAACAGTATGGTGGTGCATGCCTTTAATCCCAGCACTTGGGAGGCAGAGGCTAGCAAATTTCTGTGAGATCAAGGCCAACCTGGTCTACATATTAAGTTCCAGGCCAGCTGGGGCTACAGGGAGACCTTGTTTCAAAATGACAAAAAAGAAAGATGAAAAAAAAAAGTGGGACAGATGTGCCCCATGGGGCCAGAGTTTTCCAACCTCTGGTCTCAAAAGAACTCTGTACTAAGTAGGAGGAGAGAACTGGGTATGGTGGCTTATGTTCATGATTTCAGCACTTAAGAGGCTGAGGCAAAAGCATTGCAGTGAGTTCCAGGCCAGCCTGAGCTATAGTGTCAGACCCAACCAAAAACAATAAGAAAAAGAAAAGAGGGAAACTATATTGTACCACAGCCTTGCCCTGTGAGCTCACAGTCAATTGGTACCACAGTTTTCATCTGTGAAATAAAGATCAGAACATACTCTGCCTTCTCATAGGACTGCTGTGAGACTACAGTGAAAAAACAGCAGCGAAATTGCTGTGAATACTGTACAAGTGTTAGGAATCATGAGAACTTTGTGCATAAAGATGCTCATTCAGCACATGGGCTGGACTTATATATGTCAGGCACCATTCCGGGGCTGGGGACATAGCAGTGAAAAAAACAGAAACAAGCAAACTCCCTGCCTTTGTTGGATATGGTCTAGTGAAAGCAGATGAGCAGATACACAGAACTAACCAGGTTCTTCTGTTATTCAGTTTTTGTTTGAAGATTGATCGGCCAGGTTAAACAACAACAACAACAACAAAATATAGTTTTGACCCTGAGCCATGGTTCAGTTATGGAGATACCAGGAATGGATAGGAGAGTTGATGGGTTTGAGAGGCAGGAGAAGGAGTAGATACCTACCAACATAAAAGCTTCACTGGGGTGGTCAGGTGGTCATGGGAGCTGCATACATTCCTAATCATTGCCATGCATCATAAAAAGAAATGATGCAAGGATAAGGAGATGGTTCAGTTGGTAAAGTGTTGGCCATACCAGCATGAGTACCTGAGTTCCAGTCTCAGAACCTGCTTAAAAAGCTTTGGTGGTGCATCTTGCAATCCTCACATCTTCACAGAGTGAGTTTGAGACCAGCCTGGCCTACATGAGACCCTTCTGCAAAAAAAGTTCACAGGACACAAAATGCTATAGAAAGGCCCATTTGTTGAACACGGGTTTGTCAGTCCATGACCTTATTGGGAGGTGGTAGAACTTTTAAAAGTTGAGCCTAGTGAGAGGAAGTGAGATCATGGGCATGTATCCTTGAAGGGGACACAGAATTCAGTGCTTTCCAGTCTTATTTCACTTTGCTTCTTAGCTGCATGATGCAAACAGCTTCCCTTGCCACATGCTCCTAAGAGATATCCTGGCTGCCACAGGCCCAAAGCAACAGGATCAACTGACCATAGACTCAAACCTCTGAAACTGTGAGCCAAATAAACCTTGTCTTCTTATTAATTGATTATCTTATTTGTTTCTGTTGTGATAAAAATTTGACCAATACACAAAATTTAAAAAACAAAAGAAAAAAAAAAACAAGAAACACCTACTTTTGGGACTGGAGGGATGGCTCAGTGGTTAAGAGCACTGGCTGCTCTTGCAGAGGACCCAAGTTCCATTTCCAGCACCTACTAAGTGGCTAACAACCTTCTGTAACTCCAATTCCAGGGAATCGAATGCTGCCTTCTGTTCTCAATGGGATATGCATAAATGTAGTGCACTTACATACATAAAGGCAAAACACTCATACATATAAAATAAATTAAAAATGAATGAATAAATAAATATTACCTACTGTCTTTAAAAAATATTTATTAATTTCATTTTATGTGTATGAGTGTATTGCCTGCATCTCTCCAGCCCCAAATACATCCTACTCTTAAAAGACAAAGCAGTAGTCTGGCCTGATGGTACAGGCCTGTAATCCTAGCTACTCAGGAAGCTGAGACAGGAAGACTATAAATTGATGGCCTGCTTTGGCAACTAGGTCCTCAGTGGGAGAAGTGAGTTCACTGTGACAGTGGTCTCAAAGGTTCAGACCTTCAGCAGTCACAGCTCTCTGGATGTGGAGATATGCTGGTTCTGGCCTACATGCAGACCACAGATAAGACATAGTAATAAGACATAAACATCTGAGTTTTAGCAGAATTTCTAGGTGATTCTGAGCCTAAAGTATAAAGAGCTATGCTCTAAAAAGATGAAAAATAATTTTGATGATCTAGAAAATTCAACCCCAAAGGTCAGGAGAAAATTATTATTTATATTAATTATTGAAGTCTGTTCAAATTGTGTTTCTGCTTTGCTAATGAGGTGAGAATTGGGTCAGTTTCATCCACTTTTATATTCCTATCGAGTAGAGAGTACTGTCTGGCATTTAGAAATAAATAAATAGGGGTGACTGTTTTCTAGACAGGGTCTCATGTAGCCCAGGGTGGCCTTGAACTTGCTATGTAGCTGAGGATGAACTTGAACTTCTTACCCTCTTGCCTCTATCTTCCAAGTTCTGGAATTACAAATGTGTGCCTCCAGGATGGCTTAATACTTGCTGAATTACAGATTCTACTTTTCTGTTGCTATGATAAAACACCATGACCAAGAAAACCTGCAGAAGGATGAGTTCATCTGGGCCTATGTTTCTACAGGGAAAATCCATAATGGCAGGGGAAGCATGGTAGCAGGAAGTGGCTGAACAGAAGCAGAGAGACAAACTGGAAGTGGGGCAGGGCTGTGAACTCTCAAAGCCCACCCCTAGTAACATGTTTCCTTCAGCAAGGCCACAACACCTAAAGGTTCCATGAACTTCCCCAACAGTGCCACCAACTAAGTGTTCAAATACTTTAGCCTGTGGGGGACATTTATTAAAACCACCACAAACTGCATAATTTAAAAAATGATCTGGCCAGGCATGATGGTGCACACCTTTAATCCCAGCACTCAGGAGGCAGAAGCAAGTAGACTTTTGTGAGATCAAGGCCAGCTTGGTCTACATAGTGAGTTCCAGGCTAGCTAGGGCCACAAGGAGATCCTGTCTCAAAAACAAAAGTAAAATAAAAAATAAATAATCTGAACTAGTTGTGGTATTGCATAATTCTAGTCTCAGCACTCTAGAGGCCAAGAATTGGGAGTTCAAGGCTAACATCCTACACCTGCAAGGCCCTGTTTTAAAAATAAAAGTCTGTTGTTCACTCTAATAAGCAAAACACACATTAAGCAATTTTATACCTATCAAACATTCACAAGGATTTTTATTTATTATTAGTGTGTGTGCACAGGTGTGTACATGCCATGGCACACACAGAAGTCAGGGGACATCTTCCAGGATTTGGTTCTCTCCTTTCACCGTGAGTTACAGTGTTCATCAGGCCTGAGCAACAAGTGCCTTTACTTGCTAACCCATCTTGCCAGCCCCTGTTTTATTTCTGAGACGAGATCTCACTGTGTAGCCCATGTTGGCTTAGGACTCTCCCACCTCCTGCTTCTGCCTGCTGAGTGCTGAGAATATAGGTGTGAGCTACCACATCTGGCAAAGATTAAGAAGTTGGATCCTATCCAGGCATAGTGGTGCACACTTTTAGTCCCAGCACTTGAGAGGCAGAGGCAGGGAGATCTCTGTGAGTTCAAGGCCAGCCTGGTCTATATAGTGAGTTCCAAGCTAACTGGCGCTACAGGAAGACCCTGTCTTAGAAAGACATACACACAAAAAGTTGGCTCCTAGTCTGCACATTAGGCATGTGCACATAAGTGGAGACAGTCTCTTTGGAGGGCTATTTGATGATTCTTGTTTTAAGTTCAGAAATTGAGAGAGAGAACTAGGCCACAAGTAGAATGCTAGCTGAGTGTACACAAGGCTCTGGGTTTAATCACTAACCACTAAAATTTTAAGTTTATATGTATTTTCATCCAGGGAATCCATTTCTTGAAATTTACACTGCACTTGTAGAAATGAGCAAGAATCAACTGTACTTTTACCCTGGGAAAGGTAATTGAGTACAGCAGTGATGAAGCAAATGGAATGGACCAGCCTATTCATTCAGGATCAGAAACAACTCCACATCTCCCAGTGAGAACTGGATGGGAGATTCTGGCAAACCCACCAAGAAATCTGAAGTTATATAAAATGCAGCTCTTTTACACAGAAATAGATTGTTTCTTCATGCTCAGTGAAAAATCAAAGTGCAGGAATATGTGGTATGCCTCTATATAAACAGATGTACATGTTTGTCATGGGCAATGACAGTTCTGTGAGGAAAACAAAGCCATCACAGTGATTGTCCTTGAGAGGAAAATCAGTGACTGGGGCCATTGTGAGACTTTCCAGTATATAACTTTTTTTGAACCTTTGAACATCAAACGGTGTCAAATTCAATTTGTAAAGGATATATCACAACTGTTTCTATAGTTCTTACAAAGTTTAGGCCACTGGGCAGGTAGTAGAGTCCATATGATCATTTAGGACTGAAACCAGCTGTGAAGCAGTTGCAGCAACACCTACGTGAATGATACACTGGAACATGTTCTGTTCATTTTTGTCACTGTATTTTCTGTTCAGAACAATTTAAACATTTTCAAATTACTTCAGTCATTTTCCCACTTCAATGGGCATCAAACAGAGCCCTCAGAATTTTCACCTCCTGGTTGCAATGCCCACCTCACATCCCCAGCCTCACCTACCTCCTGTGTGTCTTGGAGCATAATGCATCTCAAGAGAGCCTGTCTACTACCTCCTCCACAACTGTATTCTTGGTTCCCTCCCTTTATCTTGGCTCTACTCTGGAACCTCCCTGTGGCAATGTCTGGTTTTATTCTCTGGATCCTTTCTCACTGTCCAGGGTTAGTGTCTACATCTACAACCACCAGCCCAGAAACCTCGTTGTACCCATCCCCAGAGCCCCTCCCTCTGAGTTGTCCTGGGTTCCCTTCAGAGACCAAGCATAGCCTGGCTCTGTTATCCCTGGCTTTTATCATTATCCCAAAATAAACCTAAACACAAAACCAGTCTCTTACATTTCAGCTTTTCCTCTCATATCCTTGAATTCTAGCTTTGCCAGGCTGTACAGAATGTGACAAAGAGTACATTCAGGGGCCTTTGAGTTCAGGTAACATGAAGCCCAGGTGTTCACTGAAAACAGTGCGCATGGAGTCTCTGGGGAGAAGTTGACCTGAATCTGAAGTGGACTTAGCTAGCAAAGGCACACTACTCTAGGCAGATGAAGTGGTTCTGCTGGTGTTTAGATGAACAACTGAGACCTTGGCTCTGAAGTTGGCCATGTGACTGGTACTTTCTGGCCTCTGTGCCCAGGCACTTCACCTGTTCTGCCAAGCCACTGTGAGGTCTAGAGCCCTGCACCCCTACAATGCACATCATGGAATGGTCTCTAATTGTAGTCACAGAATATATGGGGATCTAGCCCTCCTTCATCTATTTGGTCTCCAGGAACCTAAAATTGGGACCCTCTAGCCTCTGTGTCTGTAAAAATGCACACAGATAAACTTCTTAAACTTTTCCATTTATGTCTGCATAATTATCAGCCCACAGTCATCCCCATGTGTTACTGATAGAGGCATGACCTCAGAAAGTTCTCATTAGTATTTTTCAAAGTACCAGTCACAGATTATGGCCAAAAAAGCACACATAACAAGTGGGGGACTCAATTCACGTTAGGTACCAAAAACCTTCATTTACCTGAGGTGGTTGTTTATTTCCCTAGGTTCAATCCCCAGCAGCACAAAAAGATTGTGTGTGTATGTGAAATTCAGTGTTGTAAATCTTTCTGGCTGATATCTGAGAAGGTACTTGGGGATGTCCAAAACAATCATTCTAGTGAAAAACATCCAGCCTCACCATGCTTGTAGCTGCAGGAGGGGGGCATGCTCATTAAATGAGAAAATGAACCTTTGAGGTCAATGAAGAAACTTCAGAGCTTTAACATAAAGAGAGCAGGTGTATTGGACATTTTGTGGCTGTGACAATGTTCCTTAACAACATAAAGGAGGAAGACTTTATTTTGGCTCACAGTTTCAGAGATTTCAGTCAATGGTCACTTGGCTTTGTTGCTTCTGAGCCCATGTGTGGTAAGACAGAGCATCATGTCAGAGCCGCTTACTTCATGGTGAACAGGCAGGAGATGAACAAGGAGGAGCCCTATAATGAAATACAGCTCCTAAGAACATGCTTCCAGTGACATACTTTCTCCACTTAGGCTCTACCTGAAAAAGTTCCCACCTCTTCCCAATAATGCTATTAAATTACAAATCTAAGGCCAGCGACATGGATCACTGGGTAGAAGTATTTGCTCCATAAGCCTGACAACCTGAGTCCCATTCCTGGAAGCCACAGTGGAGGGAGAGTCCTGACTCCCAAAAATTGTCACTTCATTTTCACATACATACTTTGGCACACATGTGCCTGGACTCACACAGCACACACACACACACACACACACACACACACACACACACACACACATAATGAAGAAATGTTGACTGTTATCAGTAGTTTAATCCATTGATCAAAGTCCTCATGAGTCAATCGACTGTCAATGATTGGAGCAAACAGCTGGAGCTCAAACCTTCAACATATGAACCATCTGAGGACACTTCATATTCAAATAATAGCAAGTATGCCTGCTATATCCCAATCAGCTCCCCATAAGTACTTTTCAGCCTCTGCCCAAATTCCTCCCCAATTCTGTGCATTCACTGCACTGTGATTGACTGTGAGGAAGCAACTCCTGCTTCTGCCACTAAGGAGAAGAAAAAAGGCAGCACTACTGTGGGTGCCCAGTAAATGAGGTGGAAATTCCTCTCTTCTCTACACAGTGCCTGCCCTCTGCCAGGCATTTGCCCTTGCTGTCCTCTGGACCAGGGACCCCACACACTTTGACTCCCTAATTTCCTTTCCTCATCTGGGACACACCCTTGCCAACTGCCTCATCCCCAACTGCATGTAGCCCATCTTCTGATGACCTGGTGCTGAGACTTTTCTAGTGGGATGTACTCCCACCGATTCTAAAAGCAGAAACCATCCCATGAGTGGGCCTCTTCAGTGGAAGACCATTCTGTCACCACACAAGGAGCATTGTGTGAATCAGGGACTTTGCTTAAATTACTGGTATACACATTCTTACTCCTACATAAACAAGACCGTTTATAGAAGGCTCCTACTCATCCCCTCTGAGGCAACCCTTAAGTTTCTGCCTATCCTTTGTATCCTGTTAGTCATCATGTGATAGGCAGGTGATGATTAGAGAAGAGGAGCTCAAGTCCCAGGTTATCTGCACAACATATTCAGAATGGGGCAACCTTCCTCATTCATCTCCTCTTCTCCAGTGTTCTTTAGTCCTGTTCAGATCTGTCTCATATGCTTGGGACCTGGAGAAGGGTGTAAAATGTGCCCGGCTATTGATTATCAACACTTTTAGGCACAATTCATTTGTATCCAGTCTCTTTTGCCTGAAGATTAAAACTCCAGAAGAGATGATCTGATAGTGGAGCCCTGGTAGCAGCCATCCCCTACATCCCAACTCAACCGTATGAGGTGAAAGCACCTTATGGTATGATTCCCATCCTCGGCTGTCCAGAACCCCAAGGAACTTCAGAGTTCCAAGTTTCACCCCAGACTTGTCAGACCCACAGTCCCAGCCTTGTGTTTCCTGGGTGATTCTACCCAGGAGCCAGACCTGAAAAAAACCTTGCTGCCATTTATTTCTCAGTGATATTTTCTTACTCTGTTATTCTGAACACTCACAAATATGACCGAGACCACTCCCAATAAAGCTGTGTGCAGTCCCTGGCTTGCCACTACCTCTGTGTCCTAAACTAGCTGGCCTGGAATGAAGGCATAGACACTTTCCAAATGAGATGTGTTATCACTGTACATACTGTGTCTGTCACCAAGACTGCAGAGTCTAGTGCTGGACGTTCCTCTGCTGGAAAGGACCATTTATTTTTCATACCTCAAGGCCTGTGTCAGCTTCGCGTCAGTCACCCTGTAGCAACCTCTGGAGGTCACCTTGCTATCCAGCCTTTTCGCAAAGACCACTACTGCACTTTCTGCTCCTCAAAGCCCAAGCGAGTATGCGCGTGCCTGCGTGTGTGTCTATAAGTGCGCGCGCGCTCCCTGGGGAAAGCAAGGTCGATTCACAGTTCTGGCTTCTTCTGGCATTCCCTGCTAGTCTAGAGACAGCCACAATCACTACAGTGTGTCCCCGACTTCCGAGACTGAATGCCAGCCTAACGTGAGCCAGGCGTAGGCTCCTGCCGCCACCTGGGAGCGCCGCGAGCTCTGGCGGAGTCTGTGAGCGTTTCCAGGGCTTCGGGTCTGCACGAGCGACCCGGGTCCTGTCAAGCCCCCAATCCCAGGGTCCCTCCATTCGCATCCCTTAGCCCTCTGCCCTTCCTCGCCCCTCCCTATCCAGTCGTCCTCCCACCCCCAGCCCTAAGCAGGGGGCGCGCTTTCCCTTTCCTACCCAACTCCAGCCCTCCGCCCTAGAACGTGGTGTCCTGCCCGCTAAACCGCGTCCCCAACTCCGCGCGGTCCTCCTCCGAGCGCGTCCTCCCTCTCCAGCCCGCCCCCGCCCTCACCTGCGGCCGTTCGCGTAGGGCGTGGCCGGAATGACAAAGCACGCGGACGGCGCGGGGCCCGCCCCCGCGCTCGGTAGTGCGTCGCCCGGCTGTTATGGACACCCGCCGCTCGTGCGGGTGGCGATGATGGGTGGCCATGGCCCGGGAGGGCGGCGGCAGCGCGGCGGCTCCCGAGCGCGCGGGGGGCGCGGTGCGGCCCGAGCCGTGGGAGCTGTCCCTGGAGGAGGTGCTGAAGGTGTACGAGCAGCCCATCAACGAGGAGCAGGCCTGGGCAGTGTGCTTCCAGGGCTGCCGCGGGCTGCGGGGCGCGCCGGGTGCCGGGCGGCGCATCCGGGACACGGCGGACATCCTGCTGCACCGGGACGGCTCGGTCGGCGCACGGCTGGAGCCCGGTGAGGCGCGGGGGAGTGGGGTGTGACCTGCGCGGTGGGCGGGAGGATGCTGAGGTTGGGAGCGCCTGGTGACAGGGCCTAAACCCTACTCTCACCAGCGCAGCGCTCACGCTCTGTGGGACTCAGAAGGCCCCACCCCGCCCTCTGGATCCTACCGGGACCCCTTATTCTTCCCTCTCCGCACGCGAACACTCTGGGACAATCCCACCCGGAGCCTATAGCTTCCATCGTCCAGGCGGGCTAGCCGCCTGGCTGGCTTTAGATGGTTTCCCCAGGGTAGAGGGGCTTTGGCTGGAATCCCGAGTACCCGCCACAAAGTCCGCGAATACAGCATTCTGGAAGCCTTTCCTACAGCCAACTTTCTCCACGCCGGGTTTTGGGTGGGGACGCATCTGCAGCCCTCGCCTCAAGCAAGGCCTTGGTGGGTTGAATCCTTGCTGCTCCGCATAGAGCCTGGACTGGGCACTGTTCGCTGGCGACTGAGGACCTTAAGCGGGATAGGATACATAAAAGATGTGGAGTGTGCCGTGGGGGAAGGAGGAGGGGTTGTTCTTGCTTACAATCTATGCTGAGTTGACACTGATTTCCTGGGTTTAACTGTAAGCCGAAGGAGAGTGTATCATTTGTGGCCACCAATAAAAACCAACAGTTAAGCTCTTGAAAGATACTTGAAATATATTCAGAGTGGTGGGTTCAAGACATTTTTTTACTTTTTCTCTTAATTCCCCTTGCTCCAGAACTGTGGTTCTACTATGGTGCATACAGTGATTGTACCCTAAAAGTTGATACTCTCTTGGAAGCACAAAAACAGGCTGTTTGCTGAATGAAACCTGGCCTCTCTCCAGCCTGAGAGCTGTGGGTTTACAGAAATTCTCTGAAGCAGGCTTCAGCCTGGGGACTGGGAAGGACAAGTGAAACTAAGCAATGGACAGCAGTTGCTTCTGTAAAGGTCCACTGTACACCCAGGAGCCATCCCTGCTTCTCCCTCAGGCCTTCTTATCCTGTACTCCTCTGCTTCAGTCCTCTACACCCCTGCTTATGGCGCTTGTAAGTTGCTGAATTTTGCACAAACCACTGATACATTTCACAGGGAAGTAAGAAGTATAAACCCTGGTAAGCCAAGGTTGAACCTTGGCCACAGTTGCCTAGAAAGTGGCAGAATCTGGGCTTGGTGTTCATGTTCTGAACCTCTGTACTGCTTTCTTTCCCAAGGCTGTACTGAAGGGTCATATGCACCAACCATCAACTGCTCTAACCAGGGGGCCCTGTAGCCTGCACATTCAGGGAGGCTTCCTTATGAGGCTCTGTCTTTTTCATAAGGGTATCCCTCAGCCAACTCTACTGCTGACAGTGGAGAATATAACTTGGGGATCTGGTTCCCAGTATTGCAGTGCAAGACAGGACTGTAGGAAGCCTGCTTGATCTGACCTCCTGACTTTAAAGATAGGGAGACTAAGGCACAGGGTTGTAAGTGGCTTGCCATTGTCATAGTGGTGGGTTGTTGTGGACAAACCAAGCTGTTGGATCTCTCCAGAACATCAAAGAGGGTGAGTCTTGCCTGGTTCTCTGGCCCCCAGGGTTGTGTCTGCATCTTCTTCCTATTCCTGTCAGACCCATCTTGGTTTCTGTTGGGTCAAAGTTCAGAGAAGGTACTCTGTGTTGATCTTCTAGGGGAGGAACCTGTCTGTGCCATCGAACCATTCAATTTCACTTTCTGTTCAACATTATCTTTAGGCTTTGTTCATAAGCATGCCTTGTGAAGTGATTGAGATTTATCACTTACTGCCTTTTTTTTCTTGAAACAGAATCTTGCTACCTTGTTCAGGCTGATGTTGAACTCTCAAGCTCCAACTAGGCCTCCTGAGTGCCGGGTCTGTAATGACTGTCACTTTAAGTATTAAGAAAAGTAATTGAACTGTCTTTGAGTTTTGTAAATCAGCTGAAACCTTAAACCAGCCATCCCCCATGAAGGTAACTAGCCCAGCATTTTTCTAGATTTGACTAACTAGTAGATTTACTAAAGGAGTCATGTAGTTTATTCCTGAAAACAGCTGTGAGGAAAATGCCTGCATTTCATTTGTCAGCATTTTAGTCTATTTTTGAGGCCAAAAGAGCTTTTTAAAAAAATGTTTTTATTTATTTGTATTTTATGTTATGAGTGTTTTGCTCTATGTAAATGCACCAGGAGCCAGCACTGCTTATGGAGGCCAGAAGAAGGCATCAGTTCTCCTGGAACTGGAGTTACAGACGGTTGGTAACTGCTTTTTTGGTGCTAAGAACTGAAGCCCAGTCTTCTGCAAAAACAGCAAGTGCTCTTAACCACTAAGCAGTTTTCTCCAGCCCCAGTAATAGAGTTTCTTGATATACTGCATTGGATGTTGGGTCCTTCATACCTGACTGCTCATTCAAAGTTCTAGTGAATCTAGGCAATAGGTAAATGTTTAAAATAACTGGAAGCTGGGCATAGTAGCTCACACTTATAATCCAAACATTGGAGAGGCTGAAGCAGGAAGATAACTTTGTGAAAGTCATCATTTGCCTTACAGTAAGTTCAAGACCAGCCTGGGATACATGAGACCCTGCCTTAAAAAAAAAAAAAAAAAAACAACTCAACAACTAAATTGTATTTGGAGTTTGGAGGAATAAAAAATGTTAACATACAAGGAGTAAATTTCTTTTCCAAGCTAAGAGCAGGAAAGATGACTAGAATAAAGTCCTAACATTATTTATGTATTTATTGATTTGGGTTTTTGAAATTTATTTTATTTTTTAAAAGTGGGTGTGGGTGTACTTGCTTGTGTGTGTGTGTGTGTGTGTGTGTGTGTGTGTGCAGGCCAGAGGTTGATGTCTGTTTCTCTTCCTCTGTGGCTTGTAAGAGGTAGATTCTCCACTTTATTTTTTTTTTTTGAGATTTATTTATTTTATGTGTATTAATGTTTTGCCAACATGTATGTAAGTGCACCACATGAGTATAATGCCTGAGGAGGCCAGAAGAGGATCCCCTGGAGTTATAGGTGGTTGTGAGCTGCCATATAGGTGCTGGGAACCAAACCTGGGTCCTGTGGAAGAGCAGTAAGTGCTCTTAACTCCTGAGACATCTTTCCATCCACCTCTACCTTATTTTTTGTAACAGAGTTTCTCACCGAACCTGGAGCTCACCATTTTGACTAGAACTGACTGGCCAGTTGAGTCCCTGGTATCCTCCTGTCTCCACCCTCTGATGATCAGGTTATAGACATGTGCCGCTGAGCCCAACTATCACATGGGTGCTAGAAATCCAAACTCAGTTTTCATGCTTGTACAGCAAGCACTTTACCCACTAAGCCACCTCCCCAGCCC
Organism: Eospalax fontanierii; assembly: GCA_035773235.1. NCBI lineage: Eukaryota > Metazoa > Chordata > Mammalia > Rodentia > Spalacidae > Eospalax > Eospalax fontanierii. The sequence continues at coordinate 43,301,266 of CM069552.1, forward strand.
CCTTATTTATTTATTTTTTTCCTTTTTTTGAGACAGAATGTCATGTAACCCAGTTTGATCTTCAATTTGTTATGTAGCTTAAGGTGGCCTTAACGTTGTGGAGATCCTTCTGCCTCAACTTCCTGAATGTTGGAATCTCAAGTGCTAAGATTACTAGAACACCTGGCCTCTTTCTTTCATGTATTTTTAAGGTGGGAAAATGGAAGCGAGTTGACATGTTGAGTTACTAAAACTGCATGATGTGGAAAGACTCACATTTTAAAACTGAGATAAGAAACTTCATCAGGTAGCTGTGTTTCCCGGTGCAAAGCTAATTCCTTAAATGTGGCTTGGTCAAGGACCCCACAGTCCTCTCACTGGCCTTTGCTCACTTGAAGCTCTTATGTAGTTTATTTAAGGAGCATGGCTACTCCCCAGGTGGGGTTTGGTCATCAGCCTTGTCTATCGCTCCTCGGCCTACCAGTGGGAGTCTGCTGGTTCATCATCTCTTTCTGTAAGAATCCCACATAGACAGATGGAGGTTGGACCTTGAGTCTTGTTAGGCCCTGCTCATTTTTCTCTGAAGTAGGAGTGAGTGGTAATGTTGTCTCTTCTCCCTTTACCTCCCCAATCCCTGCTCATGCTCATTTACATACAACTCTGCTCTGTATTCAGCTGTTTTTATCAAAAAAAATTTTTTTGAGACAAGGTCACACATATCCTAGGCTAGCCTTGAATTTACTATATAGCTGAAGATGACCTTGAACTTTTGATCCTCCTGTCTCCACCTCCTAAGTGCTGAGATCATTGGTATGTACTACCATACTTAACTTATGCAGTGGTGGGGATCAAACCCTGGGCTTCCTGCATGTTAAGCAAGCATGCTCTGCCAACTGAGGTACAGCCCCAGACCTTCCCTTATCAACCTTTGATGTTAAACCTTTTACCAGGAGGCCCTCCTTTTACACTTGAAACGCCTTTCTCAGTTCTCTATCTCCTGCCCCACCCTCTTCTGCCTGAAGGTCTGAGGCCTGCTGTCCATTGAAAAGTTCCTGGATGTCAATGTTTGGCCTCTGTTGACAGTTCCCCAGTCCAGCTTATCTTACATGGACTTAAAGCTTTTCCAGTATTGTTTGTGTTGTATCCCTGAACTCCAACATGGACAATAGTTGGAGGTAGTCTGTCTGGGACTGAACACTGGTAGCCATAGGGCTGCAGTTACCTTTGTACTCTTACTGCCCAACAGTGCGGAAGTGGTCTCCTGCATATCATATAGCAGTGGTGGGGACTGGTTGGAGTAGAGTTGTGTGGGCTAGTGAGGGAATGCTCATAAAAAAACCACCAATTCTAAGTCTAGGAAGACAGCTAGGGTTCTCTTCCTCTCATTTTCCTTCTCCTGTGTTGCTTTGTGTTACTGTAACTGCATGTGTAAATGGACCATCTATTCCAACAATGAGTATTCACTTGTGTATCTTTCAGTACATTGTTCCCTTCTTGGAAGCTTCTGAGGAATGTCACTAGACAACTGTAGTTGAGAAGCCACAACCTGGCTTTTGGATACTGGAGCCCCTGAGCCTTTATTTATTGATAGATTTTTGTTGTTGTTTTTGCGACAGGGTTTCCCTGTAGCACCAACTGGCCTAGAACTCGCTATGTAGTCCAGGCTCACTTAAATCTTACAGAGATCCATTTAGCTCTGTCTCCCAAATGCTGCGATTAAAGGTGTATGCCACCACATCAGACTGGCCCTTTTTTTAAAAAAATGGCTCAATACAGGCTCATGCAATGAATTATTGTGTGGCCCTGTCCAAGGATAGTGTTCCTATTATCCTTAGGAGATCCAGAAATGGTTAGGAAGGACACATTCCTCTATCAGAGAAGAGAAATTGCCCCTCTTGAGTCTCCTGGCTGCCAGAATATTTGTGGTTGAAATGTGTTGTTTGAAACTAGGTCCCTTCCCACATGGTTCCTGTCTGCAGCTTCTTGAGTCCCTGTCATAAATGTGTTGCCTGACTCATTACTACAAGGCACCCAAAGAGCTGTGAGCTCTGTGCTCTGTGTTATTCAGCCAAATCTTGATGGGGATGATGCCAGGCCACCTTGAATGGTTGACCAGAGCATGTTCAGAGGTGCTCACAGGGCAAGTGCACAACAGTATTGGGCCTGATAGAGTACTGTTGAGATCCTCACTCAGCAGGTTAAAAAAAACTGAAGTTCATGTAGAAGCAGCTGCCCAAAGTCAGTGGGATGGCTGTGACACCACACCTGCTTCAGAGGTGTTGTTATTATCTCTACAGCCTTTGAGCACATCCCCAAAAGGGGTACTCTGGCCTGTGGCACAGCCGCAGATGTCCAGGTCTCACACTTTTATGTGTCATGGTCAGATTCAGCTTGGGATGCAGCATCCAGAGTCCATACAAATGAGTCCTGACCACTCATGTGGGTTGCACCCCAAGGAATACAGCTCTGCAGAGGGCTCCCTGTGTATTTCTTGATGATCAGTGCCAGATCCCTGAGCTGTTACTTGAAGAAAAAGGAAGTAAGAGCTTTGTGCTGCATGGTTGTGGCAAGGTGCCAGGCTAATGTGGGTGTGGGTATGAGCTGGGTGTGTCTGTGAGCTAGGTGTGTTTGTAGATAGCTTTCCCAATTTAGTTTCACCTTTGAATTAGGCTTACCTCACAGGAAGGCAGTCCTTCAAGTGTATTTTCCCTCTGTGATACTTAACTGTCTGTGCCCAAGATTGCCTGTTCCAGAAGACCCCAAGATACTCAAAGTCTTGGTACTGGCCCCTAGCCCATCTATTTATTTATAAGCTCTGCAGTGTGTTTCTGGGAGGAGAAAGCATTAACTCTTAAGCAGTTTGTGGGTTTCTTAGGTTACTTACATGGTTCAGCTTGTGGTAAGGGATACAACCTCAGCCCTACAGCCATGTTCTGAACCCTGGACCTCCTCCATACTCACCTATCACTAGCCTTATGTCCATAGATAATTGTTTCTCTGCCACATATATCACTAGTGTATTAGAGTTTTGGGCACAGCCAAGGACTTCTCAGCCTTTCAGACTGTATGTTAAGCTAAAGAAATGGAAACTGAAGAAATGGCCATCTTCTGTGCTTCTCAGGCACTATACAACATGGGTGCACTTGAACACATGTAGGCAATACACTTGTACACATATTTTTTTTTTTTAGGTAACTTGAAGGCAAGTGATGTAAAGCATGTCTTTAATTGCAGTATTTGGGAGGCAGAGGCAGATGGATCTCTGTGAGATAGAGGTTAGCCTGGTCTAATAGTGAGTTCCAGGCCAGCTGGGGCTATAGGGAGAGTTGGTTTCAAAAAAACAAAAAAAAAGTTTTAGGATCACATATATAATTATATATAACAATGGGCTTCATTATGATATTTTCTAGAATACATAATATGTTTCCATCAAGGTCTCTCATTCTTTTTAATTTTAATTCATTTCAAGGAAATTGTAGATACCCCTATATACTTCAACATGTATGTTATTAACTAGAATTTAGCATTTACTTAGAGTTCTTTTTGGTGTGTGTGTGGTGCTAGGGATGGAACCCCTGAGCCATCTCACCAGTGACCCCCCCGCCCTTTAAAGGAATACAAACTCCCTCTTTTTAAAAATTATTTTATTATTTTTGGTACATTTGGTGTATGAGTGTAAGCACAGATATGTGCCATGGCATACACATCGAAGTTAGAGAACAACTTTCAGGAGTTGTTTCTCTCTTTCTGCTGTGGTTCCAGGGATCACACTCAGGCTGTCAGGCTTGCATGACAAGCACTTTTACCTGTTGAGCCATATCTCTGGTCCTAGAATCTAATCTTGTCAGCTGCTTATGATCTGTCTTCCTCAGTGGAGGGGTCTTCTTGGTGATGTTCTCAGATGTGTTCCCAGGGACTGGACTTGGAAATGCAACAGGAGCACAGAAGCCAGGCCCACCCATTGTCAGAGAACTGTTCAAGGCCTGGCAGGCCTTAGTATCAAGCACTGCTGGTGTTAGTCACCTCCAGATGGGCACCTAGTGGACTGGGTTCCTGCTTCAGGAAGACACTTCCTGGGAGCAGAGTGTGGACAGTGCATGAGTGCTTCAAGAAGCCTGCTGATCTCAGTTCAAGGATCAGCCACCACCCATATGAAGAAGCAAAGGGAGGAGGGACACACCTATATCCCTTTGCCTCATACAGCTTTCTGTTTGCTAAGCAAGCACAAGGCTCTGACCCTGTGGCTTCTGGTGGGTGTTGCGCCCTCTTGTCTTTCACTAGTTTCCAAGGCTGATGTTTGGCCTGAGTTACAACTCAGTTTTACAATTCATTTCTTGTCAGACACTGGGTGTGTTTTCACTCAGTCCTGACAAGCACCTTTGTGGTAGGTGATATCCCTTTTATGACAGGGAACTGCAGCTGCTCAAAGTCACACAGTCTTTGGCTCCAAAACTCCAGGCTGCACTGACCTGGATGATAAGGTGAGTGCTTGTGTTTTCATTTTCAAATTGATTCCTTAACTTTGGAAGATCCAAATGACTCCATATTCCAAAGGTCTAAAGGGAAGCCTTTGTGCCACTGTGACTGCCTGTCCATCCTCCCTCCTCACAGGCTGCCAACAGTGTGAGACTTTCTTGCAGATAGCAGTACATAGGCACATGTAACCCTTCTTAAATTCAGGAGGTACTCTCTGTTTTTCCCCTCAGTGGGTGTCGTAAATAAACTCAATGCAAAAGACACCTTACTTGGGTTATTTTTGAAACAGGGTCTTGCTATGTTGCTCAGGCAGGCCTCAAACTTGGGATCTTACTGCCTCATTGCCAATGACCTCTCAGGAGTCCAGACTTGGGGTGTGCCTTGTATAGTGAGAGGCCTCTCTAAGACTTGTAGTCTCCTTCAGCTGAGTGAAGGGGAGCTGTATCATGTAGACTGTATTCATTCTTCTGTAGTCAACCCTAATCTGACCCTAAACCCAAAAGGGAGTAAAGGTAGGAGGTCCTGTTGTCCCACTGTGCATCACTGTGTAGCTGGGTTCTCCACATCATTTGGGTATCACACTATAGGAAGCATCTCTGTGTCTGTTACCTCATTTTTTCCTTGAGGTAACACCATGAGTTCAGCTGGGCAGGTGCCATTTCTATCCTTCAGGTAAAGAAGTAAAATCAGATATTTGCAGCCTGATAACCATGGCCTAATCAGAATCTGACCACATTCTCTCAGAGGCCAGCTGGCTCCCCTCAGGCAGATAGTGGCCCAGGTTGCCAAGTTCCTCCTTCCACCATTGGTTTGCCAGATAGAGTGGTGTACCGTCCCTGGAAACTCCCTCTGGAAGAGGGGCTAGAGCCCCAGAAGCCAGAACTGCACTCCTCTGCATGTAATCTGCCTTCCGACTCTCGTGACACAGATCATTTCAATGAGAACTCTCTAGTTTCTGGCTTCTGGAGTTCTCAGTTGCTGTTTATCATCAATCAATCAATCAATCATCTATCTAACTGCCTACCTACCTATCATGTATCTATTGACAGAGTATCTCACTATGTAGTCCTGGCTGGCCTGGAACTCACTATGTAGAGCAAAGTGGCCTGGAACTCAAAAAGTGTCCTCTTCTGCCTCCCAGATGCTGGGATTAAGGCCCTGCCTTCATTTGTTATTTTAACAAAAGAATTTGGAGTTGACATTCTTCTCTTTGGTAAGGATGCTCTTCCTGGGGAAGTGAGTACTAAGTTGAGTCAGCACTTAGCAGATGGAAACTGGGTATCCTGCTTCTAGCTCCTGCCTTGACATGGCATTTATAGATATAAAGAGAACCCCCCCATCCCATCTCCATCATTTATCGCCCATGTCTTGAATAAATATCTTAATCTGCCTGAGCTTCAGTTTCCTCCTAAGAAGAGAAGAAATCATAGAAGCTGGATATAGTGGCATACACCTTTAATCCTAGCACTGGGAAGGCAGGAGGGTCATTAGCTCATCGACATCCTGAGACCTGGTCTTAAAATAAAAAACAAGAGGGTTGGAGAGATGGCTCAGTAGAGGATTTGGGTTTGGTTCCCAGCACCCACATGATGGCTAACAATCATCCCTAACTCCAGGTCCATTTCATCCAACATCCTCTTCTGGTCTCTGTAGGCATTGCACAACATGGGTACAATTACATATGTGCAGGCAAAACATTCATACACATACAATAAAAATTAATTAAAATTTAAAACAACAACAAAAAGGGTATGGGGGGAACTGGAGAGATGGCTCTGTGGTTAGGAGTGCTTGCTGCTCCTGCACAGGATCCAGGTTCAGTCCCCAGCACCCACATCAGGTGCTTCACAACCACCTCTAACTCCAGTTCCAAGGGTCCCAAGGCCTTCTTCTGGCTACCTGTGGCGCATGAATGCATTTGGTGGTACACATACAAACAAGCAGCCAGATATACATACACATAAATATAAATAAAAATACATTAAAAATTTTTTAATGAAACCAAAAACAAAAGCCAAGAAAAACTATGGCACCGATCCCCAAGTATTTGTAATATTAAGAACATCATTAACATTTGTTAATTTTGTGGCATTTCTGGACCTGGCCTCTGGCTTTATGGTCCTTGACATCCCAGAATCCACTAAGCCACAACTTGCTCATTAAAACCCAAGATTTGGTTGAGTGTCATGGTATGGTATACACCTTTAATCCCAACACTTAGGAGGCAGAGGCAGGAGGACCTCTGTGAGACTGAGGCCAGTCTGGTCTACATAGCGAGTTCCAGGCCAGCTGGGGCTAAAATAAAACAAACCAAAACTAAAACAAACAACAAACAAAAAACAAAAATCCAAACCCAAGACTCATCTGTCATGCTGGTACCACTATAATCTTAGCACTCAAGAGGCTGAGGCAGGATTGTCAGGAGTTTGAGGCCAGTGTGAACCACACAGTAGCACCCTTTCTAAGACCACCCCTCCAAACTCCCCAAGTCTTTGCAATTTAAAGCATACTTAGATTCATTTGACATATCTTCTGTTAATATATTGACTATTTTAGTATTAAAAATATTCTAACCATAGACTGGAATGTATCTCAGTTGGCAGAATGCTTATATAGTATGCATAAGGAGACCTTGAGGTCAGTCCCCACCACCAAATAAACTGTAATCCTAGCACTAGAAAAGTGGAGACAAGAGGGTCAGAATTTCAAAGTCACCCTTAATTACATAGTGAGTTTCAACACCAGCCTGGGAAATGAGGGCCATTGTCTCAGGGGAAAAAAAAAATCAACCAGAAAACTGTCCAAGACTGAGGACCAGGACTAGCAGACATCTTGCCCTTCCTGACTCTCAGAGTGACTCCAGGCACTGGCCTTTTCCAGGAAGCACCCTTGCCCTGGCTCCCTTTTCTTTCATCTTTCCATTGCCTAGGTCCAATCACGGCTGCAAACTTTGGCCCCAACATGGGCTAGGGCCAAGTCCCTGGGACCCCAAATCCTCCGACAGCATGTTGCTGTACCACTCTATTATTACCTCTCTGATGTTGGAGAATGGATTGTTTTCCATTACTTTAATGGATCTCCCAGTCTCCCTTTATCTTTGGCAACCTTCCTGGCTCTTGATGCAATGTGAATATATTTGTGGAGTTAGCAATTTTACTTGCTGATAATTCCATAGTTTTTTTTTTAATATCTCACTTCATTTCACTTCATTCCAGAACTTAAGGCAGCTGAAGTTCATAACTTTACATGGTTCCACCTGTTTATGTAATTCAAGGTGTTAGGACAGGGCTATTGGGGAGCAACTGGTAGCACAGATTCTGAAGTCCCTAGTCTGTCTTACTGAACCGCCACCACTTGCTAGCTATTGTAGGCTGGAACCAAGGAGTTCACCCTTTTGCCTGCATCTCCCCATCTATCAAATCAGTGCTGGAGCTATCTGCCTCCTGGGTGGTAGCTAGGATACATGAATCCCTGAAAGTGCTGACTCACTATTTGGCATTTATTAGTGATGTGTTTAGTAAATAAAACAAAGTCCAAGTTCTCTCTGCCCTTCAACCCAGGGACTGTTTCTTTGAGAGGTTCCATTGGAGAAACCCTAACCAAGGGACTGCCATCTGAAGTGGGTTTATTCAGCCATTGAGCCAGTATTTCTCACTTTTCTGCTGTGGCCTGGGGCACAGGACCTCAGTTTGGGGAACTGGAGTACCCATTTCAGATCATGGGTTTTCCCTGAAGTCATAACTGAGGACCTTCTTCTCTTTTAGGGCAGCTGACCTCAGGTATTAGCCCTGATGGTTAACCTACAGCCTTAACTTTCTCCCCTGCACCATTATCTTGGACCAGGGAACCATCAGTCACCTGAGAGGAGGATCTGCCTCATTTTGGAATCTGTAGCCCGAGTCCCACCCAGAGCTGGCTTAAACAAGGCCTTGAGGTTTCTATTCAAGGGACCAGGTAGCTCAGCCTGTTGTGAGCTTCCTGCTGTTCCCTTGGGGTTATGCTGTGTGTCCTGGAGAGATGGAGCTAAGGGATAAGGAGTAAACAGCCTTGTCTGTCAGGGTCCTAGGGCTTCCAACATAACCTTGACTCTTGTTTTCTCTTGCAGAGTCCACAACCATGGTGGTGGCACCAGCCAGCTCAGAAGCCCAGGTATTTGAAAACAATTTTAGATTACTTTGGTGCACAATAAAATTTATCTGTATTGTATAATGTAAATCATAAAGTATACAAAGTTATAGAATTGCTTCAGAGACAAAACACAGATAAAACACAAAAGTGGGCTGGAGAGATGGCTTAGTGGTTAAAATCACTTTCTGCTCTTTTTTAAAAATACTTTATTATTTTTATTGTATGTGTATGAGTATATTGACTGCATGGATGTAAGCACTCTTGTGTAATGCAGTGCCTGAGAGGGTCGGTCAGAAGATGGTGTCAGATCCCTTGGAACTGGAGTTACGGAGGGTTGTTAGCTGTCATTTGGGTGCTGGAAATCGAACCTGAGTCCTCTGCAAGAGCAGCCAGTACTCTTAACCTGAACCATCTCTCCAGCCTCCACTTTCTACTCTTATAGAGGACCTCGGTTCAGTTTTCAGCACCCACATGGCAGCTCACAACCATCTGTAACTTCAGTTTCAGGGAACCTGAAATCCCTTTGTTTGACCTCTGTCAGGCACATACATAGTGTACATACATACATGCAGGCAAACACTCATACCAATAAAATAAAAATAATTAGGGGGACTGGAAAGGACCGGGGTTCGATTCCCAGCACCCACATGGCAACTAACAACCATCCATAACTCTGTTTCCAGGGAATCTGAGCCTCCTTCTGACCTTCTTGGGCATTTCATGACACAGCTGCACTTACATACATGTAGATAATAGACTCATACAGATAAAATAAAAATAATAAATAAATAATTTGAAATAAATAAATCTTACACAGATCTTAACTAAGGAGAGTTGCTGAAGCCATTCACACAGAACAGGCAGGGTAAAGAGTCGTGTGGACAGAGCCCTAGATACTGGCCTGACTCCTGTACCTGGGGAGTGAGGAAGGCAGTGCTGCTGACCCCATTTTCTGGCCCACTAGAAAGAGGTTTGATCTGCAGGGCATGGAACTTCGAGCTTGGTGTAAGTTTTATGGACAGATGAGAAACCAGCCAGTGACCAATGCCTACAGCTCAAACCTTTTCCTGTGTCTCCTTTTCACCTACTGGCCTGAGGGAATGGTCTGAGTTTGATGTTTATTTTCATTGTTGTTTTTGTGTAATTTTTAAATTTATTTATTTATTTTGAAATAGAGTCTCCCTATAGCCTCAGCTGGCCTAGAACTCACTATGTAGACTAGATTGGCCTTAATCTCACAGAGATTTGCCTGCCTCTGCCTCCCAAGTGCTGAGAGTTGAGGGCATGCACCACCATACCCAGCTTAAATTTATTTTTATTTTATGTGTGTTTTGCCAGCATTTATATAGGTTCACTGCATGCATGTAATGCCCATGGCAGCCGGAAGAGGACATTGGAGCCCTTGGAGCTGGGTTGTAGTCTGTCCTTAGCTGCCACGTGGGTGCTGAGAACTGAATCAGGTCCTCTGCAAGAGCAGCCAGTACTCTTAACCATTGAAACATCTGTCCAGCCCCTCACTGTTTTACAGGGTCTTGTGTAACACATGCTTGCCTCAGACTTGCTATGTAGCTGAGGCTAGCTGAGATTTTGAACTCTGGATCCTTCTGCCTCAGTCTCCCAAGTCCTGGAATTACAGGTATGTGCCAGCATGCCTAGCTTTCCCTACCTGCCTTTTTGTTTTATTTATTTTATTATTTTCAATGAATGATGCATCTATTTCTTTTGCTTGTATCTTTTATTTGTTTTTTGAAACAGGGTCTCACTATATGTAGCACTGATTTATCTGTAACTCCTTATGTAGACCAGGCTGGACTTGAACTCACAGAGATCCATTTGCCTCTACCTCCCGAGTGCTGGGATTAAAGGCATGTACCATCATGCCTGGCTTCACTGCTATTTTACTTTATTTTGCCTTTTTGAGGCAGGGTCTTGTACCCACACTGGTCTAAAACTCACTAGCTAGACCAGGCTGACCTCAATCTCACAGAGAATGGCTTGCACCTGCCACCACACCTGGCTTTTCAATACCATTTGAACCATAATTTTGATATAATAACAATTTATAGAGTTGGATGAAGTGGTACACACATGTAATTCTAGTTTCTTGGGAGGCTGAGGCTTTGAGAAAAATAAAGAAGATAATAAGGAAGGGAGGAAGGAAACTCCTGTCTTTATATATTAAACTTATTGGCATTCTAAGGATGAGGTCAGCATAGATCAAGAGGATATTCCATCTGTTATGTAAAAATAATAACAAAGCCACCCCAAAGTCTTTGTACTGTCTCTTACCAGTACACACAATTCTTAACAGTGTCAGTGACAAAATACCCCTGCTACTTTGTAATGCTGCCATCTAAGCAACCCTGCTAAGTGTTGCTTCTGAGTTCTGTTAAAAAAAATGATATTTTTCTATCTATAGTTAGCTGAGATTTGGGGAAGGAAAAACTGTATTTCCAAAACACCTGCGTTGTTGTGTGGATGTCATACATCTGTATTTACTGCTGCATAGTACTCTACATAGTTTATTTTTCCAAGTGCAGTACTGTTGGGTTGCCAGGTCAGCTGACCTTTGCTGTCCAGAGTCCACAGAGCTGCAGCTGCTGCTACCACCCAAAGACTTTTCAAAGGATGTCTGTGAGTTGGAGGCCAGCCTTGTCTATGTAGGGAGTTCCAGGCTAGCCAGGGCTACATAACGAGACTCTGTCTCAAAAATAAATAAATAAAAATACAGACAGATGCATCACTCATTGAAAAAATAAAACACATAAAACAAAGGCAGATGGAAAAGCCGGGCATGTTGGCTGTTAGATGCCCTAAACATTCTTACAAAGAACTTCGAATGAAGGAGTCCCATACGGACTGTTCTTCTCAGAGGCTCACAGGTCAACCCAAGAGTCCCACCCCCAGGAGACAGGGTAAAGAGAACCTTCTCACCATTTAAGCTTCATTCTGGCTACTTGGGTTTCATTAATTGCCTGGGCAACCTCTCCAGTCACAGGCAGATTCCAGGTGGCTGGCTGTGCTTGAGCATGCAGGCTAGAGGCCCTGAGATTGGCCAGCTGCCCAGGGTTGTCATATGGAAAACAATCTTTGCCTTCCAGAGAAAGTTTCCAGTAACTTGGGGCACAGAAAAGCTTTTACCAAAGCAGCCATCAGCCATCAGAGAAGAGGCTTGGCTAGAATTAACCCTTTCTCTGACTTGTTGTTAGCATAGGCCAGAAACCAGGAAAAGGAGTGGGAGGACTGGATGGAGTGGGGTGCTTCTTCACAATGTGCATCCTGAGGGGATAGGAGAGCTTCCTACTTGCCTCTCAGTCTGTGCTGCCCCATGGGGTCATGTGGTTTCCATTGGAGACCCTGTTAATGCCACATGACTAAGTATTACAGAGCTATGAAGCAGATTAGAGACCTTGTATAACCTTGTTCTTTCTTGGCATCTACCTCTGCCACAAAAAAGAATAGACAGGGACCTTTCCATGCCTCTGTCACTTTACCTTGCCAGCCTTCCTCTTTAATTGACATACCCAGGCCTGGTCCTGAGGTGTTCTCTAGAACTCCCACAGTCCTTGGGCCCTCTACCCTGGCCCCTGCCCAAAGCCCTGCTGTCTACCACCTGTTGACCAACCATTAAATGTTAGCTGCCACACCCTCTCAGGCTACATTCAAGGGTGTGCCTTGGAGCCTGTCTGTGACTCTAACCTGCCTAAAGATAAGACTAGGATGAGAGTAGCCCCAAGGGTAGGCTGGGACTTTGCTCCACTTTCACCTAATCCTTCTTTCCATTCCTTCTGAGCCAAGGGTTACCTTTCCCATGCCCCTTAGACTCAAGACATCTCTGTAGGACCCCAAACCCTTATCTCTTTCCTAGTTCTGGCTTTGACCTGTTCTCATTTTGCCTGGCTCAGGTTCATGTTCCCTGGCATATCAGTGGTGATAGTTCAGCCAAAAATTCGTGGAAAGGTCACTGGGTCAAGGTGGATTCAGGGAGTAGACAGTGCCCTGATGAGGCTGTGGTTTCATCTGCTGTAGTCCATTCTCACCCTGGCAGTGTGGCACAAAGCTTAGAGCATAGCTCAGAAAGACCGAACTCTCAGATCTGTCTTGGCTAGCTGCTAGCGGTGATAAAGTAGCCTAATCTCTCCATGCCTCTGTCTTTTCTAATTCATTTGGTGGAGGAGGGGAATATTAGGGGCATATATGCTGTGTAGCCAGGATCAGAATGAAGACAGAGGCCTTTTCTGTCACTAAAAGCCCCCATGAGCCAAATGTGGTGGCCATGCTGTGAATCCCAGCATTTGGGAGGCAGAGGCAGGTGGATGTCTGTGAGTTTGAGGTCAGCCTAGTTTACATAGCAAGTTCCAGGTTAGTCAGGACTACATCGTGAGATTCTGTCTCCAAACTAAATAAATCAAAAGCCCCAATGAGTCTTCCCATCCCAACCCTGCCCCTGACTCAGGGAACTACTGACTGACTTCCTGTTGTGGATGAGTTGATCTTGCTTAGCGAGTCATACTAATGGACCACACTATGTGAAGGCTTTTCATCTTGTCTGTCACTTAGTGTATAGTGTGTGTGGTTCTTGCATGTGTTCGTCTGCTTCCTGCTGTTTAGCACTCCGCTGTGTTTTTCTCCACTTTGTTTATCTCTACCATGAAGCACATTTGAACAGTGTCTAGATTAGGTGAGTCTAGGTATGAGCAAGTCTTGGATGAATGCACATTTCTGTTTTTCTGGGTTAAGTACTTGGGCGGGGAGGTGCTGAATCACAAGTTAGATGCATATTTGGTAATTTTTCTATTTTACAAAGTGGCTCTGCTGTTTTTAATGGTGGTTCACATTTCATTTGTACCATGGTGAGTCCCCTCTGAAAGAGACAGATCTGTTTCTATACTGTTAGTAATTATACTGTGCCCTCTCCTCTCCCAGACAGTCATTCTATCTGTCATCTCTATGCTTTTTGTTGCTGGCTGTTGACTGCTGACACCAATGCCCTTTGTGGCTCAGGATACTGGCTGCAGTGACCATTCCACATGTCTGCCCCACAGATGGTGCAGTCTCTGGGTTTCGCTGTCTACCGGGCATTGGACTGGGGGTTAGACGAAAGTGAAGAGAGAGAGCTCAGCCCACAGCTAGAGCGGCTCATCGATCTCATGGCCAACAGTGATTGTGAGGACAGCAGCTGCGGGGCAGCAGATGAGGGCTACGGGGGTCCAGAGGAAGAGGAGGAGGCTGAGGGTGGCCCCCGAGCTGTGCGCACCTTCGCCCAGGCCATGAGGATGTGTGCTGCACGCCTGACTGATCCCCGTGGTGCACAGGCCCACTACCAGGCAGTGTGCCGAGCTCTGTTTGTGGAGACACTGGAGCTTCGTGCCTTTCTGGCCCGGGTGCGTGAGGCTAAAGAGGTGAGTAGGATGATGAGTTGCATGGGAGGGCCTGGGGGTGAAGGGGGTGAAGTCAGAGGGTAAGGGAGCTGATGGGGCCCGCCCTCAGTCTGTCCAACAGAGTTTAAGGTATTTTGTATTTCTGATTGTACCTTCCTAGGACTATCCATAACTTGCTCCTCCTGCCCCATGCTGGGCCCTGTCCTAAAGGCTTTATACATTTAGCTTCATGCGTTCTTTTTACCAGGTTTTCAGAGAAGGGAGTCAATGAGTGGCTCCCAACTTCTGTCTGTATCACTCCTATTGCCCGTGAATTAGTTGTTACCTTCCTTGATCCCACTTTTATCTCTGCAAGAAGGAGATCTGCTTACTGCCTACTGGCTGGCCTCACCAAGTCTCAGTTCCTTTTGAAAATATGATCCTGAAGACAGCAATTTCTTACCTTTCAGAACCACACAGGCCCATGGGTGTGGAGATTTGGGTGGGGCATTTTTCTGTGCCTACCATAGTCTTCCTCTTTCTTTGGTTGTTCCCCAGCTCACAAATGATCACATGCTACCTCTGAGAGATGGGGTCCCTCATCCCAGTCACAGAGCCAGTATTAGGGTAGGGATGGCTCCAGAGCTAGATTCCCCATAGGCTACCCTGCCCTTCCCTGACCTAGATTTAGGGGTTGGCACCTCTTCTTTCCACTGTCTTTACCCATTCTTGGAGGAGTTGCTGCTGCTACTTGAAGGTAAAATAGGGTATCTGGGCATCCATCAACATTAAACAGGTTTATTGGTGAAGGGGGTCTTGGAAGAGGTTAGGCAAAGTTCAAGTCATTCTGTCTTGATTAGGTCGCAGAAATGAATTTTGAAGCTAGTTGATGCTGGCCTCTGATTCCACCTTGTTCTTTCCTGTTCCTGTCTCTTTTCATGTAGCCTAGAAGGGTCATAGCCAGCTTCCTGACCCCTCAAAGGCCTGGGTAGACTCTCAGGGATATTCATTTCTTTTTTTGTTTGGTTGTTTTTTTGTTAGGGATATTCCAATAATGGGGTCTGGAACCCAGCTTGAGCCGCTTGATTCTTATCTGCGACCATCCCATGCCAAGATTTTGAGGTTCCCTAGTCCATTCCAAATCTGATGCTGTTTTTACCCCCTCCCCTCCAGCTCCTACTTGGCATCTTAGAGACATTCTTGCAACATTCCCCTTGGCTGGCAAGTGGTTCTTGAGCTTTTATTCTTTTTTAGACATGGTCTGTTCTGTTGGTCAGATCAGTTCCTCACTGAGACAAAGTAGTTATTGCTTTAGCAGGAGCACACACCTCCATACTTCATGCTATTGACCCCACAGACTTTCAGAGAATGGGTGGTGGAGATACAAAGAGCAGGGTCCTGGGGAGACATACCTGGGCTACTCCGGGCTGGCATTTTGGACAGAAGCAGGTGCTCAGTGTCAAGGGTAGATGTTATAGGTAGGTCAGGAGAGCCACCCTCCATGCCCCAGGAGTCTCACACAAGGACTGTTATTAGGATCATACACTCCATGTTGTTCCAAATTGACAGGATTTTCTAGAGTGTCTTAAGGCAGTTTGGTAAGTAGCTTAGGGTGAGAGCCAGGGTAACTGGTTCTATTTGGTTGATCCAGGGTTGCTAAAGGTCAGATGCTTCTCCAGAGTGGGGAGCTAGTGATAGCTAACAGAGGCTCTAGGCTGCCATCTAGATCCAGGACCACCAAGGCAGTAAGTCCAGCGTCTTTCCTCAAATTCCCAGTTGCTGGAGTCCCTGGCATCTTTCCTGGGCCCACACTATAATGTTCGTACATTGTACCTGGGATTGTATCCCAGGACATGCTGGTAACTCATCCTGTCACCCACCCACCATTCAGTCCACCCATGTTGAAGACCTGTCACTTGTCACACTGTGCTGTGTCCCAGACTTAGAGCAGCAGCTGAGGAAGCAGTTGTCTTCTGAAAGGCTGGTCCCTGGTGATCTCTAGTAGGAGTCATGTGTAGAGAAGCAGCCATGCATTAGACAAGAGACTGTATGGGCTTGAGGCCTGACTAGGGTATCCCTGAAGTACTGTGTGAATTGAGATCTGAAGAGTAACAGGGACTGCTTCACAGATGGGGGCTCTGCTTGTGCATCTGTCACCTCTGAAGGACAATGCATTTCTGAGCTATGTGGATCAGATGAGAGGAGGTGCCACCTGGGTACTAGGCTTTCACCAGGCCCTGCCTGAGAAGCCACCAGAGAGATGAACAAGTGCCCTGTGCAGTTCCAAGGCCCTGGTGCATTTTCCCTAGGTTTTCTCAAGCCCCAAATCCTGGGCCCCGGGGCCTCCTTTTTAGCTGTCTTGATGGTAGATGGGTGGTGGGAGGTGCGCCCTGCTGGACAGAGTTGGAAGGGCCATGTTGTGTCCACCTCTGCCACCTTGGGACTAACCAGACATATGGTCTCAGATGCTGCAGAAGCTGGGGGAGGATGAGCCGAAGGTAGAGAAGCCACTGGCTGAACTTGACCGCCTGGGACACACAGACTGGGTAAGATGTGGGCCTCTCCTGACCTGAGATAGAAGAGCACAGTGTATCTGCAGGGGCCTGTGCTGGGAGAACTGGGTATGCTGGGGCTGAAGCCATTTTCCTTTTCTGGGGACAGGCCCGGCTGTGGGTCCAGCTTATGCGGGAGCTACGCAATGGAGTGAAGCTCAAAAAGGTGCAAGAGCAGGAGTTCAACCCACTGCCCACTGAATTCCAACTCACCCCCTTTGAGATGCTGATGCAGGACATCCGTGCCAGGAACTATAAACTGCGTAAGGTCATGGTGAGCTGTTGTTATTCTCTGCTAGAGGCCCTGACCTTACTACTCCCCACCAACAACAGCCTTGGTCTTGCTGCCCTCTGCAGTAGGTCCTTGCTCCATTACCATTCACCAGTGGCCTTCCCTACTGCCCTCTGCTAGCCTTGTTCCTTGTGCTGAGCACAGAGCCTGATCCTGGTCTGCAGATATGAATAAGGCATGTGGCCATTTCCCACAGCTCAAGGTTGTGCTGGGAATACAGCATGACTAGGGCAAGGAGAAGGTTCTGGAGCATTAGGAGAGACCCTAAGAGCCAGCGGCAACATTTTTCCTATTAGCATACATTTTAATGTAGCCTTATAGGCAAATGGCACTGCTCTTAGAATTTTTAATATTTTACTATTTTTAATATGTATGAATGTATTGCCTGCACATATATAAATGCTCCATATTGTACAGTGCCCACAGAGGTCAGAGGAGGGCGTTGGATACCTTGGAACTGGAGTTTCAGACAGTTGTTAGCTTCCATGTGGGTGCTGGGAACTGAACCTGAGTCCTCTGCAAGAGCAACCAGTTCTCTTAACTGCTAAGCCATCTCTCCAGCCCCTCTTAGAATTTTATACAAATTATTTTCATTCTTATGACCATCTGACCATCAGTGAGGTAAATCTTACTCCATTTCCTGAAGATTTAAGGTTCAGGATGCTCAGGCACCTGAGTTTAGAAGGTCATTCACCTTGGATGCTGCAGTCACTGCCAGGTGTGGCCCATTGTGCTGTTTTTTTTTTTTTTTTTTTTTTTTTTTTGTGTGAACTAGATACAAACTAGAGTCACCTGGGAAAAGGGAATTGGGAAAAACTGCCTTCACTGGATTGGCCTGTGTCTGTATCTCTTAGGCATTTCTTAACTGTTAATTGATAGAGGAGGACCCAGTGTGGGCAATGCCATCCCTGGGCAGGTGGGCCTGGGCTGTATAAAAGCCCAGCAAACCAAAGGCGCAAGCCAGTAAGCAGCTGTCTTCCATGGTCTCTGCTGCAGCAATTTCCTTCAGGTTCCTGCTTTGACTTCCCTTGATGATAGACTGAGCTTTCAGCCAAATAAACACATCCCTCCCCAAGTTATTTATTTTTTGGTCAGGGTCTCCCATAGCCCCAACTGGCCTGGAACTCACTATGTAGATCAGGCTGGCCTCAATCTCACAGACATCTGACTGCCTCTGCCTCCAGAGTGCTAGAATTAAAGGGATATGCCACCACATTCAGCATTGGTCAGAGGGTTTTTATCATAGCACTAGAAAGCAAACTTAGAACACCCAAGTATCTGCTGTGCTTCTGTTCAGAGGCAGCTGTGTTCCAGAGAAGAGAGGCCATGGAAGAAAGGTTAGCTGTGAAGACCAGGCTAGGATCAGGGCTGTGTGAACCCCTGCTGATCACCCCAGCACCTGCAAGCTCAGGATAGCCCTACTCTTAGTTTGGTTATCCTCCCCATTATCCTGGCAGGTTGACGGGGATATCCCTCCTAGGGTGAAAAAAGATGCACATGAACTCATCCTGGACTTCATCCGCTCACGACCTCCACTGAAGCAGGTACCAGCTCTGCACCTCCTCTTCTGGGTATCCTGGGGTCCGGTGCTTCCCTGTAGCCAGCCTGGAAGCTATCTTAGCACATCTGCTTTCTGAGGGAGACCAGTGAGGGCTCTGTTCCCAGTTGACTGTTGGTTGGAAGATTAGGCATGGAACTTGGCACAGAACTTGCGGGCCTTATGTCTTCTTCCTCTTGGGCTCCTCTTGCACTCCACACCAGGTATACAGAAAGCTCCCTGGGAATAGTGCTTCCTTTTGAGTTGCTGAGAGGTAGTGCTGAGTCTCCTGGACTCCTCCAGCATTTTCCTACTCTAGAGTGGGCCCATATCACCACCCACCTCCTCTTCCTACCTGATGTGTCACCTTTGTAGGTCTCAGAGAGACGGCTTCGCCCTGTACCACAGAAGCAGAGGACGCTACACGAAAAGATCCTGGAGGAAATCAAGCAAGAACGGAGACTCCGTCCAATGGGGAGCCAGCATGTGGGTGCTCGTGGTAAGCAGAGAGGGCAAGATACCTTCCAGTGGATTTGGCTGGGTTCCTCTACTTCCTCTGATCAGTCTACAGATCAGCTTTTAGGACTATCATCCCCAAGAGCTCCTGTATGGGTAGAAGACAGAAGATCCAGGACATCTTGATCTAGCCACCTTTCTTTCTTTTTTTTCTTTTTCTGTGTGTGTGTGGGGGCGGGAAGGGGGTGCTTGTTCTTTGTTTTTGTTTTTTTCAGAGAGGGTTTCCCTATAGTCCCAGCTGGCCTGGAATTCACTATCACTATGTAAACCAGGCTGTCCTTTATCTCATAGAGATCTGCTAGCCTCTGTGTCCCAAGTACTAGAATTAAAGGCATGCACCACCATGGGGAACTTCATCTTGATTGTTTTCACAGTATACTTGGGGGAGTTATGATGGTTTTATTCAGTCCTAGCCAGAGGTATATAAGTGAGGTAATCTTGAACTTTAGATTTTGACCTGATTTTGCTCTTCTACATTATTATAATAGTCAGACAAATCTCAACATTTGGGAGGAAAATAAGATAAAAGTAAAGTTTCCAGGTGAGTAGAAGCCAGACAGTTATTAAAATGTCAGAAATCTAGTCTTCTTTATAAAATGAGGGTGATGAAATTCAGTCCTGTTTCTGCTGGGCCACTAGGAGGCTAGGGGTTCTCCTCTTTAGGCTGGAGTTGCCCATTTGTTAACCAGCTGACTAACCTTTAGTTTCTCCCTCTAAGTACAAAATCAAACCAAGTGGTGTTTATGAAGCTGTCAACACGGGTCCCCTAGTCCTCCCTGCTCACCATCCACTCCTGCCCGGACCTCCTCATCTTCTCTTTTTACTATCCATTCTCTTCCTGTGCTCTTTCCTCTCCCTGATCACATCCATTCTTTGCCTGGTCTTCTTGCCTTCCATGCTCACTGTTCACCCCATGCTGACTTCTCCCTTCCCACTCACCATCCACTCTTGCCTTGTTTTCTTTTTCCCTGCCATCAGGGTTTGGTTCTCTGCCCTGCATACTCAATGCCTGCTCTGGGGACATCAAGTCCACTTCCTGCATCAACCTGTCTGCCACAGATGCTGGGAATGGAAGTCAGCGCCCACGGCCCCGGGTCCTGCTCAAAGCCCCCACCTTAGCAGAGATGGAAGAAATGAACACATCTGAGGTCAGAGAATAAGGATTCCTCAAAAGACCATGTAGAAGGGTCTGGGAAAGGCCAAACAGGGTGGAAACCATTTGCGTCAACTGAGTGAGCATCCTCTGCTTAGGGCAGATGACTGGGGTGTATCAGATGGGCACCTTCCTTTGTTGATGTGAGAAGCTGGTTCCAGTGAGGATCCCTAGCCTACTATCACCACTCTCTGAGAGCATACTCCCCTGTCTCAGAAGGATAGGAGGAAGACCTCAGGCATCTTAGAGGGCTCAGCTTCTTGCAGAAGGACTATCTTCTCTGAGACTTTCTAGAAAGCCTCAAGGGACATTTTGGTTCTTGAGACACTTACCATGAACTGTCCAGAAAATAGGATGGCTAGCCATAGGTAGAGGACACCCAGGGTTTCTGTGGGTCCAGTAGATCCTTGGATCAACTGCCTCAGACAAGAGATGAGCAAGAGGTTCTAGGGACAGCCATCAAGACTGGGGGCAGTGGTCATGATGGGACTGTACCTGGCATGTTTTCAGGAAGAAGAGTCTCCATGTGGGGAGGTGACATTGAAGCGGGATCGCTCTTTTTCGGAACATGACCTGGCTCAGCTTCGGAGTGAGGTAGCCTCTGGTCTGCAGTCAGTCACTCAGCCCCCAGGAGGGATGGAGCCACCCCGGCCCCGGGCAGGCAGCATGCATACTTGGAGGCCCAGCACTGGAGACCAGGGTAAGTGCTGCCTCTAACCCCCACCTGCTCTTCCCCTCATGCCCATCCCATTGGCATTGTGTCACAGTCTCAGTCCCACACGTCTTGAGCAGGCAGTACCCTGGGTGTGGAGTTCATGCATAAAAGGAGAGTGCTGTCACCACTTGGGGCAGACATCCTCCCCTTTTGCACTTGAGAATTTTTAAAAATCAACTTAACAGTCCATATTCACTGCAAAACATTTTCTAAAGAACTTAAATCCTCATGATTCCATTACCTGGAGATAATTGTGATTAATACCCTGAGATGATGTAAAAAAGCTGACTAGATCTTTTATCCCTTTTTTCTGTAGACTGGTGGGCTCTTGAAGTACCTGACTCGTCATAAGTCACCATTCTCCACCAGTTCCTTTCCCACTGAGAACTAAAAACAGGTCTGCTGGCCTGGCTGTGCAGAGTTAGTCCCACCATTTATTGACTGAGCCAAGAGCTGTCAGGACATAGGTTGTTACTAGTTACCAGGCAGGACCAGGAACCCTTGGCTTTCCATGAGGGTTCCCTGAGCAGCCCAACAGCTTTCTGGCCATTCTTAGGAGGACCTGTTTGGTTACAAGGACTCACCTTCTTGTATTAAAAGGTCTGGGATGGACTAGTTCTAAACTCATACTCACCTTCCAGCTGTTATTAAACTCACAGGCCTCATGGAGGCCAACCCCACAGCTCCAGTTTGTGTCCTGGTCCAGAAAGGAAGGTCTTCCTGTGTGGGGCACCTATTGTGTGTGCTGAGAGCCCTCTACACCACGTGCTCTACATCATGTCTGTAAGCTCAGATATGAGGACCCTTCAAGGATATCATATGCCCCCTCTGAATTGCATGGGTTCTTGACACAGGTCCCCACAAGGGTCACACACTTTCCACTTAATTTTTAGCTTATTCCCCACCCATGGGGAAGCACACACTGCACTCATTGTCCATTTGGCACAGCCCCCCTGCCTGGTGGTCTTCATGGGCCTGTGTTCTTCCTCCAGCTTGCTGTCCTTTGAGTGTCCAGTCTCAGCCTGACCCCGGAAACCCCCTGCCCAGCAGCCTGAAATTAATGAACAGACCTGAGGCTTCTGCACCAGATACCAGACATCTGTGGTTGGTAAGTGACAGGGTAGGCTGCACCATCTTCAACCTTTCCCAGGACAAGACAGTAGCCTGGTACTCAGAAGAGATGGTAGCATTCCTCAGGGTGTGGCTGGATTTGTCTTTGTCTGGGGGTGTCAGCGTCCTGTCCCTGTATCTGGGGAGATTATCTTTTCTGCCACTTTCTGGTACACATTGATCCTGCAGCCCCAAAACCAGATAATAGCCTTGCAAATGGACCCCTTAGGCCCGAAGTGTTTTGGCTAACTCCAATGGGGTTAAGTTAGACAATGAACCCGCACCCTGGGCCTTAAGGGCAACACACTGTTGCAGGGAGTGAGCTCTCATTTGAGACTTTGGCATATTGCTGGGTCCCATCAATTATGAGTTTCTGTGATTTATAAGTATGAAGACCTAACAGTTGCTCTTGCCTTGGAGCCCCTACTTGGGCCTGTGTTTCAGTGTGAACTTTTTATCAAATGAAGTAACAGGTAAAAGCTTCTGATGGGCCACAGAGGCATCCTACAGGTGTGAGGGAGGTTATTGTGTGATTAGCACTATCATCTTTCTGAGGTTTGGATTAAAACAAGTTTCAAAATGCTTTGAAAAGTAAAAGTTCTGCATATAAGGCAGCATTCTTAACTTTGATTGAAAGGTTGTGCCCATATAATGGAAGAACATGACTCTCTAAAGTTATCATTTGGCCTCCACATGCACTTACACATGTACACAAGGTAAACAAATGAATGTAAAGTTATGAAAAAGTGACTTTGGCCAGGCATGGTGGGGCATGTCTTTAATCCCAGCATTTGGGAGGCAAAAGCAGGTGGATTTCTGTGAGTTCAAGGCCAGCCTGGTTTACATAGTGAGTTCCAGGCCAGCTGGGGCTACAGGAAAACCCTGTCTCAAAAAGACCAAAAAAATAATAATCCAGGTTTGATTGCACTTGCCTTTAGTCCCAACACTCAGGAGGCAGAGGCAGGTAGATCTCTGTGCAATCAAGGCCAGCCTGGTCTACATAGTGAATTCCAAGCCAGCTGGCACTACACAGAGACCCTGTCTCAAAAAATAATAATAAAAATGACTTTACAATTTGACATCTTGAAATAAAAAAATTACCTACGAGTGTCCGAGTATTAAAAATCCAGAAGTAACAGTTTTTAAAAATATTTTATTTTTGAGGCAGGGTCTTACATTGTCAATACTCCCCTGACACTATGTAGTGCCCAGGCTGACCTCAAACTTGCCTTATTCCACATGGAGCTCAGAAACATCTTAACTAGGAGTCCTGGCCAGTATGTCTCTGAGGTTTCAGGTGGCACCCCTGTAAACAGGGGCTATAGCCTTGTCTGTAGGCTGCATGGGGCTATATGAGCTAGAGAGTCCTTATGCATGAAGGGTGGAAGCCATAGCATATTTTATGATCATATCTCAGCAGTGACACATGGTCACTGAACAATTTGTTACCCGATCTAGTCATTTTCAAGGCTAAAAAATTAAGGACCAGTTCTTACTCAAGGAAGGGAGGGGCGTATTTTTAAATTCACAAGTCCCAAAGTGTTTTTTCAGTTCTGAGGTCTCAGAACTACTTTCTGGAAAGTTTGGCTATCAAAATCAGAGAACCTAGTGATCTTTAGTCCTACCTGAGCCCCTGAAGGGTAGCTACTAGTCTCTTTGTACTTGACATAGGAACTTCTGGTCACAGGTAACTAGCAATAAAAACAAGCCAGAATCTCAATGCCTCAGATGCTGTTCCAGGACCAGGCAGCCCTACACAGAGCTGCCCATTGCACATCTAAAAAAAAAAATCCCCTTTCTACCCCATGGCACCCTGGTATGCCAGACCTTACCCATCCTCCAGGAACAACAGGGATATTTTAAGCTCTGTGTGCCACGTACCATGTTAGGAATTGTATTGCCTCAAGGGCACTGAAACGAACCCCATTTTACAGAAAAATGAGGTTTAGAGAGGTCTAGTGTCAAGTTCTATGACAAGCACTAAGAAAGTAAAACCAGGATTACTCATCATAATGCCAGTTAGGACAGGTGACTTGCTGAGTACAGAGGAGCACACTCAGAGTCAGGCTGTGCAGAGGGTTCCCAGAGCTCCTGGGGAGAGTGCAGAGTAGAAGCAGAAGAAGGTTGAGAGGCTCAATGATGAAAGCTTCCAAGGAAATAGAAGATTGAAGCCATGATATGTGTTTGCAAATGGGAATGTCTTGAACAAACAAGGTGATTAAGGGGTTTTCTGCCATGGAGTCACTGAAGGCAAGTGTAGGATCCTGGGGCCATAGAACTAGGGGATCTTGCTATAGCACGAGGGAGTTCTTGAAGAAGAATTGGGATCAGGTCCAGCTCCCAGGAGTGGGTGAGTTGATGTACAAACTTTAGGAAATTGCCAGATTGTTTGGAATGAGGCCAGGGAACTGTGGGGTTCCTGGGAAAGGAAAGTAGTAGAATGAATGACATGTGCCTGAAAACCTTGTCCCTGGGATTAAGCAAGCAGGACCTCTCCCCTCAGGAGTTCAGCCACCCTGTGGAGAGCCTGGCTTTGACTGTGGAGGAGGTGGTGGATGTACGTCGTGTGCTGGTGAAGGCTGAGATGGAAAAGTTCCTGCAGGACAAGGAGCTCTTCAGCAGCCTGAAGAGGGGAAAGGTAAAGGGTGGGTGCCACGGGCAGCAGGGTCAGGGCCATCCTGGGCAGTGGAAAGTGAGACCAGGTCTCTGGGGCTTGCTCAGAGGTTGGGTGAAACCTCTGAAGCAGGTACTTGTGAGGACTTAGTTGGGCTCCAATGGCTTTACACAGTTATGCTATAACCAGGCCTCTCTCTGCAGATTTGCTGCTGCTGCCGAGCAAAGTTTCCCCTCTTTTCCTGGCCTCCTACCTGTCTCTTCTGCAAGAGGTGAGCCCCTGTCAGCACTTTGGCTACAGATATTCTAACAAGAGGGAGGAGGTGGTGGTGTTAGAGTTAATTTCCTGTGGTTGTAGGAAGGTTCTGTTATGTACCGTACTCATGAGATGTGATTGGTACAAATAATGAATGGACTTTTATTTCAGTCTAGAGCTTTTTATCCTGCTATGCAATAACTTCATAGGGAACAGGTTCTAGCAGCTCAGTGCCTTCTCAGTGGTCTTACAAAAATGGATGTCTCTTGGTGGTCTGAGCTGACCCTTCACTTGAACTTAGGTATCTTTCTTGTTAGCTTTCTTTTCCTGATCACCCTCGTTCACACATTTCAGATGCTGCTGTTGTCTTGGCTCAAAGAGTACTTGATATTCTACCCTTTAATATGTTTGTTTACAACGTACACTACAAACAGCACATGGTAATGGTGTAGACTTCTGCTGTGGTGACATCTTCGGGCATAGGTTAAATTTATTCATATAAGGGATACCCATTTTCAGTCAAGATGGGGTAATAGCTACCTTCTAGCTGAAACAGAAACAAACAAATAAAACATATGAAACAATGATCCTTTTGCTTTTGTTTTTGTTTTGACAGAATCTCCTTGTAGCCCTAACTGGCCTGGAACTTGCTATGCAGACCAGGCTGGCCTCAATCTCTCACAGAGATTCACTTGCCTCTGCCTCTCAAGTGCTGGTATTAAAGGCATGCACCATATCATGTCAGGCTGAAACAATGGTTTTTAAGGCACTGGACATCATGTAACTATAGAAAGCAAATGATGGAACTTGAGCTGTCCTAGAGAGATTCTCCTCACCAATTGGAGCTGGAACAGGAGGCCAGGGCAACTGGAGTTCTCAGAGCATGGTTAGGAGAGAAGACAGCAGCACAGAGAGACTCAGATCTGCCTCAGAGATATCCCTGAGCATGCATCAGATACATTAAAGAAGTCCAGAGTAGGAAAAAGAATCATCTTCATCCTAATCCTGAAGCAGGGATTGTCAAACTGCAGCCTATAGCTATTGGCTCCCTGTTTATTTTGTGAATGAAGTTTTATTGGAATACAGCCATACCCATCATTCACTTGTTATTCACTGAGCCATATCTAGTGTGTTTACTGTTTCTCAGAAAAGCCTTAAAAATGTACTTACCTTTGTCCTACAGATTTAAAGAAATGGTACTTAGAGTTAGCAATAGACATAACCCACAACAGCAGAATTTAAGAGGCACTAAGTAGAAAACACAGGAAGGAGGAAGGTCTTGCCTTTCTAGTACAGAATAAGTAGATCCTTGCCAGGCATAGTGGCAGACACCTTTAATCCCAGCACTTGGGAGGCAGAAGCAGGTGGATCTCTGTGAGATCATGGCCAGCCTGACCTACATAGCAAGTGCCAGGCCACTTGGGGCTACAGGGATACCCTGTCTCAAAAAGACCAAAACAAAAAAGAAAAAATGAAACAAAACCCAAAACAACAACAAAACAGAATAAGTAACCCCAAGATGAGCATTGTCCATGCAGGCCTGACTAACATGACAGGAAAGGACCAAAGTATTCCCAAGTATTTTACTGGTTTCCACAGCCAAGGTCAAGAATAAGAACATAAAAATACAAAACACCCATCAAGGAAAAATATTTGGCATCCAATCAAATATCATCAGGCATACAGAAAACCAAAACAAGGCTAGGAATAGAGGGATAGAGGACTTTCCTGGGTTTGGTTCTTAGCATCGTTAAACTAAAACCAAACCAAAAAAAATCAGAATTTATAGTGACATATTAACCAGGTATGGCAGCACATGCCTTTAATCCTAGCACTTGGGAATAGAGGCAGGTGGATCTCTATGAGTTTGAGGTTAGCTTGGTCTATGTAGCAAGTTCCAGGCCAGCCAGTGTGAGCACTGTGAGACAGTGAGACCCTGTCTCAAAAGGAACAACACAATAATAACAAAGCTAGGGAAAGCATTAAGGCTAGGGAAAGAGGGAAATTATAATTCTTATATTCCACATGAAATACTATAATACCTGAAGGTAGATTGTGGTAAGTCAGAGCTACACATTATAAGCCCCAAAGCAATCACTAAAAGAAAGCAGAATTAGTTTAAAAGTCAATAAAAAAGACAAAGTAGAATCATAAAAAAAAAAAAAACCCACATACTCTTAGGCCAGGCACATGTTTGTAATTCTAGCACTAAGAATTCTGAGGCAAGAGGGTCATGAATTTGAGACCATCCTGAACCAAAAGCCAAACTTATTTTTAAAAACTCTACTAGTTCAAAAGAAGGAAGAAAAAGGAGACCAAAGGTTAAAAGGGAATATCAAGATGACAGGCTTAAAAATAACACTGTCAATCACTCTATCAACTGTGTAGGCCTAAATAACCCAAAGTAGACTGTACAAAAATGTCCCGCCTGCCACCTGCCACACCAAGGATAGCTGTGAATGTATTCCAACACAAAAACTGTAAAGTTAAAACATTATGAGGGTATCCAGTCTCCTGGAACTGGACTTACAAATGATTGTTAGTTGCCTGGGTCCTCTGCAAGAGCAGCCAGTGCTGTTAACCGCTGAGCCATCTGTCCAATCCCTGGAACTTTTTTTGGAGACAGGGTCTCACTATGTAGCTTAAGTTAGCCTCAGTCTACTTATCTCTGTACTGGAACTACAGATCTCTGCCACATGCCTGGCATGGGCATTTACTTCTGAAACTGGGTATAGGAATTTTTTTAAAAAGCTCATTGCTTCTTAAAATTGATCATCTTACTTGAAATCCCTCTGCTTAGAAGGTGCATCTGGTGGTGAAAAGTATCAGGCACATACCAATATGGAGAAAGCTCTAGGCCAGATATTCCTGAGAGAGCTAAGAGAGCTGAGAGGTAGAGGCAAATGATTGGGATACAAAGGCAAGAAGAGCTACCTGGGATGTGGGATAGACATGAAAGCTGGAAATATGCTGTTCTTCCTTCCTAGGCTTCCTCAGTACTGACATTGCTTTTCCCTCTATCCCCTTCCAGAGCTGTCTGCACTTCCTGTAGTAATAAGGTGAGGATTTCAGGGGGCCTTCCAGGTCTTGATGAGGTGGTACATGGTAGGAAAATTTCCTATTCGATGTGTTGGATACTCTACCCGCCCCATACCAGGCATATCATCCACTCCCTTCTTCCAAGAAGACTCCTTCTTACATTTTCCAAGACTGTGATTGTTTTTTTTTTGCTTGTTTGATTTGGTTTGGTTTGGTTTTTTAGAACCAGGATCTCATACAGCCTAGGCTGGTCGAGAACGCTCTATGTAGCTAAAGACAACTTTGAATTCCTATTCCTCCCGCCTCTGTCTTTCAAGGCTGGGATTTTAGGCAGAAACCACCATGCCTGACCTAAAACTATATAGTTTTTAAAGACCCTCATAGTTAGTCTTAAGAAATTGTTTTTGAGCGTTTTGTGTGTGTAGGCTAGAAGCAAAAAGCCTTTCTCTCCATTTCTAAAAATCCTCCTTTTGACATAGAAGCTTTTGGCAAGGCTGTGTTGCCTTTGAGTTCATGCTTTGACAGAAGTAATAGATGACAATTCTTAGAAGTGTACTGAACATCACACCTCAGCTCAGAAACAAGAACCTGTTGTTTTTACACACTTCCTTATAATCTTCCCCTTGATCATGGGAACACAGTGCCCTTATCAATGTGAAATACTGATTGTGTGCAGGACCAGATACATCCCTCATGGTATGAAAAGACACAGTTCCTGACCCCCTGAAAAGTCCCAATATGGTTGAACAGGAAATGTGGTTGGGATATGATAAGGGGACCCATGCTGGATCCTCAGATGAGAGTAAGGGCACCACTCTCAGTCTCTAGGCCCAAGGGTGGGGAAGATGGAGTGTATCTGGATGGTCTCTGAGGGACCTTGTCCACACCTCTCCCTGTGTTGCAGATGAAGATGCCTTCCAAGAAGTATGCACACATCCCTGTCTACACATTGGGTTTTGAGAGTCTTCAGAGGGTGTCAACTACCAAAGCCATGCCAATGCTGAGGAGAGATGCCTTCCAGTATGTTCCTCTTCCTTGTTGCTAGTGTCCTGTGGTGGTCAAGAATTTAAAGTAGTTGAGAACCTGGGACAGGACTGGCTTGGGCACTCTTGAGGATTTCCCCAAGAAAATGTGAGACATTTGCCTGAGGCACAAGTCAGGTTGCTTGGCAGGGCTCTGGAGGCAGAACAGTATGGAACTGAGTTGGGGTGCTCTGGACCCAGGACTTCTGTGACTGTTAAGGAAGAGCCTTTGTAGGGATGTACTCTACCAGTGTGCTCAGTCTAAAACTCCTGTGGAGTCATGGAGAAGGAGAGAGGAGGCAGCAGGCAGCTTGGAGGGGGAAGCTGTGGACATGAAAAGCTAGATTTGGGGTTCTAAAGTGGCAGAGCAGGGCCTCTAGGAGATCCCGACTCTGATGGGGTTTTCCTCTTCTCTTCACATCTCTCTACTCTAGATCCCTGCAAGGGCCACAGTGGCGGAGCGTGGAGGAGGAGTTCCCCCACATCTATGCCCATGGCTGTGTCCTGAAGGATGTCTGCAGTGACTGCACCAGCTTCGTGGCTGAAGTAGTACGTTCCAGCCGCAAGAGTGTGGATGTCCTCAATGCCACTCCGTGGCGCAGCCGCCAGACCCAGTCCCTCTACATCCCAAACACCAGGACTCTCAACTTCCAGTAACTGTCTTGATGGCCAGGCCTGTACCAGACTGTGTCACCCTACTTCCCATCCTGGAACACAGCTGAGGCCCACCACCTTGCGCATGTACATATATACATATATAGATAGATTTATAATATATACACCCAGCCTATATATTTATATACATCATTTTCTGGCCCCACTGTTCATTTGGAGCCAAGATTAGTCCAGGACACACCCTCTCCCTTTCCTCTCAGGACTCTGGAAAGGCAGGGAAGGAACCAGGGGAATGGAGGGAGGGCAGAGGACTCTGGATCTTGGGGCTCTTGGCCCAGCTCTCCTGTCCCATCCCTTGGTTCTCTTCTCCTCAGTAATGAACATGTGGCAGCCTCCCTTTTCTGGGTGGATGTCCAGACTGGGACAGGGCACCTTGGTTTTCTAGTGGACTGAGTTCCATGTCTACCTTTGCTGTCCTTCAGGGAGCTCAAACAGCAATAGCACTTGGGAGGCTTCTGAGTGGGTGAGATTCTCCTAGGAGACAGCTCAGGCACCCCAAGCCAAGCTTGCTTTTTGTCCCTTGCTGGTGTTGTGTGACTTTTCCTTGGGAGACATGAGTAAACATCTATTCACTCCAGACAGGGCACTGACAGACCAAAGAAATGATTCCACCTAAAGTCTCACGTGATGAACCAATGAGTTTATTGAAGTTGCAAGAGCATAGTAAAGGAGGTTACTTATGGGAACATGAGTGGCTCTCAGGTTGCTATGTCACCCCAGGGCCCTACCCCATCATAAATGATAAATCATAAAAGCTTCATCACTGGAATCCTCACTCCCAGTCAACTTTTCACTTCCTATATTAAGACCATGGTGCAACTGGAGGGCAGGAGGGAGAGTCTGGAATCTCAGGTGAGGGTCTAGCGATCTCCTTCCTACCAGGGAATGGTAATAACCCCATAACCATTCCCATTGACCTAGCTATCACTACATTGTATTGTTCTACTTATTTCATTGCTATAACTGCAGGCCAGGGCAGTCTGTAGGTTAACACAGCTGGTCGTGTTAATGAAGCCCAGAGGAAATAACTACAGCACAAGGCTTCAGAAAGGGCCTATTCTAAGTACCCTGCCTGCTTACATGCACCGAGCTAGGTTCTGTCATCACCCACCTTGCAGATGAGGAAACAAAGGCTCAGTAAGGCAAAGGACTTGACAACTTCTCCCAGAATATGTCTAAACTTCAACTGAAGACTGTTATTTGAGGCCTGCTGGCTGACTCCAGGTTCCAAACTCCTACCTAGGGCTTGAGGAGGTGCCTAAAGAAAATGATTTGTGACAGATGGATTTGTGGGAATGAGTCATATACAAAACTAGAGCAGGCAATAAAAACAGCTAGCTCCCAGCATTTGTTTGAGTACTTCACAGACTGCCTGTCTTTGTATTTTCTTTTCAAAGAAAGCAGAGAGGGTCAGGAATTGCTGCTGTCAGTCAACCAGCAAGGAAAACATTCATGTTTGGCTAGGTGTGTGACTTTAATCCCAGCACTAGGGAGGCAGAGGCAGGTAGATCGCTGTGAGTTCCATGCCAAAGGCTACATAGTGAGACCCTGTATCAACAAAACATTCATGTTTGGACAAGGTATGGTGGCTTATACCTGTAATTCCAGCACTTGGGAGGCAGAGTCAGAAAGATGAATTTGAGAATAGTCTGGGCTACATATCTAGTTCTGGGGTAGCCTGAGCTACATAGTGAGATCCTATCTCAAACAAGGAGACCTTCGTGTTTCTGTACTACTCTTATAAGCAGTTGTTCTGGAGAACTAAGTACAGGTGCTGATGTACAGATTTTGGAAGCAGCTGCAGATCCACATTTAAGTTCTGAGCCCCCAGAGAAGACTTGCAAATGAAAACAATAAAAGAACATCTTGGGAATATCTGGATTGAATTGAGGGGCAATACCTACAGGGTATGAAGCCACTACAACCACCCTCTGAGGCTGCTCAGACAGGAGGAACAGCTTATATTAGTCTTGTTGCCCTTGGGATTACTGCTCACTTCCCAACCATGAGTTGCCTATCAGTCCACTAAACTAGCCTCAGCTTTGGCTATTGGCAACCATGCCAAATAGAGGTAGTTTAGAACCAAAGTTTTTTTTGTTGTTTTTTTTTTAGTCAGTGTATGAGTATTTTGCTTGCATGTATGTAAGTATACCATGTGTGTGCCTGGTACCCATGGAGAGGGCATCAGATTCCCTGTAACTGGAGTAGATGGTTGTGAGCAACCATGTGGGTGCTGGGAACAGAACTTGGATCCTTTGCAAAAGCAGCAAGTGCTCTTAACATCTGAGCCATCTCTCTAGTCCCTGGAACCAAAGTTTTCTTGAGGAACAGGCCCGCAGGTGTTCAGGGAGAGACATTTGGAGCTGGAAGATCCAGTCCAAGTTGGGCTTAATGTGTCTTTTCACAGTGTCTACAGCCTCTCTCTTAGGACATTTTATTTATAGGCAGGGCAACTGGCCTCTATAAGTTGGTCATGAGTGACAAACTAGCCTGGTCCTTAACAGTCAGAATAGACATGGTGATGGCATACTGAGCCTGACTATGGGAGAAGGTGGTGCTTTAACAGTGACTTAAAGCAGGTGGGGGAAGGGGGCTTGAGACAGCAGCTATGGGCCATTCACTATGAAGTACCTTAATATTCTAGCATGATTCAGGAAGAGCAGTTAAGTAAGTCATGCAAGAAGTAACACTGGCTCAGCTCCCCGTCCTCGGAGGGAATCCAAACTTCTGGGGAGGAAAAGGATAGGCTGTAGCTCAGATACAGGAGGTGGAGCAGAGCTAGAGCCAAGGGATGCTGCCCCTACTAGTCACATGAAGATAAACCCAGGATGTCTTTGGGCTACTTAGTCTCTAAGTCAGTTTCTTCACTTATAAAAGGAGGATGCCTATCTCCCAAGATAAGGTAGGAATTTAGAACAATGCCTGGTCTACCTCAATAGTGAGGGAGTATCCCCCACACCAAAGCTGCCCTCTCCTCTGCTGTCAAGGTAGGAAAGAGACCAACTCGACAACAGCTCATGCTACACCTGCACTTTGGAGGTCTTTTGTCATGTCTGTCTGCAAAAGTTTTTCAAAATTACCAAAAACTGGGCCAGGACATGGCACAGCTTTGTAATCTCAACACTTCAGAAACAGGGCAGGAGGATCCCTGTGAGTTCAACGGCAGTCTGGCTTTTCGAGCAAGTTCTAGGTTAGCTCGAGCTACACAGCAAGATCCTGTCAAAAAAAGAAAGCAAGCCAGACGCAAACTGCAGAGTCGTTACATCTTCAGTGTGAAAATCTCCCTGGAGAATTAGGATATCTGTAGGACAGGCCGCCTCGACGTCAGAACATTGATTCATCCTTGGATGTAAACGGTGCAGACTCCGCTGCGTTCCCGCAACGAAGCGCCAGTCCTAGGACCTAACTCGGTTCTCTGCTCCTGGGAAGAGGTGCGGTGTCCGGGAATCTGACTCGAAGCTCCTAGGTTTAGACTTCTACTAAGGCAAGCTGGAGGTGTGGCAAACCGTCAGGTCGCACAGGTAGGCAATGTAGAGCGGGGACCAGGATCCCGTCCTTGGCTCCCATCGCCTCGCGAGGGTCTTGGCCACTCGGCTCAGCCGCGTGCCCACAGCCACATCCCCACCCCACGTGGTCCCGCCTACCAGCCCTTCCGCCCCGGAAGCCCGCGCGTCACCGGAGTGCGACGCTCTGAGCCTGCGCGCTCCCGCCTGCGTCACAGCCAGTCATCTGCACCCCACGCACCTCGAAAGCTGAAGGAACGTCGCACTCCTGCCGGCGCGGCGCCGCCAGGGCCCAACTCTCGCGAGAACTCCCGACTGCTCTCGCACCTTCTCGGAACCACTGCTTACAGAGAGGAAGTCCTGGAGAGCAGCTGCGCGCAAACGCGACACGCCAGCCTCGCTCCAGCGCGCCGCAAGTGCGCAGGCGCCGCCACTCTGCTGCGCTTCCTCGTCCCTTTCCCCTCTAGTCAGGCCGTCGGGTCCTATGTCGCGCCGGGCCCTCCGGAGGCTGAGGGGGGAACAGCGCGGACAGGAACCCCTGGGGCCCGACGCCCTGCAGTTTGCCCTCCGTGAAGACGATGACGCGGAGGAAGAAGGACCAAAACAAGGGTTGGGTAGCCAGCGCCCCAGGGGCGCTGGGAAGGAAGGCGTCCGCGTCAACAACCGGTTCGAGCTGGTGAGGAGCTGGGCGGCCTCGGGGTAGTGGGGGGCGTGACGTCATGCGAGGGGGCATAAAGTTGAGTCTGGACTGCAGGCAAGTGGGCGGGGTGAACGGGCTCATCTGCAGTGGGGGAGGCGGGTCTGCGGGAGGATGGGTGGGGTCACGATGTCCGAAGGCTGTGGGGCAGGTGTGGGCCGGTGCGGAGGGAATGGTCTAGGAGTCGAGAAGAGGTGCTGTTAAGGGCTGAAAGATGGGACCTTGCTTCAGTACAGGGCATGACTAAGGAGGTAGGGTTGAGGGGCTTAGTGTGGCCTAAGGGCAGGACAGTACCTTCATGTCGTGTGGACGGGGCAAGGCATCTGGGACATTCTAAGGACCAGCTGGGATGGTGTTGGTTATGGAGCTTAAAGAGTGGGAGGTGGGGGTTAAACTGGGTCTCCCCTACAGTGAAGGGGTGAGGTTGTGCTGTCAGGGGTGGTGCTGTAGTGGGATGGGCGCGGCTTCGTGTCTACGTCTTAAGGGGGCCTGTCTTGTAGCTAGTACCTGCAAGGCTTTATTCGTCATACACTTTTGCCCATCCCAACAAGTTGTGTCTGGCTCATCCCTCACAGCAGATGTCTGATACAGAAAAATGGGTATTACTCTTGAATACCGTTATGTTTTTCCTTATCGTGACTGACCAGTGTCTGCCGTTTCATGTGTATGTGTATGGATCATCTAATTTCTGCCTTCTGTCCGACTTCCTGTTTGGGCAGGGATCATGTCTGTTTTGTTTACCTTGTATTCCCAACCTGTGTACATAGTAAGGCTTCAGTGGCCGTTTGCTGAATGAGTGAAAGAATTGTCATGTCTGAATGTCCTTTGTAAGCTATAAATCTTGAAGTGAATTGCCCCCAACTTTTTACTTATTGGCAAGTTAAAAAGTCCCTAATGGGGGTTAGAGAGATGGCTCAGTGGTTAAGAGCACTGGCTGCTCTTGCAGAGCAGCGATCAAAGCCAGAATTTTCTCTTCTCCAGGTCTTTACAGCCTTTCTACCTTTAGCTTTATCTCTTTGCTTCCTTCTGACATTCCCCCTTGTTCCAGCCCTGGCCACTCTTTCCAACTGTTCAGCTAACCTTTCTTTAAATGTCAAGCAGCTGCTGTCTTGCCACGTTTGTGGCCTATGCTGATGACTCTTCAGCTCCTGTTGTTCCTTTGTTTGTGTCATCAGGTTAGCCTACACTACTAAAAGTCGGCAAGAAAAATACTTAAGAGAATTCTTTTCTTGTGCCTAAATTGTAGCACCCGGGGAAACACGCAACTCACAAGTGGGACAGCCTACTTATATAACTGTGGAAGGGGTGTATGGTTCAATCACAGTACACCTCACATGCTTATGAAAGTTATGTTTCCACCTATTGTTTCTTTAGCACCAGTCATGGCAGTTGCTCTGCTAGGCTACCAGGTAAAGTGCTCCCTCTCTGGCCTAAGTAGAAATGGTTTCAGGATTGTCTAGAGTTCTCAAAAGCTTGTGATTGGAAAAGTCTGGTACAAAATATTTGAAACAGTCTGGCTGAGGTTGTACTTTTAGGAGTCTAAAGCAATCAGCTATGATCTTTCTCAAGGCACCGGGAGTGTTCAAAGGAATGTTGACATATGGGTAGTCTGGGCACTGTTTGACTGACAGTTCTTTTACTCAAGGTGGCCAGAACAAGAGGGAAGAATCCCACAGTTGCAAATTAGTCAAATTGTTCCATCCCTCCAAGTTTTTGTTTATAGGAAAATGAACATCAGGATTTAAAGAACTTACTAATATTCATAGTGATTCTAGTGTATTTTAACAGTGCCTGACATCTGCCCAGTACCCTGGGAGAAGAGAATCCCCTTATCTGTCTCAATTCCAGGTGCACAGGGAGTCTTTGCATCTGCTGTTGTTCCTCTTCTGTTCTGAACACACACAGCTGATCATAGCTTTCTTTTCCCAACAGTCCTCAGGGATCTAGCTTGTTCAGTCTGCCAAGGTAGCTCTCATCACTCCTTTTCTTTCAGACAGGAATGTGACAGGCCTTTCTGTAGTCCCAGCTGACCTTGAACTCTCTTTGTAGACCTGGCCAGCCTCTGTTTCAGAGATCTGCCTGTCTCTGCCTCCTGAGTGCTGGGATTAAAGGTAAGCACCACCACATTCAGCTTCATTTCTTCTCTTTGTAATCTGGCTCACTGTGTTCCAGCCACCCTAACCTCCCTTTGGCTCCCCCTTTGCCTGAAGTCCCCTTTGTTAAGATACATAAGGCTTACGCTCACCTCCCTTGGCTTTGCACTTAGGCAGTTGAATCTCTGTGAGTTTGAGGCTCTCTCAGTCATCATAGTGAATTCTAGGCAGGCCAGGACTACATAGTGAGAATTTGTCTTTAAAAAAAAAAACAACTTATTAAAGTTATAATATGTAATAAAATGCATCCACTTGAAGCACCCATTCTGAGTTTGACAAATGTACATACCAGTATAAGTGCCACCGCCTAGTTCTGAAAGGCTTCTATCAACATTTCTAACTATGTGATTCGGAGTGCCTGCTTTAGAGTTTTTTAATAAATGGAATCATCTGAAAGGTGCTTATTTGTTCCTGACTTCTTGCTCTGTGTATGTTTTTGGGATTCATGCAGTTGTGAGGATTCATGGTTTGTTCTCTCTCCCCTTCTCTCTTTCTCTTTTTAAAGATTGATCTTTATTTTTAATTATGTGTGTGTTTGTGTGAGGGTATGTGCATGTGTGTGCAGGTGCCCATAGAAATCAGATTCCCTTGGAGCTGAAATTACAGGCAGTTATGAACTGCCCTTTGTGGGTACTGTGAATCAAACTTGGGATCTGGCAGCTCAGAAAGCACTCTTAATGGCTGAACCATCTGTCCAGCTGCCCTACCCCCCATTTTTTTGAGACAGGGTATCAGTATATAGCATTGACTGGCCTGGAACTCACTATACAGCCCTAGCTGGTTTCAAACTCTATCTGCCCTCCTTTCCTTCCCAAGCACTGAGATTAAAGGTGTGTGCCACTACGCCTAGCTGATTTTTTTTTTCTTATGGCCCAGTATTGGCATGTTGTGTGAATATATACAGTGCATTTATCCATTTGTTCTGTTTGTTTTGTAGTGATGGGGATTGAACCCAGGACCTTGTGCATACTAGGCTGTCCATTCACTTTTTTTTTTTTTTTCCCTTGGTTTTTCTGTAGCCCCAGCTGGTCTGAAACTCGCTTTGTAGACCAGTCTGGCTTCAAACTCGCAGAGATCCACCTGTCTCTGCCTCCCGAGTGCTGGGATTAAAGGTATGTGCCACCACACCTGGATGTCCATTCACTTTTTAAAACACATTTTTTTAAATTATTTTTATTTTATGCGTATGAATGTATTGCCTGCATGTATGTAAATGCACCCATGTGGTGCACTGTCTGAAGGAGTCAGAAGAGGGTGTCAGATCCCTTGGAACTGAAATTACTGACAGTTGTTATTTGCCATGTAGGTGTTGGGAACTGAACCCAGGTCCTCTGCAAGAGCAGTCAGTGCTCTTAACCACTGAGCCATCTTTCTAGCCCCCTTCATTCACTTTTTAATGGCTATTTGCACTTTTTCTTATTTGGGGCCTTTGTGAATAAAGCTGTATAAATGTTTGAGTATAAGTCTTGTGGACATGTTTTCACTTTACTCAATTGAGTATATAGAGGGGAATTATTGAGCCATTGGGTATTGTAATAGGGTTAGAGAATGCAAGCCTGTAGTTCTTACACCCTCTTAGTTATGAGTGAGTATTCCAGGTCCCTCTTCCCACCCTTAGTGGTTGTTTTGGCAGTCTGTAACTCAGCTGGTCAGTGCATGCACCTTGACACCTTGTTTAGTTTACTTTACATTCCCAGATGTTGGACTTCTTTTTGTATGGTTATTGAATACTTGTTTAACTTTTTGTGAAATGTCTCTTCACATGTTTTTGCTCTTCTTTTTATGGAGTTGCTTGTTTTCTTGATATTTTATATGAGTTCTGCTTATATTTTGAATATGTGCCTTATATGAATATATTATGAATATTTTCTTCCGGTAAATATTATAAACAAAATAGTAGCTTATTAAAAATATTAACTTAAGGGGCTCGAGAGATGGTTCAGTGGTTAAGAACACTGGCTGCTTCTGCAGGACTCAGGTTTGGTTCCCAACACCCACATGGCAGCTAAAAATCATCTGTGTCTTCAGTTCTAGGGGATCTGACACTCTCTTCTGGCCTCCATGGGCATTGCATGACATGGGTGTACTTAAATGCAGGCAAAACACTCATACACATAAAATAAAAGTAAGCACCCCCCCAATTTTTTTTAAAAAGGAAAAAGATATTAGCTCAAGAATAAAAAAAAAAAATTAACTCTGAGCTGGGTGTAGTGGCACGTGCCTATAATCCCATCACTCAAGAGGCTAAGGTAGGATTGATATGACTTCAAAACAGGCATAGTGAGACCCTGTCTCAAAAAGAACCCAAAAAACCTTGGATAACACTTGGGTATGCATCACAGTGATTTTATTAGAAGAATATTTAAATCAGTTGCTAGCCTCACATAACCTACATGCTGCAGAGTATGAGGGAG
This sequence comes from Eospalax fontanierii, assembly GCA_035773235.1. Taxonomy (NCBI): domain Eukaryota; kingdom Metazoa; phylum Chordata; class Mammalia; order Rodentia; family Spalacidae; genus Eospalax; species Eospalax fontanierii. The sequence goes on from CM069552.1 coordinate 43,339,456, forward strand.
TAATTCACATGACTGTCCTTTTGACACCATTTCTAATTCCCAAGGTCACCTTCCAGGTTGGATACTTTTTAAGAAATATTCACAGAACTCACTGAAAGCCATTGTTCTTAGAGTTACAACTTAAGGCAGGGAACAGTTACAGATTACAGTTAGCAAGGAATAGAGAATGTCAGCAGGGTGGAGAAGTACCAGGAGCAGTGCTTCTACTGTCATGGGCCTGTGGGCCTATAATACTTCTGGTGTCCTTGACAATCTGCATGGAGAAATCCCTGCTAGGTAAAGGGACCTGAGCTTTAGGATTCGGTTTTCTGTTTTGTTTTGGGTGGTAGGGATTAGAAGGTGAGCTGCTTGCCCAAGTGCATTAACAGAGTTCACTTGGAGGGCTTTGCCGTGTAGCCACTTGACTGACTTGGGACTGCAGTCCTTTAGGAGGTTGAGTTGTTGGCTTTGGATGCCCACCTTAGATAAGTGTTAACATATGGCTTGGTTCCCAGACCCCTCTTAATCCTGTTTTCCATGTGGGTGGAAGTCCCAAAGAAGACAGTCCTGTGAAGAATTACCAGAGCTTAGTTGTTAACTGTCCAGAAGCCAAGGAAAAGACCAGGTCTTCATTAGGATAGGATTAAATTCATTATTACACATCCAGAAAGTGGAAATACATTTTTATTGACAAAAGACTACATTCAGGGACATGATGGAGGTGGTGGACATGTTCATTGTCCAGATACAGTATTGATTTCATAGGTGTCAAAACATTACACATTTTAAATATGAGCCATATATTCATAAATACATATCATCAAAACCTCTGTAGTCCTGGCTAGCCTGGTACTCAAAATGTAACTTAAAACTGACCTCAAATTCTTGACTTCAGCTGTGAATCACCCTGCCTCCTACCTGAGTCTCCCAAGTGCTAGATTTATAGATATGTACCACCATGCCCAGACCACCAGTCTTTTTCAAAGAATTATGTATATCTCTTTTTCTTGTACAGTATAACTGAAATGAATCTAAATTGTGCAGTTAAAGTAAAAAACAAACTTACTCCAAAAGAAATTTGTCTTGTTTTTTTTCCAAATAAATTTCCATAGTCTGCTGTTTAATTGGAAGGGGGACTTGAAATAAACTTGCCATCACTATGTCATCTTTATTTTTGGTGATCATTTGATTTTGATTGCATCAAGAACAAAAACAAAACATTTAGTAACAGGAGGTATTGACAGGCTTTATTTCTAAATAGTGAAGAGCAAGACTGGTTAAGGGTTATGGTAACTTTGTAATAGTCTTCACATTAAAGTCATGTCACACTATTTCTTTTGTCCTCCACCCTTGTGAGGTTGGTGTTGTGAATATTGCTGTGAGCAAGGAAAGAATGTTAAACATTCTATTTGTGAGAGTGTTTGAACAGTGAAAAGGAAAACATCTATGATATTTACAGACATCTGTTTATCTGCCTATAGACAGACAGCTGCCATCCTTGATTGCCAGGCACAATGCAGACAGAGTTCTGTTGGCTTCCTTTGCCAAGGCAGAGAGTGTGGTGCCTTGATTGGTTAGTCTTACACAGTCAAAAACATTCTTTGTGGCCAGGTTTGATGGCTCATACCTTTAAACCCAGCACTCAGGAGACAGAGGTAGGTGGATCTCTGAGTTGGAAGCCAGTCTAATCTAGATAGCAAGGTCCAGGTCAACCAAGGCTACACCATGAGACTCTGTCTGGGGAGGGGGCGGGTTAGCCTGGGTTACATAGCAAGACCTTGTTTCAAACAAAATAAGATTTCCTCTTTTAATTATTGCAGAATAACTGTTAGAAGAAAACTCTCCTCCATGAACAACTGTAGAATTATTCAGCATGGGGCTGGAGAGATGGCTCAGGGATTAAGAGTGTTTACTGCTCTTACAGAGAACCAGGGTTTAGTTCCCAGCACCCACCATTGGGCTGTTCACAGCTGTCTGTAACTCCAGTTCCAGGGGGTTTAGTGCTCTCTTTCGGCCTTTATGGGCACTTAGGGATGTGCACATACAGACAGCAGGAACACACACACATAAATAAAACTGAAAATTTCAAGCTACACAACATGTGTGAAGTGATTGCTTTCAGCTATGAGGCAACAACTTTACAGGCCTGTGATCCCCGAGAAAAGAAACAATCACAGTAAATCATTGGCTTAGTTTTCTGCTTTGAGTGTACATTTTCAGAGATCTGGTTTGTTATTTAATGTATATGAATGGGGTTTTTTGTTTGTTGTTGCATGTGTATAAATGTACTGTGTATGCAGTACCAAAGGAGGACCAAAGGTGTCAGATCACTTGAGACTGGAGTTAAGGATGGGTATTAGCTGCCATATGGGTGCTGAGAACTGAATCCCAGTGTTTGCAAGAGTAGCAAGTATTAACTACTAAGCCATTTCTACAGTCCATTAAATTTATTTTTATTTGGGGGATGTACTTTTCAATACTAGCACTGGGAGGCTTTCATGAGAGCATAGCACCATCATCAAGCTGAGGTCACTGGAATTTGTGGGGCAAAGACCTAGTGAGAAGGGGTTCTAGAAATCTACTTAGAGTTGTTGACTAGATGATAAGCTGTGCTGAGCAGAGAACCGTGATGGGAGAGGACAACATGTGAGTTGTGAGGTTGGCTAACTAGACTCCCCAAGGAAAGGAAGACAGTCACATTCAGTTCTGATGCCCAGAATGAAATGTTCAGTAGAGACCTCAGAAGTCTGCTGCTTAGGAGTGGGACAAAAGTAAGTCTGCAACAAAGAATACTCCAAGCCAGGTAGCAGACAGTGGTAATCCCAGGACTCGGGAAACTGAGACAGGATGATCCTGAGTTTGAAGCTAGCCTGGCCTGCATAGTGAAACATTTTTGTTTGTTTGTTTGTTTTTGTTTTTTGTTTTTTAAATCCAAAACCAAACTAGTCCAGACTTGTTTTTAACAAAGCTTGAAAATCAGGTTTAAAGGAATTGAACTGTGTGAAGTAAATTACTGGTTTGACAGAACTAATTTAACCTCCACTAAGGAACAGAACAAACTCCAGCTGTGCAGCAGGCACCATGCTACCTGAAACATACTTAAAAATTATGGAATTAGAAGAATGATGTATAACCAGGAGAAAAGTCAGTCTGAAACAGACCCTGAAATAATCAGTGTCTGGATTAGACATGAATTTAAAACCATAAATAAGTATATTCAAGAATTTAATGAATGTCATGAATACAGTGAGTGAAAACATAGGAATCAAATAGGGAAAACAAAAACTATAAAAAGAACAAATTTTAGAATTAAAAACACAGTAACTGAAATAAAAGCCAGGCATAGTGGCAGACACCTACAGTCTCAGCACTTGAAGGATGCTAAGGGTTCAGTGCTAGTATAGGCAACCTAATATGAGGCCAACCAGGGCTACATAGAAATATTCCATCAAAAAACCAAAAATAAATACTCAGGGATGGCAAGTTGGCTTGATGTGTAAAAGGACTTGATGTCAAACCTGACAACCTGAGTTCAGTCCCTGGGACTCACAAGGTAGAAGGAAAGAACTGACTCCTACAAGTTGTCCTCTGACCACCACATGCGCACCCACCAACATTTTATAAAAGAAAACTTAAGACAAAATAAAATGTCTGAATGAATATTTTGCTTGACAGTCTTAAAAAATATTTTTAAATTTATTTTTTATGTGTATGAGTGTATTGCCTGTATGTGTGCAAGTGCACCTGTGTCGTACAATGCCTGAGCAGGTCAGAAGAGGGTGTCAGATCCCCTGAAATATACAAAATATAATTTTAAAAAAATTAAAGGCTAGCCAAGAAGGCAGTAGGACCATGCCAGAAGAGTGCTGCTCAGTTCACATAGTCACACCTCCCTCAGGTGTTAGCTACTCTGAGCACTGAATGCCAGTGGCTAACAATCCTTCCAGCAGCAGTCAGCTACTCAAAGCTGTCACTCATCATCACCACTCTGACATCCTCCAGATTCCAGCTACTCTCAGCATTATCAGCTCTAGCTGCTGCTGGCTCTCAGTGCCAGCAGCCCTCAGTGTTAGCAGCTCAGCTTGACTCAGGAGGACTGCCAAAAAATTTGAGCCCTGCTTGGGCTGAAAAAATGAGACAGTATTAGATAAGAAGAGAGAGAGGGCCAGACATGATGGTACACATCCTTGATCCCAGCACTTGGGAGCCACAGCCACAGCCAGAGCCAGACAGATCTCTGTGAGTTCAAGGCCAGTCTGTTCTGTGTAGGGAGTTCTAGGCCAACCAAGGCTACGTAGTGAGACCCTGTCCAAAAAAATAAAGAGGAAGGGCTGGAGAGATGGGTCAGTAGTTAAAAGTACAGGCTGCTCCTGCAGAGGACTCAGGTTTGATTCCTAGCACCCACATGTTGGCTAACAACTCTAGTACTAGGGGATCTGACACCCTCCTCTGTCCTCTTTGGGCATTACGTGGCATGGGTGTGCTTACACACATGCAGGCAATACACTCATAAAATGTTTTTAAAAGGGAGTGAGGAAAGAAGGATGGAAGGAAACTAGGATATAAAAAGGGAGATTGGAAAAGGCTCATTGGTAAAATGTGTGGCAGGCAAACATGAAAACCTCCGCTCAGATTAAACCCAGATAAAAACTGATCATGGTGGTAAGTAGCTGTAACCCCAGTCTTTGACATTGAGGTTACAGAGAAGAGGATCCCTGGGACTTGCTGGCCAGTTAGTCAAGCCTAATTGGTGAGTTTCAGGTTTAATGATAGATCCTGTGTCAAAAAGTAAGGTAAGGGACTGGAGAGATGACACTGGTTAAAAGTACTTACTCTTCCAGAGGGCCTGAGTTTGGTTCCTAGCACAGATGTCAGGTGGCACTCAACCACCTGTAACTGTAGCTCCAGCTAATCTGAAGCCCTCGCTTAGCCTCTCTGGCCATCTGCACACGTGTGGCATTTATCATACAGATGCACATATATACACATAAGTAGAAATAAATCTTTTTTAAAAAATAAGATGGAGAACAACTGAAAACATCTGATATCAGCCTTGGGAGGGAGAAGAAAATGAAAGGAAAGGAGGAAAGATATTTGACCAAAAGGAGATAATTGATGTTTCAAGGAAAAAATAATAGTGCATGGAAACTCAGTTAGGAATTGCTCCATCAGACTGACCTATGGTGCATCTTCTTGATTGCTGATTGATATAGAAGGGCCCAGCCCTGCTGTTTCTGGCCAAGTGGACCTGGGCTGTGTAAAAAACATAACTGTACAAGGCAGGGGAATTAAGCCAGTAAACACTTCTCTATGGTCTCTGCTTCAGTTCTTGCCTCCTGCTGTGGCTCCCTTAATGATGGATTGTAACAAGTAAGCTGAAATAAACCCTTTCCTCCAGAGTTGCTTTTGGTGAGTGCTTTATCACAGCAACCAAAAGTAAACCAGGACAGTTTCTAACTGAAATGGGGGGGAGGAAATACACTGCTGTTAGGTTCTCATGTTCTATATGAAATGAAAAAGTGCTAGGGTATATACCATATTAAGCAGAAGTAACTTAATGTAAACCCTAGAGTAGTCACTAAAAATACAATATAGCCTCAGGGCCGAGAGTATGTTTCAGTGATAAAATGTTTGCCTAGCACCCATGAGCTCTTAGGGTTCAATCCTTAACACTGCAAAACTTAAGGATGTTCCAGTTGATGTGTACACCTTTTTATATAAAGAACTTTAGCTTCTGCAGATTTTGGTATCTATTTGGGTGTGATCCTAGAACCAAACCACTAAGGAGCTGAGGGATGACTAGATTGGGGTTTTTTTGTTGTTGGTTGATTGATCATTATATACTTGATCAAGTATATAATACAACTGTTAGTTTCCAAGAACCAACAGAAAATCCCATGATTTATCCTAAAATTGAGGGGTTTTTATTATATAAAATAATGGTTACATTCTGATAGATGATCCTTTCGTTGAAAATAAGTTTCAACTGGCGTGGTGGTTCATGCCTTTAATCCCAGTACTTGGGAGGCAGAGGCAGACGGATCTCTTCGAATTCGAGGCCAGCCTGATTTACATAGCAAGTTCCAAGCCAGCTGAGCCTACAGGGAGACCCTGTCTCAAAAATATCAAAAACCAAAACAAACAAACAAAAAAACATACTGAAGAATAAACATGCAAACTATAAAATTCTTTTTCATTTATTTGTTTTTAATGTGTGTGAGTATTCTGCCTGCATGTAAGTGCACCACCTGTGTGCATTGCCAGCAGAGGCCAGAAAAGGGCATTGGATTCCCTAGAACTGGAGCTATGGACCATTGTTAGCTGCCATGTGGGTGCTAGGAACTAAACCTGGGTCCTCTGCAAGAGCAACCAGTGCCCTTAACCGCTGAGCCATCTCTCCAGGATCCAGGCTAACTTTAAAAGATATACTCACAAAATGTTTTGCTGACATTAGTAAAGAAAGTTTGTATTTTTGGCCTAATGTGTAAAACAGTGGAGCAATGCCATGGTAAATGCCCTCTTTCCCCTGGCCAGGCTTTTGTATTTTACTTTAAAATACCATATATGTTTAAAGATGTAATAATGTAAATATTTTAGATTTGCATAAGGACTGATTGTCTAGTAGTGGGCGTGTGAGTGGATAGGTCCATGTGTATTTTCTGTTCCCTAGGCCATGATCTTCTGCTACTGAAGCTGAGCTGAGGCTTAAGCAAGTAGTAGGGATAAAGATGAGGGCCGGTGAGATGGCTCAGTGGGTAAAGGTGCTTGCCTCCAAGTCTGACAACCTTGATCCCTAGACCCACATGGTAAGGAGAGAATCAGCTCTTAAGTTGTCCTTTGACCATGTGTGCACTGTGGCACATGTACACACATATACATATACACACATACTAAGTGAATAAATGTTTTTAAAAGAAAGAACAAACTTCAGCAGTTGCTGGATGTGGTGGCACATACTCATAGTCCCAGCACTCCTGAGGCTGAAGCTGGAGGCTCTATGAGTTTGAGGCCAGCCTAGGGTATATGATGAGACCCTGTCTCAAAAAGAAAAAAATATAAATGAACTTAAGGACTCGACTGAACTCTCTATTTAAAATGTTGCATTTGGGGCTGGAGACATGGCTCAGCAGTTAACACTGCCTGCTCTTACAGAAGACTTGAGTTTGAATCCCAGCATCTACATGGCAGCTAACAACCATCTGTTAACTCCAGTTCTAGGGGAATCTTGACACCCTCTTCTGACTTCTGTGGGCATTGCATGCATGTAGTGTACATACCTACCTGCAGGCAGAACATTCATGCATATAAAATAAAAATAAATAAATAAAAATTAAATTAAAAGTTTCCTTTGTGGCCAGACATGGTGGTCATGTCTTTAATTCCAGCACTTCTAGGAGCAAGGACAGGCAGTTGTCTCTGATTATGAGGCTAGTCAGGTCTACATAGATTCAGGCTAACCAGGAGTACATAATGAGGCCCTTACTAATTAAAAAAAAAAAAGTTGAGGCAGAGGCAGGTGGATCTCTTGAGCTCAAAGCTAGCCGAGTCTACAATTGAGTTCCAGCCTAGCCAAGACTATATGGAAAAAAAGTTGACTTTGGGTGGTACTCAGTAATGAGGTCATTATGGTGTGTGGGATTCTGGATGTCATGCCTGAAGATTAAGGTGGCATGCATTGCCCATGTTTCTCTGGGGCTCATTGGACGAATCAGAACTTGTTCAGAAGCTCAGACATATGCTGGTACTGTATGCATCAGACACTACCTTTTACCACCTCACCCTGGCCCCAGTCCTCTCTGTTTTTAATTGTTTAGTGTTACCATGTACAGTTGATTGCAGTGTTTAGTAATGCTCTCATTTCCTGATAATCTATGTTTTCCAGATAAACATTGAGGATCTTGAAGATGACCTTGTGGTAAATGGGGAGCGGTCTGACTGTTCCCTGCTAGACACTGTGGCATCAGGGAACAAAAGGAGGGCTCAGCATGGAAATCCAGAGACTAACAGAGATGGCGATATGGCCAAGGCAGGATCCCCAGAACAGGAACAGGTATTGGGGGGGGGTCACATGGTAATGGGGTAACTGAGGTACTAGCAACACACCTTGTATTTCCAATTTCTTGGAAGGAATTATCTAAGTTTGAATTTGTCGGTTGTTTGGTTGCCCTTAGGAGCCCAAATGAGGTTTGTGTGGAAATTTTAAGGCTAATGATAGCCTCATGGTTATTATATAGAAGGGCCACCTGCCTGCAGTACTTTAGGAATGTCTCTGCCTGCTCAGAACATGCAGCCTCTGACAAAACCTGGGTTCTCATGTTGGGGGAGAGCAGGTTAGAAGAGCTCACTATGGAGGCACCCTGATACACTGAGTCCCTATCTTCAGAGTGGGTGGAGCACAGCAGAGAGTGATTGGCAAAATGAAGAGTGAATGCCAATGGGCAGGTGGTTGGATGGTCTTGTGAGCTGTACCCATAGGAAGCCCTAAAATACATCAGGGCAGGAGATGTATACATGAGAGAGGCCGTGCCCACCAGTGTCACTGAGGAGGACCAAGGGAAGCGTCTCTTTTTGTGGAACAGGAAGTGAGTTAAAGGGACCTTGAGAATGGAGAAGGAAGGGTAGAGACTGCCACATGGGAAATTGACCTTTTTGCTTAGTCCTTTTTAATTTTGATTTGGTTGGTTTGTCTTTTGGAGATAGAGTTTCCCTTTAGCCCCAGCTGGGTTGGAACTCACTGTTAGACCAGGCTGGCCTTGACCTCATGGAGATCCACCTGCCTCGTCTCCTGAGTGCTAGGATTAAAGGCATGCGCCACCACACCAGGTTTAGTTCTTTTTTGAAACAGGGTCTCACTAGTAACTCTTCCTGGCCTGGAACTCCTAGAGATCCTCCTGCCTCTGCTAGGATTAAAGGCATGCACCACCACACCCAGCTTGTTGCTTAGTTCATAATACTAAAGATTATTTCTCTTTCCATTGATTAAAATGTCTCCTTTCATTAGTCTAATGCAAGTGGCAAACTCCGAAAGAAGAAAAAGAAGCAGAAAAATAAGAAAAGCTGCACAGGAGAATCCTCGGTATGTTGTCGGACTGGCTGGTCCCTCTGCCTGAGCCTCTCTATTTTCTGCTAGTCCCTCAGGCTGGTCCTGGAGAAAGTTTGATTTTTATTGGACGCTTTGATTCCTTCCCACTGGAAGTGTAGCTGAGAGGTCAGGGGAAAGACAGGGAAAATTACAGATCTTGCTTCTGGCTTTTGCCCTTTGCTCCTTTGGTGGTCATACCCCACTCTTGGGTTCTGTGGTCTGAGGTGAGTGTCTCTCCCAGTTCTGTTTCCTGCTTGAGTTGCCTTTGTCTTATTCTGATGGCTTAACTGGGTGGTGGGTATAAAAGCCACCATGGACCAGTTATCAGATGATGCATTTCTATTGCTGCCCTTTGCCCCTTATTATTTGTTCTAAAACAAAGTTGTAGCTTTGTTTCTACCTGGTAAGGAGTCATGATGCCACTTACCTGAAGAGGTAAACTCTCCTGGAAGATGTGAACTTTGATCTTCTGGCTTGTGACTTCCAGGGCCCTCTGAGTCTGTGATTCTAGCTGTTCTGAGCTTTCTCTAGTGAGTCATATCTCCTTTCTGAATGTATGTGCAGCACATGACTTTTAGGAAGTAAATACGATATAATCATTCTTAGTGATTGTTGTAACATTGAAAGTAAAGTTACAGCCAGGTGTAGTGGTGCATGCTGGAACCTTAGTGGTCAGAGTCAGTGGAGTGATTAACACGTTGTTCTTGGCTTTTAGGAAAATGGGCTAGAAGATATTGATCGCATCTTAGAGAGAATTGAGGACAGTGGTGGATTCAGCCGCCCAGGCCCCCCTCCACTGAGCTCAAGGAAGCATGTCCTGTACGTGGAGCACAGGTATAGCCCTGCCCTCACTTTATGGGAGAAATACTGTACTTTTATTTATTTGTTTGATTGATTGATTGATTGTTTTTGTCTTTTTGAGACAGGGTCTTCCTGCAGCACTAGCTGGCCTAGAATTCACAATGTAGACCAGGCTGGCCTTGATCTCGTAGAGATTTGCCTACTGTGCCTCCCAAGTGCTGGGATTATGCCACCATGCCCAATTTTTTGAAAAACGTTACTTTAAAAAATAAAGTTTTCTCTCTCTCTCCCTCTCCTTCTCCCTCCCCCTCTCCCTCCCCCTCCCTCCCCCCTCCCTCCCCCTCCCTCCCCCTCTCCCTCCCTCCCCCCTCCCTCCCCCTCTCCCTCCCTCCCTCTCTTCCTTCCTCTCTTTCTTTGTTTAAATAGCCATGCCTAGTCGCACACACCTATAATCCTCCAATTGAGAAGTGGAGGCAGGAGGACCAGGAGTCCAAAGCCAACCTCGATTGCATAAGACCATCTCAAAAAAGAAAGAAAGAAAAATATACTGGTTTTTTGGAAAGTAGTAAGGGCTAGGAATATAGTCAGTGATAGAGTATACACCTGGCATATGGAGTATTCTGGGTTGGGTGACCAGTACCACAAGGTTCTGCATTCAGTTCCTTTATTTAAAAAAAAAAAAGTGGTGGCTCATGCCTGTAATCCTAGTACTTGGTAGGCTGAGGCTGAAAACTTGTCATGAATTCTAGGTGAGCCTGGGCTATAGAATGAAACCCTACCTCAAAAACAAATTTATTATTAAACAGTAAAGAAATAATGAGGAAGAAAAAAAATCCATTCATAGATCAGAGGACTTTAGCTCTACTTTCTCTTTGTTTCGTGACCTTTGGATGATCATCCATCTGTTGGTCTTACAGGTACTTAGTAAACCTGGTCTCTACCACAGATGTTGTTGACAGTTTTTTGAGACTGGATCTCACTATGTACCCAAGACTGGATTGGACTCAGGATTCTCTTACCTCATCCTTCCAAGTGCTGAGATTACAGACATGAACCACCACATACAGCTCCCTACTGGATGTTTATGTGGTGTTATAAAATTTTAGAGTCATTGTAGAAACACTTGATTTTTCTTTCTAAATTTTTAAATTTCTCTAGACACTTGAATCCAGACACAGAACTGAAAAGATATTTTGGTGCGAGGGCAGTCCTGGGAGGACAAAGGTAAGGCTGTAGCCAAGCTGTGGTCTCCAAATTACCTCAGTTGTTCTCACACTCTTGAGAGATGGGTTTGCTGTGGGAGGGTGAGGCAGAAAGACTGCTATGAGTTTTTCCTGAGGAGAGAACATTTATAGCCAGAGTGAACAAATGTAACCCTTAGAATTGGGTCTGAAATGGATCCATAGAGATGGTTTGTGGAGTCATTAAGATGTCCACTCAACTACGCTCCCATCATTCACACCGTCTTTTGTTGTTTAATTTTTGCTTTTTAAAAATATTATTTTTATTTTATGTGTATCAGTGTATTGCCTGCATATGTGTTAAGTGCACCCATGACATGCAGTGCCCATGGAGTCCAGAAGAGGGTGTCAGATCACCTGGAACTGGGGTTACAGATGGTTGTTAGCCACCATGTGGGTTCTGGGATTTGAACCTGGGGTCTCTGCAAGAGCAGCCAGTGTTCTTAACTGCTGAGCCATCTCTCCAGACCCTTATTTTTGGTTTTGAAACAGATTCTCCATGTAGCCCCAGCTGGCCTAGAACTTGCTATATAGTCCTGAAGCCTTAGTTTTGTTTTTCAGTCATTAGCTAAAATAGCACAAAGTTGAGGTTCTATGAGGTTCTATTTGTGCTAATTTAATAGTTCTTAGTGGTTGACAACAAACCACAGGGACAGCTGATGGTGAACTGTGTAGGAAATGTCTTGGCTCCTAGGGGAAAGGGTGCAGGGGTCCACCTCTGGGAATTTTGTCAGGGAGCAGTGTATGTTCTACTCTCTGTCTTTCTATTGGCGTGTCCGGAAAGCTTTCTCTTTGTTTGATTTCCTCTTTATGACAGTGTCTCCTACACAGCCAAGGCTGGACTTGAATTCTCCATCCTCCTGCTGCAACCTCTTAGATTCTGAGATTATAGGCATGTTCCACCATGCCTTGCTTAGCATTATCTTTTTAACTTTCTTTCTGGTTGTAGAATAAAGTGCTTATTGTTTTAAAAAAAATAATAATAATAATAAGTGAAGCAGTTTAGTCATGACCCCCTTGACTCAAATTCTCTTCTGATACTCTATATGACCATGAGAGAGTTCTGTTGGTCTGGTAACAGCCTGGTTTCCAGGTTGTTATTCTTTGTGCAGTGACATACCAGCATTGGTTACTCAACCTGGGTGCTGGGTTGTGTACAGCATTTTGTGAAATTGTAGCCTTCCTGCTCTTTACCCACCATTCAGAAGAGCTATGAGCTTAGACTAACACTGCATCCAGAATCATCCTCATCCTTCTCTCATCACAGCAGACACAGGAAGTTTTAAAATAATTTACAGACAACAACAGTCTTTGGACTTCTTTAGTTTTATTTCTTGGACTATGACTGAGTCTCCTAGCTTTTTGTATACAATTTGCTCCTACCTTCCTTGTCTTTATGTTTTTTGTTTTGTCTTTATGTTTGTTTCTACTTACTCTTTTTTAATGTGTGTGTGTGTGTGTGTGTGTGTGTGTAGAGGGAGAGAGTCTTATTATGTTGCCCTGGCTCTCTGGGAACTTGCCATGTAGACCAGGGTGGTCTCAAATAACAGTCTGCTTATCTCTGCTTCCTGAGTGCTAGGATTAAAGGTGTGTGCACAACCACACCCAGTTTGTTTGCCTATCTCTTGCTTTGTATTCTTAGTGTTATGTTTTTCTGACTTTTATATTTTATTTTGGGAATATTGGTGAAAAATTTTTTACTGTTTTTATTTTTTCAGTTTTTGGGGGACAGGGTCTCACTATGTAGCCCTGACTGGCCTGGAGCTATCTATGTGCACCAAGCTAGCCTGGAATTGACATAGATATGCCTGCCTCTGCCCCAGAGTGCTGGTCTTAAAGGTGTGTGCCATCATGCTTGGCAAAATGTTTATACTTTAAATGTTTCCTTTTGGGGTTGGGATTGTAGGCTTGGTTGGTAGTGTGCTTTAGCCTAGCTTATACAAAGTCCTGGGTTCAGTCCTCAGTACCACATTAACCAGTTGTTGTGGCATACAGCATCCCCCATCAGATTCCAGGTGATGATTCACTGCAGGGCCAGGCAGTATGCCTAGGATCTCATAGACTTGGAGCAGGTCTAGGAACCAACTAATTCTGCTTGTCACACTCTACCTGGTATGCTGTGTCTATAGGTTGACTGTCTGTCTTATTCTCCTTTAGGTTTGACTATTCTCCAATACACTTGTTTTTCTCCTGCAGTTTTTTATTTTCTCTTTGGGAGAGAAACAAGCATTTTAATCCACTGAAGTTTGTTACTTTTTCCTTCTTTCTGCTTTGTTTTTGTTTTAGTGAAATAGCTCAGATTACCTATATCATAGAGAATAACATACAAATAACCCACATGTTGCTCACTTAGTTCAATTGAACTCCCCCTCTCATGGAACCTACAAGGAGGCCCCTTCTTCCTCTCCTGTCCTCCATGCCCTACTGATCACCATCTGACTAGGAGATGGGGAAAGTATGGCTCCTGTGCCCCATGTCAGATCTGTAAGAGTCTGGATCTCCCTTTGCCTGATAACCTTAGCACGTTTTTGTCAGGCTCTTGTTCTTCCATGATACCTCAATGACCACTAGTGATTTCCATTGTTAACACTAGTTCCTTTGCAAACTTTGGTTTGTTGGTGGGATATCACTCAGGTTGTCACCTCATCCCCAGCATTCAGCCATGACCAAGGATCACTTTTGTTCAGGCTGATACCCCAGGGAAGCCAGCTAATAGCTCACTTGTGTCAACAGAACACCAGCAGGCCTGGCTTACTCTTCTTTTTTTTTAGATTTTCAATTTTGATTTACTTGTTACTCCTTCTACCTTTTTGCTGGGCAGTTTGAACTTTCTCTGTTATATCCTTTTGGTGCTGCAGATAAACATAGGGTCACTCACTCAGAGCCTGACCTCCAGCCTGAAGTCATCCCTTTTTTATTTCTCTGGTTATGTGGTGGTAACTTCTTATGTTGCCAGTGCTGTGGTCCACCCACCCTTCTCTTGCTCAGTGGGCACACCACTGCATCTTCTTCCATGTGCCTTCCCTGCCTGCAGTTTGACTGTCATAGTTCCTATGGGAATTAGGCAGCCCAGCCTGGACTCTAGGCACCATGGAAGGTAAAGCTGTGCTTATGTACTGTTCTTTTCAGGCCTCGGCAGAGACAGCGTGTATATCCCAAGTGTACATGGCTGACAACCCCTAAGAGTACTTGGCCCCGGTATACTAAGCCAGGTGAGGGCATGTTGGGTTTGGGCAGTGGTACAGATTGAGTGCTGCTACTTGTAGTCCTGTAAAGTGTGATGCTTTTATATTTCATAGTAAACCACCAAATATGCATAATTTAAAGAAAAATGACAACTGTCTAGAGAGGCAAGGTGGTATCAAGTAAATGTTCTCTTTAGGGCACTTGTCTTTATAGCATGGAAAATTATCCAGAGACCTTTCCCCTTAGCTGGATCTCAGAGCATGAGAGTTCCTCAGGCCAAAGCAGGGAACCCCAGAGTGGAAAGGAGGTGTATGGCTGTGCTGGTGATAGTGGGATGATGAGCCTGCCCTTTCCCAACAGTCCTGGCTGTCTTCCTGAGCCTGTGAGGACCTGGCTAGGACCTGTGCTTTTGGAGGGCCAACCCTAGTGCCTCACAGTGTGTTTTGTCCCTTGCCTTGCAAGCAAGAACGCCTGTGCAGTGGTGCAGGCGGTCAATGACCATGGTGGTCCTGCCAGACTTGGGCCTTGGGTAGGGCCATCAGTGGAGAGTGACTAAGGAAAGGCAAGAATTATTAGTTTGTTTCATAGAGGGCCTGGGAGACTGAGGTTTACCAGAAGGAACATCTCTATATCCAACATCATACATAAGGTACAGAGAGATTAGTCACTGTTACTTCTGAGGTCTGGTACCATGCCTACTTCATGACTACCCTGTATACTCATCCAAAAAATGGGGGTACTGTGTTTCTGTGGGCAGGCAGATCATGCATGTTTTAGTCTCTAACAATGACCTTGGGATATTTCTCTTCTACCCATTCTCAAGAATAAAATAGAAAGAACTCCAGATCCAGTGAAGCTGAAGCCATTTGAGTAGGCCCAAGCATTCTGCTAAGGTACTTGGCAGATGTTAGTTTGTGACTTGAAGGCAGTGTAACCCCAGAGCTGACCAACCTGCACCAGATACTCAATTCATGTTTTATCCATGTGGCAGATTCACACTAGTAACAGCAGGAGGGTGGGTGACTGCACAGAGCTGTGGAGCCTTGCAAGGTACCACGGCCTGGCTTGTAGCACACCCTGCCTGAGTAATCTTCTTACAGGTCTATCAATGCGGCTGCTGGAATCCACGAAAGGCCTGTCCTTCTTTGCATTTGAGCACAGTGAGGAATACCAACAAGCACAGCACAAGTTCCTGGTAGCTGTGGAGTCCATGGAGCCAAACAACATCGTAGTGCGTGACCCTGCAGCTCCTGATGGGTGGAGAAGTGCACTGTGCCAGAGCCAGAGCCATCTGTGATTGGGGGAGGCATATCTGAGGGCAAGCACTTTCCCGAGTAGGGAAGATGCCTGTGTGCAGGGCAGTAGGACCTTGTGTTCATAGCATATATGCTTGGAACTAACAGTGTAGTCTCTCTTCAGAGGAGAGCCACCTTGTGCTCTCAGATCCCTTCTGGGAGCTGTATACAAGACACTACAGGATCTTTTCCCAGCTGCTTGCCTCCAGCGTAGGTGGTACATAGGAGGTGGGGGAGAATGCTTGGTTCTCTGCTTCCAGGTAGCCCAAACCACCTCCTGTGCCACTGTAACTTTTGTTCTTTCTGCTCTAGAGTACCTTCTGGCCCCATGCTTGGGCCACAGCTGAGTTTATGATCACTGAGGATCAGGTGGAACTCATCCTCTGTGCCTGTATCTGCCTGACCCCAGAATACTGCTACATCCCTGTGGGGAGAAGAAAGATACTGATTTCCATTGATCTTATTTGGGGCACGGAGAGCTAAGCAGTCCCAAGTTCTGAGTTCTTACCTTGAACTAGATTCTAGTTCAGCTGAACCACCACATCACATACCTTGAGTTAAAAGGGAACTGTGACTCCTACGTTGCTGATCATTTCTCCCAGCTTAGGAGTGTCCTGGTGCCCTTTGGGGCATGTCCCACAAGGCTTTGCCTATAGTCTTTCTTCAGGGCTATCTTCCTTTCAGCAGGTTCTGCTCCAGACAAGCCCCTATCATGTTGACTCACTCCTGCAGCTCAGTGATGCCTGCCGATTTCAAGAGGATCAGGAGATGGCACGAGATCTTATAGGTGAGCCACCCCATTTGTATCCGCTACTCAAGCAACTCTAGCTCACAGGCTGGTCCTGTTTCATAAGATGACACAGGACATGATAGTCTTGCCAGGATATTTCATTAAGATATAATTCAAATACTATAAAACTCACCCGTGTACAGTCCATTGTTTTTCATGTATGCCAAAGTGAGGATACAGCCATCACACAATCTCTCCATCTGTTTTAAAGCACTTTCATCTGTGAAAGCAGGCCCTGCTCTTCAGTCCTGAGAACTACTAGTGTGCTCTGTTTTCAGGTGTACTAACCATGTCAAGTTTATAAAATATGTGGTCTTTGTGCTTGTATTCTTTCATTTACCATAATGTTTTCATTATCCCTATTGGAGCATGTACCATACCTGCACCCTGTCTGTTGCTGATTAATACTCAATGTGTAGACCACAGTTTTTTGCTTCTGTCATTGGTTGATGGACATTTGGGTTGTTTTCTGGCTACTATAAACATGTATGTGCCGACTTTGTGGTGATATGTGTTTGTGTACTGTGTGGTCACAGCACATCACAGCACATCACAGCACATCACAGCACCAGTTGTACTCCTGGTCTGTGAGACATTTTCCTCTGGACTTATAACTCAGAGACATTGAGGATACCCGGGAAGTCTTTTTCAAGGTCCCAGTTACATGACCTCTCTCCTTCCAGAACTTTCCTTGTTTTATCAAAGGAGGGAGTTGTAATCATTGTGACTGTGACACGTTCTTTTGGTATTTGTGGCCTACAGAGAGAGCGCTGTACAGCATGGAGTGTGCATTCCACCCTTTGTTCAGTCTCACCAGTGGGACTTGCCGGCTAGATTATCGCAGACCTGAGAACAGGTGAGTACAGGGACTGCTCTCAAGTCACATGAGTGACTACTGTGAGTATAGTGGAGAACAGGTGCTACAGTACTGTCCTTGAGGGTGGACCAGGACTTAAAAGGTGCCTTTTAGTCTTGGTATGTTATGTTCACAGCTGAAGTGCAGGGGTCTAGACTCAAGGAACTAGGCATCAGATTGGCCCAGAATTAAACCTGTCCAGGCTAGGAGTCAGGCTGACAAGCCACAGAACAGTGAGCTCTGAAATCATGGCTCCCATATGTTTGAATGAAAAGACCCTTCCCAGTGGGGGTAGATTATTTTAGCATGCTTTGCAGTTGTTGTCCTGATTCTTAAATCTGAAATTGGTATGGATTCAGCCTAATTTGAGGGATCATGTGGAGGAGAGTGCTCTCTTGCCCTGACCATCCTCTGGTATCAGCCCTTCCTCGTCCCATGTGTCTTCCCCCAACCTCCTATGCAGTACTCTGCTTCCCTGGATCTCTGTTACTCTGGTCAGTTCCAGCAGGGAGTGCCCTACCTTCCTGGCCACAGTCATCCATGCTGCTGCACTGGGTGCTATGTCAGGATCTCCTGTACTGGGTTCCTGTGTATTGCTTTTGTCTCTTCTAATTAAACTTCTAAGTCTTTGAAACAGGTTCTGAAATTAAGTCACCAGTATGAATAAAGCAAGCCACATAGCTTTATGCATTCAAGAGTAGTGCTGTTGACAAATACTGAAGTTGGAACATCAATTAAAATTATAAACCATTATGACACCTGTGTATAGACTTGCGGGTGCTGACTTGGAGGATAGCTTGAACCCAGGAGTCAGCCTTGGCAACATAGATGACCCTTTCTTAAGAAGCAAAACAAAACAAACACAGAAAAATTGAATTTCCCTGTGTAAATATATTTATAGCTAAATAACAAGAAGCATATACCTTTCCTCCAGACACGTAGGAAATGTTCACACTGGTCACATAGGAAATGCAGACGTAGACATGGTGCTGGACCTCTCACTTGACATGCTCTGCTGTGTTCTGTTGCTCTTTGGATCTAGGAGCTTTTACCTGGCCCTCTACAAGCAAATGAGCTTCTTAGAGAAGCGAGGGTGCCCACGCACTGCTTTGGAGTACTGTAAGCTTATTCTGAGGTAAGTTTGGGCTTACTTTGGGCTGCATGAATGACTGCCCGGCTCTACATCAGTGGTCCTTGGTCCATGAGGACTGCAGCCATGACAACACTTCCTCTTTCTCCCTTATTCTCTACTCATTGTACTGCCTCTGGAAGCCTTGAGCCAGATGAGGACCCCCTGTGCATGCTGCTGCTTATTGACCACCTGGCCTTACGGGCCCGGAACTACGAGTACTTGATCCATCTCTTCCAGGAATGGGAGGTAGGTATAAGCCATGCATTGTGACTTGAAGGGGCAGCTGTGTCTTTTTTGGTTCCCATCATGTGTTTTTGAGGAACAGTTTTGTGATAAGTTAGTGAGGGCATGAGCCAGCCTAGGTAGATTCCAATGATCTGCTTCTTGGGTTTCATCACTACCTCTGTTGAAGAAGATTCAGTCTCCCTAATGAGTGGTCTAGCAACCTTATGTGAGAACCTCAAGGCTGTTTACAGGCCTATACCAAGTACACACGCAGAAACAGTGGTCCTAATAGTGATGAAAAGTTGAGAAGACCCGAGCTCACTGTGGTCTACACAGCAAGAAGCAGTTGTGAAGTAGAAGAGGGTTATGTGGGATTGACATGAGGACCCCAGCTCACAGGCCCACATACTACAGAAATGCTGGACAGACATATATATACTCATATGGATGCCTTGCCAGGTTTGTATGTAAATGCAAATAAAGGATGGCCCAGCACCATTCTACCGTCCTCAGGCCCCAAGCTTGGCCCAGGTGCTGTGAGTGCCATATGGTACCTGGAAAGAACATAAACTGTCTTACACATGACTGTGGACTTTTGTCAAATGACAGTTTCAGTTCATTGGGTTAGATACCGTGTATTAAGATCAGTTTCATGTTTCTCCTCCATTAAGCTACTAGACAATTTAAGGAGTAGAGTTCCCTTCCCACTCCATAGATGGTACTTGTCAGAGAGAGGCACTGGACTTTGTGCTGGTTGCCTCCAGCAGGGCCTAGCAGGGGAAAAGGATATCAAGTTTTTGCTTTGTTTCTGCTCTTGAGTTTCTTCGTAGCACATGTTTTTTACACTAACAAAAAAATAGGGGACTAAAGAAATGGCTCAGTGATTAAGATAAGAGCACTCACTGGCTGCTTTTATAGAAGACCTAGGTTCAGTTCCCAGCACCCACATGGCAGCTAAAAACCTTTCTAACTCCAGTTCCAATGTCCTTTTCTGGCTTCCATGGGCACTACATGAAATGGGTACATTTACTTGCAGGCAAAACACTCATGCACATAAAATGAAAATAAATAAATTAAAAATGTTTTCAAACAGGTAAATCATTTTGTTTGTTTGAGGGTTTTTTTTTTTTTTGGCTTTTTGAGACAGGGTCTTCCTGTAGCCCCAGCTGGCCTGGAACTCATTATGTAGACCAGGATGGCCTCAAACTTTCAGAGATCCACCTGCCTCTGCCTCCTGAGTGCTGGGATTAAAGGCCTACACCACCATGCTCAGCTAAATAGGTAAATCATTTTAAGTTATGTAATGCTTGGCATAGTTGGACAAGGAATTTTGCTTATAAACCAGTTTATAGAAACTCATAGAGCTCATGAAAGCACGGCTGTAGGATATGCCAGATAGAGGCTGCAGAAGAGTGATTGTGATAGTTTATGTGGTTATAGAACTCTGTAAAGATAACAGTTCTGTTGCAATAGGAAAGAAGGGACTAGAGAGATGGCTGTCAGTAGGGTGCCTGCCACACAAGCACAAGAACCTAAATTTGTATCTCTAGAACTCACATAAAAATCAGGGCTTGATGGTACATGCCTGCAATGCCTTCTTTGAGGGTGAGGGTAGAGACAAGTGCATTGACTAATTAATGAGTCTAAAAAATAAAGGTAGAAGACTGATGAGCTGGTTCAGCAGGTAAAAGTACTTGCCATCAAGGCTGATGGCCTGACTTTGACCCAAATGATGGAAGGAGAGAATAAATTCCTGCAGTTCTCCTCTCAATTCTATACACGTGTGGTGAGTGTGTGTGTGTTTGTGTGTGTACACATAAATAAGTATTTAAGTAAACAAAGTTTAAAAATCTAAAAAGAGGAGAGCAGTCAAGGAAAGACAGCATCTACTTGGGCCTCCGCACTCATGAGCACACACATGTACATGCACACACCACACACATAAAAAATAAAAAGATTATAGCAGATCATTTGTCTTTCACACAAGAGAGAAGAAAAAGAAAGTACTGAAAAAGACTTCTGGGTAGAATCAGATCTTTGTATACTTGACTTTGAACCTTCTGCATGGATATAAGGCTAGCTTCCTTCCTTCCTTCCAAAGCTGAGCTACTAGCTACAATATAGGGGGCATCCCTCCTGGGTGGCTTTTAGGCCCTTTCCTGCTACTGCAGTGTTATTTATCTGACTGGACTAATTGCCAACCTCCTGTGTCCTTCTGTCTTTTCTGTACATAGAAAGGCTTGAATTTTCTTCATCCTGAGTTAAAGAGAGGCCTACAAGGAGACAGTTGTGCAACTCACCTAGAAGCTTTTGGGAATCTGTAAACTGCATCTTTTGTCTTCATGACCTTGAGGACTCAGACTTTGTTTCTTCATCCTTTACAGGCTCATCGGAACCTTTCCCAGCTCCCAAATTTTGCCTTTTCAGTTCCGTTGGCATATTTCCTTCTGAGTCAGCAAACAGACCTCCCTGAGCATGAGCTCACTTCTGCCAGGGAACAAGCCTCCCTCCTGATCCAGCAGGCGCTCACCATGTTCCCTGGAGGTGGGTGCTACTTGTCTGGGGAGATAATTCATCTTCCTGAGGATGGAGTCAGGGTTACAGACTTCCTTTTTTTGTTCTTCTAGAAAGATCACGTTCTCTAAGTGGCCTAATGACCTGCTGTAGTTGTAGTGAGTTAGCTAATTTATCTACCTCAGTAAGCCTACTACAAGATGTGAGAGACAACAGGGGAGAGGGATGGATGAATGTCCCTCTCTCTGGGGCTTAATTGTAGGGTAAATGAACAGAATTTTCCTGAAGACGCTGTTAGATAGTATTTGGTACTAGGGAAAACAAATAAAGCAGAAGTAGTATCTGGAGAGGCCTGGGGCTCAGCCCAGAGACAGTTGGGTGAGCATTGACCATGAGTAGCCAGGAGGCTGTGGTGTGTTGCTCAAGCATTCTCATAGGCATGTGGCCAGGAAAGTAAGGCTGCTGCTTGCCCAGATCTTCCCTAAGAGAAAGTAAAAAATGACAGGGAGACAAGGCTCCTGTAAGTCCAGTTGCTCTTCTGTTACAAATCCCCAGAATCAATACCACATTTTAGAGTCTCTGGGTTCCTTGAACCTTGGCCAGAATTCTGCCCACCAGCAAGGTCTGAGCAACTTTAGGCAAGAACTGTGCCTACTTGATGACCCAAAGAAAGCCAATTCCATTACTTAGACTCTGCCTCTGTTCTCTATTGTTTGATGTAGCTAGCGATGCCTCTGATCTATGGACCAGCTGAGGGGACGTAGGCTAATGGTCCATGTGCTGCACTGCAGAGCTGGTACTGCTACCTCACAGGATGCTACAGCATTGCTGGGTGCCAAGGAAGTCACTGGGAAGCCTGTGTTTTGGCAGTTTACCAGCATGTAGACTGTTTACTAGAACCAGCACTCCTGTATACAATGCTCCATATAAAGAGGGCCTGAATAGGCTCTGTTGGCCACTGATCTGATGCTAGGCCCTGCAGAGTAAGCTCTTGCAGGGCACAGACAGACCCATTCCCATCAGTCTGCTTTTGAGTCTCATCTTCATATGATCAAAACATTTGGTCACCCATGGTTGGGGATGGCAAGTCTTTCTTGGAAGTAGATGGAACACTGTGGTCAGCAGGGCATGCCTCCACTTCCAGGGTTCGGAGGTACCTTGGGGCCTATAATGAGACACCCAGCCTCACACCAGTTTGAAATGCTGATCAGAAATGAATGAACCCCTGGCTGTCCAACCTCCACCACCTTAAAAACACCTAATGTTAACTATGACAGGGACTTCACATTGTCTCTTGACATCTGCCTCCAGGCTGGAAGCCAGTACAACAAGGGCCACAGAACACATGAAGCCTCTGCTTTCTCTGCAGTTCTCATGCCATTGCTGGAGTGTTGCAGTGTGCGGCCTGATGCAGCAGTCTCAAACCACCGCTTTTTTGGGCCAGATGCTGAGATAAGGTAAAGATTCTTGCAGACATAGGTTGTAGGCACTGTTCTCACTCACCTTTAAAGACTGTCCACCCAGAGAAGCCCCTGGAGTCCACATCCATGTGCAAGATACCTCTGAGAGAAAAAGGACTAATGGAGCAAATGAACTGCCTCCAGCTTAAAAAATGAGATTTTCGAGGTGACTCCTTAGAGTTGGGGAGCAGGTTATGAGGCTAGGTTGTGTAACCCTTGTGGGACAAGAGGAGGGAAGTGGGGGCGAGGGCTTATGGCCTTAACTGTTACTAGTGCTTTCAATATTTCTGTATTGACACATTTCTCATAAACAAGAAACATGCACAGAAAAAAAGAATATATTGTGTCGTGTCGGGACTCCCACCTGCCCCATTAGCAGCTGTGGGCTGTCCTTTTATGCCATTCCACAGAGGCAAACATATTTGTTCTCATGTTTTTCACATTTCTGTCAAGTGATTTGTGTTACTAAACTCAGGCAACACAGGTCCACAGAGGCAGACCTTATGTGCCCATCTCAGCAGGTAGAATATCCCTGGGGTCAGCAGTTGAGGGGCAGCCTTCTTTGCTCCATGCTACTGAGCCTTCCCAAACATCCTTTTGCCCACTGTGGGACTCTGCTAAGGTCTACCTCAGGCTTTGTTCTTCCACAGCCAGCCCCCTGCCCTGAGCCAGCTGGTGAGTCTGTACCTGGGGAGGTCACACTTTCTCTGGAAAGAACCCACAACTATGAGCTGGCTAGAGGAAAATGTCCGTGAGGTTCTGCAGGCAGTAGATGCTGGGGACCCTGCTGTGGAAGCCTGTGAGAACAGGTGAGCTGACCTGACAGGTATTCGTGAGAACGAGGCACAGGGAGGGTACCCTGCTTGCATGAGTCCTCATGTCTCTTCCTGAGTCTTGATCTTAGACATGGGGCCTCTGATTCCAGCTTGACTTCCGAAGGAACCATCAGCGGACCCTCATGGGTGTGGCCGCTTTCCTGTCACATAGAAATGTGATGGGTGTGTGGTTATTGTGTGTCCAAGTGCTTTTGTTCAGAATTTGTTTCTGGCTATGTGCTTTTGTACTGTTTCCATATTTGCTGTGGTGGTTACTAGCCTTACCCTCCTGTTTCTGGCGAAGATTGGGGCCAGAATGCAGCCAGAGGAATCTGCTAATTTTTTTGCATATGGAGTTTTCTATAACTTAAAACCTAATACACTACATTTGAGAAGCAGCCCATTGTGCAGTTTTGTTGTGTTCCTCAATCACATGATTCTTAGGACAGCAGTAGCCAGTAGCCATCCTGGCTAGCTCTGAGAGTTCTGTTCTCTCCCAGCTATGCCATGGAGAGAAGGTTCCTTTGTGGTAGATGTAGATATGAGGCTGAGCCCTGGATTATCTGAAAAGGGGAAAGAGGAAGTGCTATTGCTTCTAGCTCTCACAGCCTTGTAGACTCTGCCTACTCATCCACCGGGCTGGATACTTCTCATAGGCAGAAAAACAGATCTCTGCCCTGCCTTCCCAGCTCCATGCAGTAGTAATAATGACCAGCTCACCCATGAGTTCCATTATGGAAACTTAGTGAACCCTTACCGGAACTAGCTGCAGCTATTCTTCATTGGTGAAGGGACTGAGTTGTACAATCCAAGCTGTGGTTTGCCTTCAGTATGCTCTTGCCACAGGGCCATGGGTTAGCCACACAGCTTCTGCCAAGGAGTAAGTGGGAGGCTCCACAAAGCCAGTCCTTGCTAGGCTTTTCCCAAGGTGGATATGGGTGACTTGGTGTTTTGCACTGTGGGCACCAGTTTATCTGCTCTTGTCTGTCCCGGTCTCAGGCGGAAGGTGCTCTACCAGCGTGCACCAAGAAACATCCACCGCCATGTGATCCTCTCTGAGATCAAGGAGGCTGTTGCTGCCCTGCCCCCGGTAAGGGAGGGATGCTGAAGATGGGGGTTTTGTGTGTTCTGGTCATGTACTTCCCTTCTGGCTCTCAGCAGCCCAAAAACCAGCTTGCATGCCAGGCAGGGTTGGGGTTGGTACAGAGGAATTCTCCCCTCAGATAGCTTCTCTGGCGTTGGTAAGGTTTTCCACCATGTTTTCAGGCTTCCTATGGTGGAGCCATAGCCCTTCTTCACAGCTCTACATGACTGGTGCCTCTTGAAGCATGGGCCTTATTCAGTTGGCATTCTGGGTACTGGGCTGAGGCTGGGTTAGCAGTCGGAGGATCAACTCTGTGGAGCCAGTGGCTCATCCCTAGTCTGTGGCCTGCAGCCTTGAAGTTGTTGCTGGCATGGATGTAGATGGTGACACCTGTGGAGAGTGTGCCTGCTCTTTGTCCTGTGTCCTACTGATTGGAACAGAATGTCACATTTCCACTGACTCTGTGCCTACTATGCTTGGAGAGAGGTGGTTCTACTGTGATCTAAGGTTTCTTGGATCAGAAACAGCCACTTGTGCCAGGTGTTGGTGGTTGCCTCCCAGCAAATAGGTCAAGTTTTAGTTGAGACCAGCTGAAAGCTGGGGAAGCCAGAGGCTGCCAGCAGTGCTCCAGAATCTTTGTTTTGTGTCTCTTCCCCCAACCCCAAAGGATGTGACCACACAGTCTGTGATGGGGTTTGACCCTCTGCCTCCTCTGGACACCATCTACTCCTACGTCAGACCAGAGAGGTACCTTCCCCACTTTGTTCTCACACCTGCACAGACCTAAGTTGGTGCCTTGGGGTGTACTGGGGCTTGCCCTTGCAAACCAGAAGGAAGAGGCAGGCACCGGCTAAGAAGTTCAACCCACTCAGGAGGAAGGGCAGCACAGTGTAACATGGAGCTGCCTCTGCCTGCATCCACTGAAAGTCTGAGTACTTCCCTGTGAGGTTTGTAGCAGGTGCAAGAAATACAGTGGGAAGCCATTTATGACCTGGAACAGTACCCAAAAGGCATCGAGCTGAGAATGTAGGCATAAGGTCAGAACTACGTAACAGCTTTTGTGAGAGACTTAAGAAGAAGGATATGGCCCAACTAGGAAATGACAGTCATTTGCTATGTAGAGAAAGAATGTGCCCCAGCCAGGCAGAGAATGGAAGCTGGTACTCTAGCATGTACAAAATCCCTGGACCAGGAGCAGAGTATAAGACCCAGGGAGCTCAGAAGGAAAGCCAGTGAGGTTGGGCCAGGAAAATGGGGTAATGAGATAAGCGTTAATATAGAACATGCCTGATTCACAGGCTGCCATGTGCATACGGGCAGCTTTTGAAATCTAGATTGTGAAAGGATTCTTTTCCCTTTCCTCCTAGTCTTCAGCGCTGCCTTACCTGGGTCCATTGTCCCCACAACCTGTCGAACAGAGAATACAGGCCTTCTAGAACTTGGCCAGACATACTGAGTA
This sequence comes from Eospalax fontanierii, assembly GCA_035773235.1. Taxonomy (NCBI): domain Eukaryota; kingdom Metazoa; phylum Chordata; class Mammalia; order Rodentia; family Spalacidae; genus Eospalax; species Eospalax fontanierii. The sequence goes on from CM069552.1 coordinate 43,365,375, forward strand.
GAAAGACTCCCATTTGAGTTCTTAGATTAAGATGAGAATTGTCAGTGGACTCAGAACATCCTGACAGGCCAACAGTGCTCAGCTCTGCTCTTGCCATCCCGGAGTGTAAGTTTACAGTAGAGCTGGGCTGCAGGGCTACACACCCCCTACATGAACCACTCTGTGATGCCCTGGCCTCTCCCATCTTCACGTGATTGGCCAGTTTCTTTTCCAGCCTTTGAATTCTGTAATCACCTTGCCTTCTTTCCATGTGACTTAGCAGGTTAGACTTCATTAAAGGACCAACACTCTGGGTTACTTGATCTCTGCTCATTGCCCTTGGGTGTCCATAGCTCACCCCAAGGCTGGTTAGTTGTCATCACTCCAGGGCCTGACCTGTAGTCTAGGACCCAGAGCCTCAGCTCCACTCAGAGGCCACCTGTCCCTAGCAGTTGGGAGACAATAGGGACAGCTGACAAGGGTTGGGACTCTACGGTGTCTGTTCAGCTTCATTTTCTAACCCTTTCTGATTTTCAGGCTAAGTTCAGTCAGTCATGGAAACACAATTGCTCTCTTCTTCCGCTCCTTATTGCCAAATTATACCACAGAGGTATGTCAATTGGCCTCTCCCTGCCAAGTGGGTATGGGCAAATCCATCTCAGGGTGGGGACAAGAAAAGACTGAGGCAGCATCCCACCTGTGGTGCTATGTGCTTAGGAAGTAGGGAATTGGCCTGCTGAAAGCTGCAGTTGCCATTCCAAAATGAGCACTGTGAGGCTGCATGATACCTACCCTCATTATAGGCTGGCCTTGGTTAAACAAGTGCATCTGGCTTTCCAGAGCTTCCTCTTCCAAGCAGGGACCTGGGGAGAGGACAAACCCAATGCTAGGGCAGAGGCTGCCTGAATCCCAGGTCCTGAGTCCCCACACCATCAGCCACAACTCAATGTGTCTCATTGTTCAGGGGGAGAGGCTGGAAGAAGGAGTGGCCGGGGGTCCGAACCGCAATCAAGGTTTGAACAGGCTGATGCTGGCTGTACGCGACATGATGGCCAACTTCCACTTCAATGACCTGGAAGTACCTCGGGAGGACAACCCTGAGGGCGAAGGGGACTGGGACTGAACCTTCCAGATGCTGCACCCAGCACTGTACAATTATGTTTCTGATTTATTTTCTGGTTGGAATTGACCAGTTCCCTGAAGTAGAAATGTTGACTGTGTCATCAACCTGTGTCTTTTTGTTTTCCCTATAAATGTGAGTGGGTTATGCACTGCTGTGAGTGAGCTCTTCCTCCAGTGCCCTCAGAGGGAGTCCTGGGAATAATGGACCCCGCACCACATGAACCCTACTGTATACTTGACACTCTTATGATCTGGGACAGAGAGAGTAGAAGGGGAGTGTCCCAGAGTCTCCAGTAAAAGGTGGCTCCTGTATATGTAGGCCCCACATGCTCCTTGTTGCAGAGAACTGAATTCCATGCCTGCTAGCATCTTTGCAGTGATGGGGATCAAACCCAGACCTAGCACAGGCTCTGCCATTGAATGACAGCCCCAGCCTAGGAATTTTACTTGAAAATTTGGAGAGCTGGGGATGTGGCTTAATTGGTAGAGTACTTGCTTAACCTACACGAAGTCCAGGGTTCAATCCCTAGCACTACATAAACTAGGTGTAGGTGCCCGTTTGTAATCCTAACACTTAAGAGGTTTGAGGCTATCCTCTATTACATAATGAATTTGAAACTGGCCAAAGTTACATGAGAACATATCTCAGGAAGGGAGGGGTGTGTGGCACAGCAGTGATGGTGAACACCTTTACACCTTTAATCCTAGCACTTGAAAGGCTGAAGCAGACAGATGTCTGGGCTCTAGGCCAGCCTGGTCTGCATACTGAGTTCCAGGCCAGCTGAGGCTACAGTGAGACCCTGTCTCAAAAACAAAACAAAAAAAATGTCCTGAGTGCCAACAAGATGGCTCAGTGGGCAAAGGCATTTGTTGCCAAGCCCGAACACCTGAATTAAAAAGTCTCATGAAGAAGCTAGCTGACTCCCACAGGCACATAGTGGCACCTAATGCATACACTCACAGGTTTTAAAAAGTGCAAAAAGGAGGGCTGGAGAGATAGCTTATCGGTTAAGAGCAGGAACTGCTCATGCAGAAGACCTGGGTTTGATTCACAGCACCCACATGGTGGTTTAGAACCATCCATAACTTCAGTTCTAGGGGACCCGACGCCCTCTTCTGACTTCTGGGGGCACTGCATGACACAGGTGCACTTACATTGTGTAGGCAATACATTCATACATTAAAAAATAAAAGTAATTTTTTTTTTAATGCAAAAGGGTAAAGAGATGGCTCAATAATTAAAAGTACTTGCTGCTCTTTCAGAGGACCAGAGTTGATTCCTAACATCCATGTTTGGCAGCTCCCACACATAATCCATTTTTAAAAAGAAAAAAGGAGGTCCAGACAGTCAGGGGCCCTGGCATTGACTGAACAGGAGCCCAAAGTATTGCTTGTTCAACAGGACATTGGGGCTGACTTGTGCCCATTTGTAGTAATATTTAGAGTGCTAAATATCACAGCCCAGCTCTAGGTTGGCTCTTTGTAGAGAAGCCGAGTCTTAGCTGTGCTGAAAGAGTGCTTTGTGTTCTCTTGTAAGAGGTCGTGTGACCCATGATTTGGTGCTGCATCTTTTCTCTCTCCAGCATGAATTGGCTGGATACAGGCTTCTGTACTTTATTTTGGTGAATCAACAGGGGCGTGAGTAAGGCAGGTCTGAGGGGTCAGTGCCTGCCAGTTGCCTCACCCAACCCTGGGTTTGGTGGGAGATCTACACCCAGCTACAGGGAGTAGCACCATGGAGACGGTCCTAGTCCATTGTCTGTACCCCAGCTTTCTCAGCTGGAGTGGCCCATGGTGGGTTCCAGTCAAAGTGTAAAGGGGTCTCCTAGGAAAGGGTTTGTTCTCTGGAAGTGATAGGCAAGCATGGAAAACCTGGTACCCTGCCTCTTCTAGCAGTGGTAGGTCCATCCAGACAGGAATTTGATATCTGGAGCTGCAGCAGCTATCTTAACAACCAGGAAGCAGTTAACTCTAAAATGAAGAGCCAGTGTTCTAGGGATAGGGAACAGCAGAGAGTGCCTTAGGGAAGCTTTCCACCTCCAGACCTGTTTCTTAGAAACCTTTAAATAGGCTGCTTTGTAAATGCTGCTCAAATTTAAGTGATTTGCAGCTGAATCTCTAATGGTGAGAAAAACCAGCCAAATCATTCATACTTCATCTAAACAGCTTTAAGCGTGGCCTGCCACCCAGGTAGGGGTGATAGTGTATCCTGGACCCCCCTCGGTTTTAGCAAAAGGTTCCTGTGTGCCCTTGGGCAGGACTGCTAGTCAGCTGTGCACTTTGATGTAGTCAGGGTAGGGCACATGTTTGCTGCTTGCTAGAGGAAGAGTTCAAAGGAAACTAACGACTTTCAAACAGAGATACGGTGAAGGGACGTGGCCTTCCTGAGAATCTGTGTTGTCTTTCTGTAATAGGAGCCATAAGGGACAGTCTCACATTGCCCCAGGGCCTTTAAGGATCTCCTGGAGGAAGCAGTGACTCCCTTCTCAAGTGGGTCTGCCTGGTGTGTTTTGGGCAGCTCTGCCTCAAGGAGAGACTCTCCCTCGCTGGGTCTTCAAGTATAATTCAGCCTGCTGGGCACACAGCAAGCAAGCCAAGCAGGCTTCTTTAGACATTCTTATTATATAAAATAGAAAACTGGGTGCCACCAACTCAGGGAACGAAGTGTGCACTTAGTGTCCCCCACTGAATAAGTTGTCGCTCCCATGTGCCATTTGTCACATACTTTTCCCAGGGCCACTGAGAGATCAACCTTGAAGTGTAATCAGCCTTAGGGTGCTCAGCCCCATCCAAGCCAGATAACCCCAAGATGAACTTTGCCTGACATCCCTAGCAAAGCACACCAGAAGCTGACTTCCCCACGTCGACTGTATTTGTCTCCTTTCTGTGAAGCCTCCAGCAGGTGTGACCAGTGGGATCCAAGATGAGGAGTCCCAAAGCAGGGTCACCCCTCTCCTAAAACCCAGCAACAGGGGCTTGCCAGGAAGCCTCTGCCAGAGGCTGCTCACTTCCCATGCTCTTTGAAGTCAGCCTGGCTGGCGATAGGGGTGGTAGTTAGCTATGGCTGTCTTAAAGACTTCATTATGAAGCTGGAAATGCCAACATCTGTGAAATGTGACAACTCAGGAAGCTGGGGCAGAGGGCTGCTTGCTCATTCACGTCCCTGAGGTGAAAGGAAGCATACAGCTACCGGGCTCTGGGCATCATGTGGCTTTAGGAGGTAGCCATGCTACCACATACCTTCATGCCACCACAGCTGTGGTTCTGCCTGTCCCATCAGACCTGGGATGCATCTTCAGCCAGAAGCAGAGTAAGACCCAGGCTGTAGGAAGCAGACAGGTGGAATGAGAGTGTGCTAACGTGAGCCCTTTATAGGTTCCTGTGGAGGCTCGGAGTACTCTGGGCACCTGAACTTTTGCATCCTTTCTATGAGTAACACAGGGTACTTGAGGGCATGAACACTCCCAGAAACAGGACCACCAACTTGGTAAATGGTTTGGCCAGATCTACCAAAGCTGAAGGTATGCTTCATGCCTGTAAAGTTCCATGGCAGGTATCATTCAGCATAAGCACATCCCTGTGACCCCAAAAGATGATCACCAAGATCAACCAGCAACACTGAGAGTAATGAGGTTGGCAGAAGCCATGCAGAGTCTAGCATGAGTCGTTGACATAATGGACACTACACAACCCAAAGGTTTTAATTGACTGAATAATAAGGATGACTCAGTGTCAGCAAAAGTACAAACTGGAAGATTCCATTTATATAATGTTACAAGATAGACAAAATTAATCAATAGTGTTAAGATAGTGATGCTGGGGCCCAGAATTACCCTGGTGTAGGTTGTATTTTATTTATTGATTGATCTGGGAAAATAGTGCCCATGCTCAGCTTGGAGTATATCCTCTTTGTATTTGTCATTTGTGTACTTTTATGTACATTGTACTCTGGGGTGGTTGTTGGTTTTTTTTTCTAAGTGAAAAAGTGGGGTTGAAGAGATGGCTCAGCAATTAAGAGCACTGGCTGCTCTTGCAGAAGATCTGGGTTGAGTTCCCAGCACCCACATGGCAACTACCAACCATCCATAACTCCAGTTCTAGAGTATCTGATTCCCTCTTCTGACCTCCACAAGCACTGCACAACATGGGCACACATACATGCAGGCAGTATATTCATACACATAAAATAAAAATAATAAATTTATTTTTAAAAAGGAAAAGATTTGAAGTTGCAAAATGAAGGTCTAATGAATAACTGACATTTGTTAGTGAATGCTCTTGGGAATTCAGGTATGTTTTCACAGTGGTGTTGCTGTATGGGTGTCTTGTGAGCCAGAGGTTGCCAGAGTGGGTAAAAGAAGGAATGGACTTTTAACATGATTCACTTGTACTCCAACTAGTTGAACTGTCCTCAACTCCACTGCTGGCTCTGTCGTGTGTTCTTCACCTGTATGTGTAAGTGAACATCCTGTGCTAATATATCATTTGTGGGAAAACACTGGGTGCCACAGGAACCTCATACCAACAGAGGCCAGAGTTGGGTGAATACTACCCCTGTGTGCTGTCCTAATCAACTGTGTTTTGTCACATGCATAGCTGCTGGCCCACTGCGGCTGGAGACAGGCCTGCCCTCATGTGGTTCCTGGCTCCAGGGCTGGCATGTGCTCCACAGTGGAAATGGAACTGCTGGGGAGAGTCGGGGGGGGGGGGGGGGGGGCGGAGGGGGTGAAAGTAAACAAGAGTCAATGTGACTAAAGAATGCTGGTAGACAGTATCAGGATGCCCTCGAGCTAGTCAGCTCCCAGGAAGTGATACACTTCCGTTCCAGAACTAGGGAATTTGCTACTTATGATTTCAGCAAGCCTGAGGCCTTACCATTAGCCCAGTCTGGGCCCACCTGAGTAGTGTAGGGCTTTGTCTTCATTAGCCTTACCTGTAGTTCCTGCAGTGCCCACTCTGATTTCATTTATTTTTGAAAGTTCTCCTCGGTGGAGTTCCTAAGGCTGAATTTAATAAAAGCTGAGTTGGTGTCATATGTAGAACAGGCATCTCAACTGGCCCCAGGGCAGAGTGGTGGTGAAAATGCTGCTGCCCTTAGGAAGTTTCTAATGCAGTGGCTTAGTTCACAACCTGTGACTGTGCTTGAGGCAGAGCAGCATAAGAGGAGAGGAAGACAGGGACAGCTCAAGAAAGTAGTTTTGAGATGGGGCTGGAACTTTAGACAGTGGTACAACAGAGCTGATTTGGAAGCCTGGAGAGGAAGTCCAGCCAGTCTTCAGGGGCTTTGAATAATGTGGGAAATGCAGTGTCCTATCCTGTGGCCTGGAACTGGCCTTCCAGCTTCTCAGTGCTGCTCATACCCCCTGGCAGCAGTCCAGGGTGCTGGGGGTGTTTACGCTTCCCAGGCGCATGCCCATCATGTGGCCACCATCAGGAGGAGGAGTTGTGTGGATGGCTTAAGAGATTCAGAGAAAGGCTTCATTCTTCCAAGGACCTCTCAACCCACCCTGGCCTGGGGAGGCAAGAGGCCGACAGACTTAACAGAGGCAGGTGACCAAGAAGCTGGGAGGTGGTGAGGAGGGCAGCAGGCTAGGCTTCTTACTGGCAGTGAGACTTCATGAGCAGAGCTCAGGGTCCTAGGCAGGAAGTATTTGGACTCTGCTCAGGCTAACCTGTTCAACCAGGCAGAGGGCAAGTGCAAGGGAAAATTGTAGGAGAGAGTACCCAGAGGGAAGGAGGCACGCGGAAGGGACACCCGAGCCCTCCTCATGACATGATGAACTGAGCAGGACCCTGGGAGTCTGACAACAACTGGAACTAGAGCCTCCATTGACTGCTTCCTGCTACTTGCACAGGACTATGCCCACACAGGGGCCCCAGAAGAGGCTGCTAGGCTCTCTCAACTCTACCCACACGGCCACCCCCCACCTTGGGCTTGCCACCAACCAAACAGAATCCTGGTGCCTGCAGGTATCCATCCCAGATGGCCTCTTCCTCAGCCTGGGGCTGGTGAGTTTGGTGGAGAATGTGCTGGTGGTTGTCGCCATTGCCAAGAACCGCAACCTTCACTCGCCCATGTATTGCTTCATCTGCTGTCTGGCTCTGTCTGACCTGCTGGTGAGTATCAGCATTGTGCTGGAGACCACCATCATCCTGCTGCTGGAGGCAGGTGCCCTGGTGACCCGGGCTGCTGTGGTGCAGCAGTTGGACAATGTCATCGATGTGCTCATCTGTGGCTCTATGGTGTCTAGTCTCTGCTTCCTTGGTGCCATTGCCATAGACCGCTACATCTCTATCTTCTACGCACTACGTTATCACAGCATTGTGACACTGCCTCGGGCACGACGGGCCATCGTGGGCATCTGGGTGACCAGTGTCTTCTCCAGCACCCTCTTTATCACCTACTACAACCACACAGCCGTCCTACTCTGCCTTGTCACTTTCTTTCTAGCCATGCTGACACTCATGGCAATTCTGTATGTCCACATGCTCACTCGGGCATGCCAGCATGCCCAGGGCATTGCCCAGCTCCACAAAAGGCAGCGCCATACCCGCCAAGGCTTCTGCCTCAAGGGTGCTGCTACCCTCTCTATCCTCCTGGGAATATTTTTCCTGTGCTGGGGCCCTTTCTTCCTGCATCTCTCACTCATCGTCTTCTGCCCTCAGCATCCCACCTGCAGCTGTGTCTTCAAGAACTTCAACCTCTTCCTTATTCTCATTATCTTCAGTTCCATTGTTGATCCCCTCATCTATGCCTTTCGCAGCCAGGAGCTCCGCATGACACTCAGGGAGGTGCTGCTGTGCTCGTGGTGAACAGGGAGGGTGGTTTGGGGATTCATGGCCAGAGTGCTGGGCAAAGGGTGACAGTGGTACCCCGTGGCCTGCATCCTGTATGGCCACAAGTAGTCTTCCCTTCCTCGTCTTCATTTGTCCAAGGATGGACTAGATGAACTTTAAAATTGAAGCACAGACTGCCTGTGACAAGGGAGAGGGATAAGTGTAGCTCCAGGGATCATCCAAGACAGCTTTGGGAAATGGAGAAGGCAGGGGTGGGGGTTTCAGCTCTAGGCAAAGGAGCAGATCACAGGCTCCTAAAGCGACAGTCTTTCTCTCCTGAGACCTCCATGTGTACCCATTGACTAGGCAATGCCCAACCAGCTCTTGCTGTCCAGTCTTGGGGCTGGGCCCTCAACTGCTCTGGATTAAAAGGAAGTTTCTGGATTAAAAGAATGACAAGAGCCATGAAGGAGCACTGCTTTTGGTAAGGCTTCAGGAAAAAAGCTTTGTGACCAGACAGATCCAGACACAATCATGCAGCAGGCCACTTAAGGAAGTGAGTCTGCTTCAATAAATGGACCAGAATTACAGAATAAGCATCTTGTACGAGAAGTATACTCAATTTTCACAGAGGAGTGGGGCTGACCTCTTCCAAGGACTAGCAGTGGGGATCCCACTGCTCACTACATTCACCCCTGTGCCTACTCTTGCCTCAACAAAGTCTGTTGGCCTGAATTAGTGACCACAGCCTGAGGCTCAAGGCCAGAAAGCAGTTGTAATGGTAAGCTCAGGAGTGGCCTCATCACCATCTCCCCTCACTCTGTCCAGTGTTTGCTTGAAGTCTGGGTGGGAAGCACAGGGATGGCAGTCATGAGAGGGAGAAGGAAGTCCCAGAAACAGCAGATACCTGCCTGAATCAGGAAACCACAGCCACAAAGGACCTCAAGGGCCCAGTCAGGCCCACTTAGCTTCTATTGGTTATCAACACTAGACCAAGGCTCAGAAGCCTCCAGTTACCTCTACAGTGACAAGACTCTCCAGGCTGCTTCCAGCTCAGCCATACACTGCAGCAGAGCCATGGGGTTCTAGCTCCTGATATGACCTATCTGTGACCTTAGCCTGTGGTTAGCCCCTTTCCTGACCCTATCCATTCAGCTTTATTAGCCATGGTACACAGTGAATGGGGACCATCATTCTCATCTATTCTGAGCTGCCCTTAGGAGTCAAGCCCATAGTACAAGGTAGGCCAGGGGCTAGAATCTGTCTGTACTTAGCACTGCCCTTCTGGGAGGATGTGGGTGTGTGTTATTGCTCTTCCAGCTTTGGAAAGTATTTAGACATTCTCTCTGAGAATGGAGGAGAGTATCTGGAAGTTTGGGGGTATCTCTAAATCTCGGGGAAATGATGGGGTGAACTACACTGCTTATTGCTGTGCAGTGACAGCCCCAAGCCCTTACTCTGATGCAACCTAGGTTTCCTGCTGCAGAATCTACCTTGGGTTTTCCACAGATGCTGAGCACTACATTGCTCTCCTGCCTGCTATATTGCTACTTCCTGCCAAGAAAGACCTTAGCCATGCTGTCAGTTCCAGTCCTCACTGCCGGCCTGAGGTTGGGAGTTGATTCCCGGTAGGACCAGCCTTTTCTGGGAGACAGAAACATGAGTCAGCCTTCATCCTGGCACCAGACCACTTTGGGGACACAAAGGGAACTGGTCTGGCCTGATGCCATTTGATAGGGAAGCAGCTTAGGCCTCCGATGCTTCTAAGCATCTTCCCTTTCCAGACAAGGAGGCAGAGCCAGAAGATCACCCAGGACTACTTGAACCAGGCTAGCTGGAAACCAACCACAGAAAGCCACATCATGGACACATTGTGGGGGAGGGGCACCTTGAGAACAAAAGACCCAATTCTAAACTCAACAAAATGGGAAGTTTCTCCTGAGAGATGCACAGCCACTCTACACAGCACACTCTGATGCAGACTGAACACAGGCATCTGCAGATTATTTTCTGCTCTTATGAAATGAATGTTTGTGGACCATCCACACATGGTGGTGCTGTCTCAGACTCTTCCAGAAGAATTTCTGTCATTGAAACATATGAAGGCTCTCATAAGGTGTCATTGTAATATCTGACCCCAGGTGAATATTAAATCAATTCTGTATGCAAATACACTGCATGTCCTCTTCTGACCATTTGACTCCTCCTCCCAATGGGCCACCCCTCCACACAGTCTCCTTACCTATGTAGCTCCAGCTCACTCCAGGGCCCCTCATCACCCTCACTTGTACCAAGAGTGACATCAGGAAACGGTTCAGTCAGACAGAAAACACCAGTCTCCATTGCCTGTCTTGCATGTGTTGTTATGAATTCTCCACTTGGAAATTCATGAAACAGGGGCACTTGCCAGATGCTGTGCAGGCTTGGGATAGGGAGCACCCTCTCACATCCCAGGAATATCTGCACCCACACGGCAGCCCTTTGAGGAGAAAGGGGCTGATAGCCCCTCTCCTGCAGAGAACAGTGACTTCAGAGTTGGACCCATAATCCACCACCCTCCTTACTTGCATTTCCCTCCCAGCTCTGTACAGAGAGCTCAGAGAGGCTCCAGCTTTTTTTGTCTCGCTCACTCCACATTACCTGACAAATTCAGAGCACCTATCTGCCACCAGACTGGGATCCGAGAATATGGGGCTTGGTCCTTGCACACAAATGAGGAAGAAATATCCTCCTCAAAAGCTGAGGGTGGGGTTCGGGCTGGGGAAGGCAGCTGCTGGGGTGGAGCGCTAAGGGCCAGGGCTCTATTGTCCCGGGAGCCAGAGGCCCCACGGTGGCCCCTCCTCCGAAGGCGCGGCGGGGCAGGCCCTGCATTGTGCAGGCGGAGGCGATGCGCGGTGCTGATGCTGCAGAGTCTGCCGCATTCTGCGGCGGCGCCTCCGCATTGGTCTGCAGCGCTGACATCAGCCAGCGGGGGCGGGGCCGCCGCTATAAGAGAGCTCGGCGGGGGCCGCTGAGCCTCCGCAGCTCGCTGTCCGCCCGCATCCCATCCTTACCCGCTCGAAGCCAACATGAGGGAGATCGTGCACATCCAGGCCGGTCAGTGTGGCAACCAGATAGGGGCCAAGGTGAGGCCGCGTAGTTCAGTGTTTTGCGTTCCCGCAGGCGCCAGTTCCAGGATGGGAGGGAGGGAGAAGCCGCGCTCCAGTGGCCGACCGAACAAAGGGAAGAGCCCAGCCTGGCGCCGGGCGACAGGGGACCCTGGGGTCCTCAATCTGCTTCCCCCACTCGCGTCACTCTGCTTCGCTCCCGAGTTGTCGGGGGTGGTGGGGATGGCGGAAACCCGACTGACCATCTATTCTATCCACTCAGCGCGCCCCCACCTGGGTGCCAGCACTTGCGGGGGGAGGGGGAATAGTCTGGGCGTGGCCCTCTTTGAGGCTACCACTTAGCCTAGAGTGAAATGGGTGTGGCGGGCAATTTTGGGTGGGGTTCTCCCCTAAAGCCATAATGGCTGTATATGCCCAATACCCTACTGGAGAAACTGAAGGTCTTCAAAGAGCAGGGCGGTCCTCACCGCCTCAACATTTCTCAGACCATTCTCAGTTTCCTAGCTCCACCCTATTCCTTTGTTGGAGGCATTGATTGGGTTTGGACTCCGATGACCTTGTTCCAGAACTGGGCTTTACCTACCCGGTAAAGCTCCCATCCGTGACTGCCCTTCCAAGGCCTCCGACTTAGTAATGAGCACAGAACAAAGCCCCGCCACAGGAGCAGCGTGGAGAGCTTTGTCGCGGCCGAAGACTTTCCTTTATTGTTAGCTACCTCCAGGTGTTGAGGCTGAGGCAGGAAAAGATGTTGGTGCAGTGACTCTGCATCCTTATCCTGATTAGTGAAGTAACTAAGTCCTGGGAGGGTGTTCCTTGCCCAAGGTCACACAGCAAGTAGAAGACCGAGCCTACTTGACTCCTAAGGTAACCCAACCTGAGGCTGGCCTGGGTCTGGGTGGGTGGGGCCTGCTGCCTGAAGCTTCTCTGAACCATATGAGGAGATGGAGCTTTGTCTGAAAAGATGTTGGACCTAGCTCAGGGATGATGTGTAGCTAGATCCCAGAGGAGGAGGTGGAGAGACAGGTCCTGGAAGGGAGGGGACCAAGCAAAGACTACCTCTGGAGGCTGTTGCCATAGAAACCAGGCTGGAACAAAAAGGCTAATTACCACAAGCTGGGGCAGCCACGTGGCTGACTTGTAAATTGCAAGTTTGGCTCTAGGGTGGAGGTGCCACTGGTAGGGGGTGGGGGAAGGCAGTGCCAAGGAGATTCCCTAATCACAGAGGAGACAGCTGTTCCTGCTCTGGAAGGGGAACTGGAGAAGGGGAAACCTGGGGCTGGAGCCTCAGATCAAAATCAGGACTCCTGGGGCAATGGCTGACAGCTGCCCTGGCCTGAAGGGGAAAGTTGAAGGCTCATTAATGTGGTCACAGGTTCCAGGCCTACCCTGAACATCTGCTCCTGGAAAGGCCAGGGGTAAGTGGGGGAGGGAAGACTGGCAGCCCGAGGCCTGTTTGGTGATCCTCCCATGCTGGGACTGCCGAAGCACTGTAATCCCACTAGAGCTCCTGTTCAGCCTAGAAGTCAGGTCCACACCCAGGCTCCTCCTGAGGTACTGTGGGGTGTGGAAGAGGCCTGAGGGCTGGATTTGGTTGAGATTTGTTCTACTCAGCACCTGTGGCCCTTAAATTTTTCCATTACTTTTTATTCTTTTCCCGTGGTTTTGTGTGTATGTGTGTGTGTGTTTAAATTTTTAATAGCTGATTTTTAACAATGCAAACAATGGGTAAATTTATTAGAGTGTCTTCCTTTCCACTGCTTCCTTTCATAGTAATCAGTGCAAGGCATTTTATCGGTTTCTATCCTCTTCCCCTGCCCTGGAAGGTCCCCAGTAAAGTGCTAGGCCTGTGGGAGTTAGGCCTGTTTAGCATCTGTCCCAAACAACATGAAGGTCCTTGGCCAAATTTACTTCCTATTGATATAGCTGTAGGGTCCCTGGTGTGAGCTCTAGTGGGGTAGTTTTTCTCTGTCAGCAGCAGTAATTGAGGCAGTGGGCCAAAGGAGCTGTTTTCTTGCTTATTGGCCCTTGGGTGCTACCTGTCTTAGCACAAAAGGCCACTGGCTCTCTCTAGGGAGGTGTTTGGGTGGGGGTATGGGTGGGGCAGAGACAGGAAAAGAGGTCTGTGACCTGGATAAAATACTTGGGAGCAGGGATACATTAGCAATTCATGAGGTTCACACTACTTGTGAGTGTGTTAAAGCACTGGGCTTGTTGCACCTTTCAGAGTATGTGATGTATTATCCCTCCCTCAAGGCTGAGAAAACTGAAGCTCCTGAAAGTTGAGAGGCTTGCCTGGGATCACACCCAGGGTTTGGGCAAGGCAGGAATCTTAGTCTAGGTATGTGAGGACATGTCAGGATGGCTGGTGACTCATGCCCCTACAAACAGAAGCAATTGTGACTGGGTCATCCCTATTGTTCCCTTTGCTGAGGCCTGAAGCCCTGGCTCCATTCTTCCATAGAGGAGTAAGGCAGTCCTAGAGCCCTCCCTAAAGTATCTTTCTGGTGTCTTTGTCTAGGCCTAGCCAGCTGCCAGAGTATCAGTTGTGACACCCGCCTCCCATTAGGTGGGGCTCTAGAGGGTGGGGCCGATCTAACAGCCAATGGGAAGAGGGTGTCTCCACCTCACCCAGTGGGGGAGGGGCACTTGGAATTAAGGGGGTTTCTGGCCCTCCCTGCCAGAGCCATGGACCCACAGCTTGGCTTTGACTCCTGTCCCACCACCTGCTGTCCTCAGAGGCCTGTTCCCAGAAAGGGTCAGCACCGCAGACAGCGACACCATGAACAGCAGCACCTCCTGTATAAAGGATGGCGTCTGAGGGAAACTGGGCCAGGATCTTGGGTTCATCACACCAGGTGGCTTCCTTTTCTGTACTGATATTACTTAATTTTCTGAATTCTATTCAGTTGCTTATTAAATATGCTATGTAATAATATTTTACCGATAAGGCTTATTTAATTTAGTTGATTGATTTTTTTTTTTTTTTTTTTTTTAAGACAGGGTCTCTCACTATGTAGCACCTGCTGGCCTGGAACTCACTATGTAGACTAGGCTGGACTCAACATTACAGAGATCTACCTGCCTTTACCAAGCGCTAGGATTAAAGGCATATGCCATCACTCTTTGCCAAAAACTTGTGGGTTTTTTGAGGCAGGACCCTACTATATAGTCTAGACTGACCTTGAACTCACAGTCATCCTCCTGCTTCGGTCTTATGAATTCTAAGTGTGTAACACTACATCCAGTTTATGTAACTTGCCATTTAATTACCTTCCTGTCCAGAGGGTAGACAATGAGAAGGCTCTCTCCCAGCCTAGGAGTGTTTTTCCTGGGTTACATTTTTTTCTATGTTCTCGTCTGTTTCATTTAAGCTACTTGTACACATGATTTTTGAACTTTTCTTGTGTGTAGAGACAGAATCTCATGTAACCCAGACTGGCCTCAAATTCCCTGTTTAGATGACGATGACCATGAACTTCTGATCCTCCTGGCTCTACCTCCCAAGTGCATTGAATCCAGGGCTTTGGACATGCCAGGCAAGTACGGTACCAGCTGAGCAACATCTCCAATTCCAGGCTTTAAAATTTTAAATAGCACCTAAGACTTTAATAAATGAAGCCCAGTCTGCAGAATGTTTTCTTTTCTGACCTGGCTAATTACTCATGGTTATCACTTTCAGGTCCCCCTTACAAGTGAGATTGGCCCAACTTCCTTGAAAGGCCTACTTTTAAGAACTAGCACAGTGACTGACTCTCATATAATGTTGAGCTCTTCCTGCAGGGTTTGGTAGCTATGGGATCCCTAAAGCTAGAAATTAGGTGTCCAGTACTATGTATGCTAAACCCCTGGCTCAGAGAATGCTGTCAACTGAATTTTCTGAATTGTTCTATGGGACAAGTGACAAGACCAGGTCCTAATGACTGATATTTCTGTGTTTTAAAATATATTTTTATTGTATGTGTACGAGCATATTGCCTGCATGTATGTAAGTGTACCCATGTTATACAGTGTCCACAGAGGTCAGAAGAGGTGTAGGGTCCTCTGGAACTGGAATTAAGGATGGTTGTTAGCCACCATGTGGGTGCTGGGAACTGAGCTAGGGTCCTCTGCAAGAGCAACCAGTGCTTCTAACCACAGAACCATCTCTCCAGCCCCTTATTTCTGTGTTTTTATTTTCCCAATTAAAAATTAACATATACTGGGCACCTAGCATTTAAGAGGCAGAGGCAGGTGGAATTCTGTGAGTTTGAAGCCAGCCTGTTTACATAATGCATTCTGGACCAGCCAGAACTATATACTGAGTCCTTGTCTCAAAAAAAAAAAATTAACATACACTTGGGGTTGGTAATGTAGCTCAGATGGTAGAGTATTTACTTAGTATGCACAAAGTCCCAGGTTTGATCCCCAGTACCTCATAAACTGGATATGGTGTTACATGCCATAATTGCACTCAGGAGACAGAGGATCAGAAGTTCAATGTCATCTTAGATACATAGTGAGTTCAAGATCAGTCAGGGATACAGAAGACCGTCTCTCATAGAAAGGGAGAGAGAAAGAAGAGGTCGGAGGGAGGGAATGAGGGAAAGTGGAAGGAGAAATGGATGAATCAACACACAATGCAAAAAAGAATAAAACTTAGCAATGACAAAATACACAAAAAAGGAGTAGGAGAGATGGATAAAAAGTAAAAAGCATGTCCTGTTCTGCAGAGGGCCTGAGTTTGGTTCCCACATCCATGTCAGGTAGCTCACAACTGCTTGTAACTTCAACTCTAATGGGATTCATCGCCTCTAGCCTCTATGGGTGCCTGCATTCATGTGCACATACCCATGTTCAAACACACATACATACACACGATTAAAATTAAGACAATGCACAAAAGAGAAATTTAAGCCTCCTCGCTGAGAGCTGACTATGAGATAACTCCCTCAGGATGAGTTGCCAGACTGCTGTGTGTTTTATAACAACTCTGTTCAGGATTTTTGGCTTTTAAGAAATTATTTTAACTAGTCTTTTTAAAAAAGCTAATGTACACATGACAAGACTCTAACACCAAAGACTAGTGAATGAAAAAGAAAGTTTATTTCCCCAGCCCAAGACCATGTCCTCAGGCACAGCTGTGTCAATGACATCCCAATATAGACAAGCACATGCAAACTGTTCTCTAACCTGATTTCAACGTTGAGCGATCTTTTCTTCCACATGATGCTCATGTAGGGGCCCTTTGTTCCTTTAGGCCTAACTCATATGTAAGTCATTCCTGCTCTGAGGAGTAAGGAATAGGTAATAAGGAAGGGTCTTTCAGTCCTGGGAGGCCTCTGCCCTGATGAGGTTGTTCCCTGTCTGCAGGACTTCCCTCTAGGGAAGTCTGAGTATGTGTACTTAGTCCTGTGGAGCACTATCTGCCACAGCTCACCTATGCTTTTTGTAGATTGTGTTCTCACCAGAATCTGTTGTTATCAAGCCTGGGACCCAGAGAGCCCTTTTAAGGCAGCTGTGAACCCAGAATCTACACCAAGCCCTGTGATGTCTTGCTTTGCTGCAGTAATGGGAACAGTATGTGAGGGGCACTGTGATCCAGCCTAAGGGGAGACAAGTGGGTGCAGCAGATAGTGTTCCTGGGTGCTGCCAGGTTCTACCTGTATGGGCTACATGATATCAGGCTTGTGCATGTCATTCTCCACTGGGGACACCTTTGGTCCCTCTGCAGATCTAGCTGGGAGTAATAGGTGAGAATGGATCCCAAGGTCCCCTGTGAGTCAGTCACATTGCCTGAGGTCAGCAATGTGCCAGATACTGCCAGACCCTGTACTAGTGTACATGGCTTGCACAGGCACTGAGAGTCACGTTTAGTAGCTGAGAACCTGATGTTGGATCTGGTCTGTGTCCTGCTCTACCACCTTCTCTGGGCAGCTAAAAAAAGAATAATAAAACACCATTTGTGCCTTTGCCCACTAGTGTAGAGCTGGATCGAGGAATTTGTCTGTGTGCACTGAGCTCTGGTCCACCCTGGTGGTCTGGTAATGTTAGCCTGATATGTAGAGGGTAGATGTGCAATTTTACTCCTTTCTAAAGTCTCTCAGTGGGCCTAGTATGGGACTAAGGTTTGAATTTTGCATTGATATCTTTAAGACTTCAAGAGGGAAAGGGTCCACCAGGCCACAGTCCTTTGCTGAGCTTTTCTACTATCCTTGTTGCAGTTCTGGGAGGTCATCAGTGATGAGCATGGCATAGACCCTAGTGGCAACTATGTGGGGGACTCAGACCTACAGCTGGAACGCATCAGCGTGTACTACAATGAGGCCTCTTGTGAGTACCACTCCACAGGCATCCTGATCCTGGTTAGGAGGGACCCTGGGTCGATGGAATCCTAGCATTCACATCTTTGCCTCCATTAATTGACTAAGAGGCCAGTGGGTGTGACTGAAGAATAGGCATCCAAACTCACAGAACAGTCACTGAGTGGATATAGATGTATAGATGTAGTGATGATGATGGCTTTGCATAATTTGGGGACAGGCAAGAAACTAGCTGATGCACCCTAGAGATGCTTACAGAGCAGAGGCCACCTGGGGGCTTGTTTCCGGCTACTTGGCAACTGATACAAAATTATTTCCATAACAAACTAATACAGTTTTAACCCATCTTCCAGGACATGTGATGATTCTTTCTTTTCTGATTGTCAGTCATTACACACATGCCCAGGTTAGAGTTTTACCATGGGTTCATGCCTATGATACAAGTCCTACCTCTTAGAGTGAAAGCAGGAGACTGGTGGACTGAGGGAAGAATTCAGAGGGGGAGTAAGTAGAGCCCCTAACACTATGACCAACATCACTGACATCTCTCTCCCCTCAGCTCACAAGTATGTACCCAGGGCCATTTTGGTGGATCTGGAGCCCGGAACCATGGACAGCGTCCGGTCTGGAGCCTTTGGACACCTGTTTAGGCCTGACAATTTTATCTTTGGTAAGTTTCCCCTGCTCCAGGCTCTGATGACAGCAACTTGGGCCTGGAAAACCCAGGTAGGTCAACAGATGGTCAGATGGAGGCAGAGTGTCAGAAAGGAATTGAAGTCAGCACCTCTCACTGGGACCATGCAGGATGAAAGTGACCCTTCCATTTCAGAGTGGGCATTGGAGCTCCAGAAAAAGGATTTTGTGTAGAAAACATCCCACTTACATGGTGGTGGGGTTTTTTTTGTTGTTGGTTTTGAGACAGTGTTTCTCTGTAGCTCAGCTGACCTAGAACCTGCTATCTAGATTAGGCTGGTCTCTATTTTATAGAGCTCTGCTTGCCTCTGCCTTCTGAATGTAAGGATTAAAGTTATATGCCACTGTTTCCATCCTTGCTCACACATTTTAAGCAGAACAAGGTATAAAATTTGGGATTGGTGGGACAAAAGTGAGGTCTCAGGTTTATGAGTTTATGACAAGAAATCAGGGTGTCCTTGAGCCTATGCCCAGCAGCAGGTCCTTAATTCTCACCCAGAAGATAATCTCACCTCACTTCTGCCCTCAAGACCCTAATACTAGGAGCCAGCAAGATGGCTCAGCAGGTAAAGATGCTTGCTGTCAAACCTGGTGATCTAAGTCCAATCCCTGAAACCTACAGGGTAGAAAGAATCAACTCCAACAAGTTGTCCTCTCACTTTCACGTATGCACCATGGCATATGCAATACACACACACACACACACACACACACACAACCAAATGAAAATAAAATGACCCTAACATCCATCTAGTGGGTTCTAATTCTCAACCAGTCCTGAGATGCAAAGGATTCTGAGGTTTGTACATGACTGATACTGAGTGTTTTCTTTTTCATTTTGGAAAAGAGTATTTGTCTCTAAAGAAATGAGATCAAACAAGGTGTCTAAACAAGGGCATCTCTTGTCTCCCTTCAAGCTCCCAGCAGACTATGGGAAGAAAGGTGGGCTAGACAGGGAAGACTGACCTATTCATTCAGGATGTCCTTGGGAGATGGCAAGGTCTGGTCTCATCCCAGGTTCCCCATTCCCTGTCTGAAGCACCTTGTCCAAAATGGTTCCCCCAGCACTTACCAGTGATGCTAGAGTTGAGTGAAAAGGTGTGTTCTCCATGGTATAAATTAAAAGAAGAAAAAGCAAGGGAGCCAGCTTCCTTCTGGGGGTGTTGGACCCATCCTGGAGGTCAAGACTGCAGACCCTTGATCTCTGCTTGCTTTCTGCCTCTTTTGTCTCTCCAGGTCAGAGTGGGGCTGGCAACAACTGGGCCAAAGGGCACTATACTGAGGGTGCAGAGCTGGTGGACTCAGTTCTCGATGTCGTGCGGAAGGAGTGTGAGAACTGTGACTGTCTACAGGGCTTCCAACTGACACACTCACTGGGTGGGGGCACGGGCTCAGGCATGGGCACACTGCTCATCAGCAAGGTGCGTGAGGAGTATCCTGATCGCATCATGAACACCTTCAGTGTGGTGCCCTCACCCAAAGTCTCAGACACTGTGGTGGAGCCCTATAATGCCACCCTGTCCATCCACCAGCTGGTGGAGAACACAGATGAAACCTACTGCATTGACAATGAGGCCCTCTACGACATCTGCTTCCGCACCCTCAAACTGGCCACACCCACCTATGGGGACCTCAACCACCTCGTGTCAGCTACCATGAGTGGAGTCACAACCTCTCTGCGCTTCCCTGGTCAGCTCAATGCTGACCTCCGAAAGCTGGCTGTCAACATGGTGCCCTTCCCCCGCCTGCATTTCTTCATGCCTGGCTTCGCCCCGCTTACCGCCAGGGGCAGCCAGCAGTACCGTGCTCTGACGGTGCCTGAGCTCACCCAACAGATGTTTGATGCCAAGAACATGATGGCTGCCTGTGACCCACGCCACGGCCGCTACCTGACAGTGGCCACTGTCTTCCGTGGGCGCATGTCTATGAAGGAGGTAGATGAGCAGATGCTGGCCATCCAGAGTAAGAATAGTAGCTACTTTGTAGAATGGATCCCCAACAATGTCAAGGTAGCTGTGTGTGACATCCCACCCCGTGGGCTCAAAATGTCCTCCACCTTTATTGGCAACAGCACAGCCATCCAAGAGCTGTTCAAACGCATCTCTGAGCAGTTCACAGCTATGTTCCGGCGCAAGGCCTTCCTTCATTGGTACACTGGTGAGGGCATGGATGAGATGGAGTTCACTGAGGCAGAGAGCAACATGAACGACCTGGTGTCTGAGTACCAGCAGTACCAGGATGCCACTGCTGAGGAGGAGGGTGAAATGTATGAAGATGATGAGGAAGAATCTGAAGCCCAGGGCCCCAAGTAAAACCACTCACAGCTAGGGTGTGGGGCCAAGTGGCAGCCAGGGCCAAGACAAGCAGCATCCCTCAGAGCCATCTAGCTACTGACACTGTCCCTAGCTTTGCTTTCCACCTGCTCATTAGGGCACCCTAGGGCTCCCAGGCTATGGTCCTTAAGTATTTATGGCCATCCCTACCCCACACCAGTCAACTAGGCTCTGCCCTCCCCATTTGGGCCACTTCTGTGTTCGTGTTGCTCATTTGTCCCTGTTTTATTATGGCACCAGGCCTGATGTTTATGGTTTTGTTTTTTACTGGGTTGTGTTTGTATTGGGTGGGGGGAATAATTAATAAAGTTATTGCTGTCAGATACCCCTGCCTGGTACCTGGTATTGGGAGTTTCTTTTTTGTCTTTGTCTTTTTTTTTTTTTTTTGTCTTGAGACAGGGTTTCCCTGTAGCCCCAGGAGGCCTGGAACTCACTATGTAGATCAGGGTGGCCTTGAACTCCCAGAGACTTGCCTGCCTCTGCCTCCCAAGTGCTGAGATTAAAGGTGTGTGCCACCACATCTGGATCTTCTTACTTTCTTTAAAGACAGGAGGACTAGGCTGAAATGTGTTTGGTGTAAATTAAGTTCCTTTTTATTTTGGGAAAATTATCTGAGGCCAGAGCATGAGAAGAACAGGTAGGCTGGTTAGGTTGGGGCAGCCTTGATCTCCTAGGCTAGTGGCTAAGGCTTGTCTGAAGGGGTCTTAAGTTGGATCCCAGGGAGTGAGGGAAGAGAACTGGAGAAGAAAGTTTTGCCTCCTGAATTAAATCCCATCCCAGAACTCCTGCCATATCTCTTGTAATTCAGCATCCCACATTGTCCCTGGTCTCCCACAGGATGGTTCACACTCAGCGCTCTTCCTGCTCATCTCTGCTGAAAGTAAAACACAGGCAGCCATTTCAGGAAGCTGAAGCCAGAGACCCAAACTGGAGAGGCAGGAAAGAAGAAACAGTATTGGGAAGGCTGGGCCTTAGCCTTTGTGAAGAGGCTGTCCAGGGCCACAGAGATATGATCACAGGACCCATTGATGACCTGGCTCCATGTGCCTCCTGGTGGTAGTTTTCTCATAGCTTTAGAATGCCCAGTGTCCAGTTGTTCAGGCACTTGGAAGTGGCATTGCCAGAGATTCCTGGCCAGCATTTCCCTTTCCTTAAGAAGAAGAGCTAAAACCCAAGGAGGCTGACTACCTAGGGGTCCACAGTAAGTATGCACAGCTGGACCGGGGAAGAACTTCTAAACTTACCCCTCCCCAAAGGACAACATGTCTTCATAAGCCTGATGTAGACTAGGCTGTGGAGTTAAACATGAGTGAAGAAACATGGGCAATGCCATGTTGCCTCAGCTGTGGCTGTGAAACAAATTTTCCTGCAACTCAGTGACCTGAAATAGCAACTTGTCCTGTGTTAATTAGATGAGTTCTTTTACTTCCTGTGATGTTGGCTGGAAAAACTGCAAGGTCCAGTACCTCTCTCATGGGACAAACATTCACTGGTCCCTTGCTGGGATGCAGAGACTGTCAGTCTCTGTTCACCGTGGTTGCCTCTGCATGGCTGCCCAGCTTTTCCAATGAGTAGTAGTTGTCTCTTCTTCTGTCCTGACCATGAGATGAATGACTTTGTTCTGCTGTGCACTCTTAACCATGAAATTCTGCCTCATCATAGGCCAAAAGGCAATGGGTCCACAGCAACATGAAATGCTACCTCCAAAACTGCACCAATATAAGCCTTTTCTCTTTACCAGTTATTTTGGGCATTTTGCTAGAATATTAGAAAGCTGAGTGTGTCACACCCATCTTCATGGAAGTGATGCTGCCAGACCTCAAAAATTATGTCAGAAACCATTATGCAGTTCCTTCTTGGTTCTCAGGAATCTCCCTCCTAGAACCCAGAGCTGTGCTTTGGGCAACCTGCATACCGCTAAGGTGGCATATACTGGTGTCCATTCACCCATGTTAAGTGACTTCAGCTTGAGCCATTCAGTTACCTCAGACAGGAACAAGAATATGCATAGTACATCATTTATAATGTCCCCACCTACAGCAGAGGCATGTCTCCTATCAGGTCTGAATTCAAATCTGTGGACCTTGTGAACATACTAAGAAGGCTTCTAGTTTATGTCATAGGTTTTGGAGTGGTCTGTTACACAGTATAGGTAGTGGACTGTGCCTCTACTTAAGTCTGCCAGTAGCCTTGGTGTTCTTGGGTGAGAGGTGGGAAGAGTCTAGAATTTAGCCCAAAGCACATTTGCAACCAGCAAAGGTCAGCAGGCACTGTTAATGGAAGCAGCAGTCAATGCAGACAGGCACCTTTGCTTCTTCTTCCAATGACAAATTGTGGTGGAAATGGTAGGTAGCAAATCCTGGCCTGGGGCCTTTCCTATTTATACCCTCTCTAGTGGCAGGTTTGATGTGGCCCAATTTTTTTTTTAAAGCTGAGTTTGAAAATCTGATCGCCTTTATTGGGTAACTTCTCATCAGGAATAGAAAGTACTACATGAGCTGAGGCAGAGGGGCTTTAGCAGGAAAGGCTTCAGGAAACATAAATGAATGAACATCATTCTTTTAACATCCTCATGCCATGTAACTGGTGTTATGAGTCTCCTCGTTTATGGAAAAGGGGCCGTGTGTGTGTGTGTGTGTGTGTGTGTGTGTGTGTGTGTTCCTGTAGGTACATGCAGATGTATGTGAATGCACACTCGTTTGGAAGCTAGAAGTTGACATCAAATGACTTCCTCTATTCTTTTCCATCTTATTTTTTGAGGCAGGGCTTCTCACTGAACCCAGGGTTTGCTAATTGGCTGGATTTGCTGGCCAGTGAGCACTAGGCATCTACCCCTAGCACTGGAATTACAGACCCATGGCCATGTGAATTTTTTTACATGGGTTTTGGGGAACAAGCTTAGGTCCTCACTTTATCCATTGAGCCATCTCCTAGCCCCTAACTGGCCTGTATTTTAGGTTCTGTTTGGTTATGTGGTCCCTCACACCAGTAGCTATGTTCTGTTCTTGTCTGTGGAGCTTAGGCCAGAAGAATGACCATTTGCAATTTTGTTTTGTGTTGTTTGTTTTGAGACAGGGTCTTTCTGTGACCCCAGCTGAACTGGAACTTGCTATGAAGACTAAGCTGGTCTCCATCTCACAGAATTCCATCTGCCTCTACCTCCAGAGTTCCAGCTTTTTGCAATTCTTATCTTTTTGAGATAGAGTCTTACTATATTGTTCAGGCTAGTCATAGACTCTTGGGTCCTTCTGATTACTTGGGACTTCAAGCAACCAGTTCTTTTAAATTACAAAGAAAAGCTGCCTTTAATAGTTTTTCTCCCATAAAGAAAGAAACTGGGGGGCTGTAGAGATAGCTCAGTGGTTAAGGGCACCCACTATTCTTACAGAGACCTCAGGTTCCATTCTCAACACCCACATGGTGACTAACAACTGTCTGAACTCCAGTTCCAGGGGATGCGATACTTGCTCATCTGGCCTTCGTGGGTATTGCACGACATGGGTGCACTTACATACATGCAGGAAATACTCTAATATACATAAAATAAAAATAAATAAAATGTTAAAAAAACAAATTGGTCACAACTCCTTGATCAAGATAGATCCCAATACAACTGACAAAAATGAAAGGTGTCCAAGGAAGCATGGTTCAAAGTTTGAGGCCTGGAAAGCCCAGGGTGGTGAGCTGAGCTCAGGCACTGGTATGCAGGATTTACTCTAGCAGAGCTCTGCCTTTGCTTCTCTCCTGCTCAGGCTTTGCTTAGGATCCAGCACGCTCTTCCACGGGCCTTACACCTCTATGGCTCCGCCTCAGCCCTGAAGTCTTTTGATTGGCTGGCAAAGGACACGTGTCCAACCTAAGCCACAGTCCCGGGAAGAGGTCGATTTGGTTTGCACTGGGTTGAGCAGAGTCCAGGGTTTGCTTGATGGAAGATAGAGCTGGAGGGCCAGGAGTGAAGCTGGGCAGTAAACATCTGTGAAGCGAGTCAGTCGGGTGCACACATACCGCGTGGCCACTCGGTCCTCAGGGACATTAGGAGCACCCTGGTGGAATCCAAGAGGCCAGGGTTGTTACTACAGGTTAAGCTGATAATGCTCCTAGAGTAGAGGTTTCACTACCTGTGCTGCTGTAGCTGTTGGTTTGGAGAAGAGTTAGTTCAGAGCTGGCAGAGGAAATGTGAGTATCTCTATTCTGCACCCAAAATGACAAACTACTATGACCTTTGTTAAGCCTACTTCTAACATAAGAATAACCTATCCAAGGCTTACTCCTTGCCAGGTTCTCTCCTCATGGCTTTGCACATATACTTCACTGACCTCCGATGACATATTGCAAGTATGTTGTGGAGATCTGGTTTGACCTGCTTATAAAAGGAACTTAGAAACCACTTTTTGGTAAACAATAGACTCCTCATCTGAACCCACAAGGTAACTGAAAGCAGAATAAAGACCTGGCATCACTGCCTGCATTTTGCACCTGTCTCCTTTGTCTTAAAGGTTTTGGTCAGACACATGCTTAACTCTTAGATGTCTTAGTCACTCAATCTGTCTCCTCCCCACAAAGCTTAGTTGGTAGACTGCTTACCTACCATGCATAAAAGAAACCCTGGATTCACTTCCCAACATTTTGTAAAACCAGTTGTATTGTAATCTCAGCTCCCAAGAGTTAGAGGCAGGAGAATTAGAAGTTCAAGGTCATTCTCAGCTCAGCTACATATGGAGTTGGAGGCTAGCCAGCCTGGACTGCGTAAGACTGTCTGTATCGGCCACCCCTCAAAAAGAAAAAAAAAGGTTCTTGAAAGTCTCCAGTCATTGCTCCAAACCTACAAGTCACCTTGGCTTTCCTCCAGCGGAAGCAGCAGTGCTTTACAGATCTGTTATCCCAAGATGAAATCATCCTCAAGCAGGAACAATCTTCTCATGGGAACCAGACAGTCCCCTCAAGTAATAATCCTACCTTGCAGAACTAGAACTGAGACAATGATCACCCAGACCACAGTTTGAGGAAGACTGTTTAAGTATGCATACCTCCTACCCCTGCCCCAATTCTTCCTTTGTGTAAACCTAAAGATTATGCCTGTACCCCAAAGTGAGCTGAAGTGTTTAATGTAATTCAAAATCCTTTTCGGTCCTTTTTTTCCTGAGACTGGTCTCATTTTGTAGCCCAAACTGTCCTTTAATTATGGCAATCCACTTGCCTCAGTGGGTATTACAGGCTTGAGCCACCTAGCAGGAAGGAACTTCTTTAAAATGCCATACTTGGGACTAGAGAGATGGCTCAGCAGTTAAGAACACTGGCTGCTCTTGGAGAGGACCTAGATTTAGTTCTCAGCACCCACATTGCAGCTAACAACTATCTGTAACTCCAGTTCCAAGGCATCTGTCCACCTTCTTCTGATCCCTATGGGCATTGCATGACATGGGTGCACTTTTATGTATGCAGTCAAACATGCATAAACTAAATAAAAATAATAAATAAAATATTTTTAAATGCTGTACTCAGGCTGTGTATGGTAGTGCAAACCTTTAGTCCCAGGACTCAGGATACGGAAACAGGGAGTTCCCTATGAGTTTGAGGCCATCTTGGTCTATATATTGAGTTCCAGGCCAGCCAGATTTACATGGTAAGACCCTGTTTCAAAACAAAAACAAAAACCAAACACAAAAAAAGTCATACTCATGACTAAGTGAAAATCCCTGGGCCCTATCCTGTCCCAGCAACCTGATGAAAGGATGCTTCCTTGGGGTAGTTATGATCTTCTCCCCCAGAACTCCTTTTGGCTCCCTGAGGAAAATTCTCTACTAGGGCTTTTGCCTGTGGGTTCATGCTTTTTGCCTCAATAAGAATTCCCCCACATCCTTTATCTTAACTGCCTGCCTCTTTCCTTGTTCTCACTACACCTTGTGGTAGGTTCTTCTACTGAGGGAAATGGTTGTTTCAGAACAGATAATCATTGTTATATGAATTCTGCAGAGATGAGATGGAGGTTCTTTGCCAACCAGTAACAAGAGCAACCAGGAGTTCTGCCCAAGTCCTTGTACCTCTCCCTTTTGCTTACAAAGGTCCCAAACCATGCTTCCCTTCTGAGCACTTTACCATAAGAACCTCAGCTTTGCTCCTCCCGAGGCCACCCCAGCCTTCATTGACCTGGTTTGAGGCCACTTGCTCTCTCTTCCCATTCCTACCTCTCAAATCTATAAGCACTGGGTAGGTATTGACTGCTGGGAATATGAGGGGGGCAGGAGAGGAACCTGGCATCTTCTAGCCTCCTCAGGCATTTCTGTCCTCTGAATTCTCTCTCTGGGTGGGAGGATCTCATGCAGCCTATTTCTAGTAATCTCTCTTCTTTGGCTGGTGGCCACAGACTATTTTTTGTTAGAAGACTCTCCTCCCCCCTCTTTTTTTCTTAGGAACATGAGTGTCAGAAAAATCACACAGCAAAGTTTAAGTGGGGGGATCTAGACTCACAAAGGTCATACTCTAAGTGAAAACTGGAAACTGGTCAAACCTGTTTCAGAAAGAGGGAGGGATATGTAGTCATCTGCACTTGCCTCCCACTGTGCCCTTGATCTTAGTATGGAGATAGGACCTCACCCAAGGGAGACTTCACTAGCAGAGGCTGGTTTTAGCAAGAGGTGGGTAGAAGTGATCCATCAGACTTAGTTGGGAGAGAAAAGAGCTTCTGAGAAGAGGAGCAGAAATTGTAGAAGAGGAGCAGGTAAGAAGGTAGGAGAAATTAGGGCCATGTATTTGGAACCACCTGGCTCCTGGAGAAAGGATATCACTTCACTGTAAAATCTCTCCTGCCTGTCCTTATCCGTCCCACCTCCCACAGCAGCAGAGGGCTCAAAATTATAGTCAGACATGATGGTTCACATGTGTGATCTCAGCACTTGGGAGACTGAGACTACCTGGGCTATATAGTGAGTTCCAAACTAGCCTGGGCTACAGAGTGTGCCCCTATCTCAAAAAAACAATAACCAAAAACCAAACAAAAAATTGTGCTACTTCTATACTCAAAATCCTTTACTAGAGATAATGAACCATTAAGTGATGTTGACCGAGGAGGGATAATTGGATGCCAATAGGAGTGTGAAATGGCACAATTACCACTCAAAACAAAAAACTTAAGTTTCCTAAAAATCAAACACAAGCTTACCATACTACCTACCTATTCTTCTGAACACTTGCAGGAGAAATAAAAGCGTATCTCCACACAAAGACTTGCACACAAACATTTATAGCAGGTTTATTTATAATAGAAAATGTTGGAAACAGCCCAAGTATTTATCAATAGGTGAGTAGTATACTCATAATATGAACACTTATTAGTAATAAAGAGAGAAAAGCACTATCATTTGTTATGACATAAATGAGTTTCAGTTTGTGAAGTAAAAGAAGTTAGACAAAAGTGGGGACATACTATATAAATCTATTTCTATGAAATTCTAGGAAATCCAACTTAATGGCAGGGTATCGGTAATTATCTGGAGGCAGAGGTAAAAACAGGGAGGGGTTGAAAAATGGCAGAAGAAAACTTTTGAGGACATCTTAATTATGGTTTATCAGGCATATAAACATACTCACATTCATCAAACTGTATATTTTAAGAATAATTTTTATATGTCTACTGTACCTCAATAAAACCAAAGAAGAAGGAAATTTCCCAGTACACACTAATATAAGCTCAGTGTGGTTATAGCTAGACCACAGTTCTCTCATTTTCCTTTGGACCTAACGTTTAGTTCTATGTGTGCATCAGGCTGTTTGACAAGAATTTGTTTGTTTGTTTGTTGAGACAGGGTCTCATGTAGCTCAGGGAAGACTTAAATTTCCATGTAGCTAAGGCTATCCTTCAACCTTTAATCTCCCTGCCTTCCCTTATGTGTTGGGATTATAGGTTTTTACCACCACACTTCAGGCTCTCTCCACCTTTTTTTTTGTTTGTTTGTTTTGTTTTTGAGAAAGGGTCTCCCTATAGCCCCAGCTGGCCTGGAATTATGTAGATCAGGCTGGCCTCAATCTCACAGAGAACTGCTTGCTTCTGATTGCTGAGTGCTGGGATTAAAGGCATATGCTATTGCACTTGGCCCAAATCTCCCTTTTAAAATTGTGTTCCTCTCCTTACTCTATAAGTACTGAGGCACACATCCAACCTCCCTCCACAGTCTTAGGCATTATCTTATTAGCTTATGTATTTCCTTCCTGGTGCTCATCATATACCAGATTAATTTGGCTCTTGTTTGTCTGTCTGGACCTTGGGTGCTACAACCTTGTCTGTCTTCTCAGTATGTATTCTGGTGCTCTGCCACAGCATGGCAAACAGTTGGTGCTCAATAAAAGTGTTGGTGAATCAAGGGAGAAATGGTCATGACACACAGCAATTGCAGAAGAGGTGGACCTGAGTCTCTCCTTGACTCTCCTTGAAGGTGAGAGACAGGTCCTACTGCTAGTGTACACACTGGTTCAGATCAATATATGATACTAACTGCGGTTATGGCCACTTGCTGAGTAGATCATCTTCTACTCAGCTCGCCTCATCTGGGAACTCAAATGTTTCTTGGCCTGTATAACTAGCACCTTTGTGCCCAGGCACTGGTCTAGTCCTTGGGGAAATGAAGAAAGAAAACAAAATGCTTGCCTGTAGTTCCTGGCTCTGGGAATGAGGGAGAAATAGTAAGTACAAATGTAAGAGGCAGGGACATTAGGCAGTGATGAATATATAAGAGAAAGGGTCCTGCCTCCTTCTGACAACTGAAGAGGAAGGCATCAGGGAAGATGTTTGACTGTCATTAGGAAAAAAAATGCTTCATAGAGACAGGTGGAGTCGGCTCCAGGGGTAGGCCTAGCCTGTTGTAGGTTAAGGAAGAAGACTGGTGAGAGAGCCACAAGGTAAAATTTGGGGCAGACTTCCTTCCCAGAACCCCTCCAGCTGCTGGGCTCAGATGGACTTGGGGCTCAAATGGACTTGGGGCTCATAGGGAAACCAAGGGTGAGGAGGCTGCCATGGCCATGGTGGTGACCATGGGGTGGGGAAGAGGGGCTAGTCCTGGGCAATTAGGTCAGATAAACAACTTGGGGAATGTGGTCAGGGATGCACTGAGGCTTGGCCTCACGGTGGGAAGATGCACCTGGCATCAAAGAAAGGTGGGGGAGGTTATCTCAGGAACTTGAGATGCTCCTCAGATGTCCCCATGGTGGTGGCCAGGGGACACCTGGATATCAGTATTGGGTAGTGGTAAGGGGTCGTGATTGTGGAGCCATGCGCTTGAACGCAATCAACGGGAAAGAAACAACAAACAAACAAACAAAAACAGAAGAGCTGAGACCCATGGCAGAGGCAGAACACCCCTGGACTCTGAGGGCAGGAGTCTTGGAGGAGTTCCCGTGAGCTGGAAGGGCACCCGGTGTCATGAGCCTCCTGGCCGGAGGTGGCAGCACCGGGCGGCGCATCCGGTACAGTGTAGCGGTGGCGGACGTGGTACAGTGTAGCCCGCCGGCAGGGTACAATGTAGCAGCGGACAGGTGAGAGGCAGAGCGGGTCTGACTGGGAGGTAGGCATGGGCTACAGGCCTCGGGTCGCACTGGCCTCCTGGCCCATACGGGATCCCCGGTCCGAGGCGCGCACCCAGGGCGCAGGACCCGCAGAGGCCGCCGGTAGGTCTTGGGACCTCCGGCTCCCGGCTGCCGCCTGCTGGCTCTCTTCCGGAGCAAGGCCCTGGTGACCTCAGTGGCCACGCATTCTGTGGGACAGGTTTTGACATCCCCAGATGGGGACCCCACACTCCGGGTGGCTGTCAGGTTGGGCTTGTTTGAGCCTTTCTCTAGGTTTCACGACCGAAATGGGTGCGGGTGGTCGTAAAGACCTGCCCCGGTGAGGACAGGAGCATCCTCAGGATGAATTCACGTTATAGTGGGTAGAAGGGTAGGGGGCACGCTTCTGGGGTTGCTCTTCTACTCCTGCTTGAGTGGTCGAGAATGGTAACACTGTCCCTGCTTGGCCTGGTTTTCCTGGCCAGCTTTGCTTGTTCCATGTATGAGCAGCTAGGATGTACCTTGCCCCCTTCCAGGGTACATTCTCAGGGCCTCTTATGGCAGCTGGACTAGTAGATACTTTTTGGCATATGGGAGACCGACTTCTGGTATCTGTGAACAGCTGAGCTTCCACCTGGCCTTCCTGATGCTCCACACACTGGGGCTTTGCTCTGAGGTTTCAGTTACTAAGTTATGGCTATTTTCCCACTTCAGAAGAGGGTTCTGCAGAGACATTAGTGGAATGGATTTTTGTGTTGTTACTTTCAATCGTCCTTCTCTTGCCTCTCCTTTCCAAGGCAAAGCATGAGTTCTGGGTGCAGAGTTCTGTGGGGTGGTTGGTAAACAAGAGCTGGTGAGGTTCTCAAAGCCAACTGTTGCTCCCTGAATACTGTGCTGAGATGTCTCTACCTGCTCTCAGCTCACAAGGTGACAGGATTCCTGAACCTGGCTGCAAGCAAACTAGTCAAATGCAATCGAAGGGCTCAATGGCTTCATTCATCCCTTGCTTTTGTGCCAGGATAGGAGGTGGCTGTGCCACTCAGGAAATGGATAAGGGAAACTTTTTCCCAAAGAAGAGCTGCCGTGAAGAGTAGTCTTACTGAGGTGCCTGTCTTTGTGCCCCTTTGGCCATCTTCTAAAACATCAGGAGGTTCCCAGGGAAGGCTTCTGGGAGTGGCTCCTGAACCATCCACCTCAGTTCCTTTTGATTGAACTGGTCACTGTTGTTCAGTAGCAGCTCCAGTTTCTATTGTGACCAAACTACATACTCATCCCTCCCCTTTCCCTCAGGAGATACAGGTCCTCCCTGACTTCCAGGATGGAGAACAAGGCCATGCAGCTCATCACTACTTTATTTTGCTGTTATCTTTAATAAGTTTTTTATTATTACATTTGCTTATTTTGTGTCTGTATGTGTGTATGTACACACCCATGCCCCTTATACACATGGAGCCCCTTGTACACTTTCAGGAGTCAGCTCTCTCCTTCCATTATGTGGATCCTGGGGATTGAAGTCAGGTCATCAGTCATGGTAGCAGGTGCCCTCACCTGCTGAGTCATCTTTCAGGCCTTCACCACTAGATTTAAGTCAGTGTTGCCCCCATCTCAAAAATATTAGTAATGATGACTAAGTATTAGTGATGATTAGTAATGATGTTTATTGGGTGCTTATGATACACTGGCAAGTGCTTTCAGAATTTTTTATTAATGAATTTAATCTTTAAAAAATGTTTGATTTATTTATTTTTACGTGTAGGAGTGTTATGCCTATATGTGTGCAACCCTGAGTGTGAACTCTCAGGTGGAAGTTTTAATTGGAAAGGACAGAATTTGAGGAAAATGGAATAGCACTGGTTTTGAGAAACTCAGGCTGCAAACAGAGAAAAATGCAGACATTTTATTGAGGTTTTTGAGAGATCTGGGGTTTGTCAGTCATGAGACTACACACATACATGCACACACACACACACACACACACACACACACACACACACACTTGGGGGTGGGGAATCTCACTATATAGCACTGGCTGGCCTGGAACTTGTTATGTAGACTACACTGGTCTCAAACTCACAGAGATCTACCTACCTCTGCCAGCTGAGACTAAAGACTTGTACCACCATGACCAGCCCCAAAATATAACTTTTTATGGGGAGGAACAGGGTTTCCCTGTAGCCCCAACTGGCCTGGAACTCACTTTGTAAACTAGCCTAGCCTCAATTTCACACTCTGCCTCCTGAGTCCCAGGCAAGCCTGGTCTACATAGTGAGTTCCAGATGAGCTAGGGCCACAGGGAAACTCTGTCTCAAAAAAGAAAAAAAAAAAAAACCTAAACAAAAAAAAATTTTTAATAGAAATGTTTTCCTCATGGTTGAAGGGGATTTTCCCATGATGTAAGATGGAGAAAGCTGGGCAGTTTGCCATGGAGACCTCTTGGCAGTATCCTGTACCTGGAAGGGTTTTCTCTTGCAATAAGGGATATGTGACACATCCCATAGATTGCTAAAAAGGCAGGGGATGAACTGGGTAAGTAACAGGCTTTATGGATTAAGAGCATGAGAGTCTGTCTCCTGTCCCTGTGAATGTACCTATTACTGTTCAACCCTGCAAGATATGTTCTCTTTTTGAGACATGAGAGACTGGAAGCAGAGAAAAGCCTGAGCATTTGTTTACTGTGAGGAGCTGGCAGAGCTGGCATTCAGGTTGGATCTGTTCACCTTATCACCATGAGGGTGATTTGTCAGGTCTTGTTTTGGCTGCAAGAGACAGAACTCCCTCTTCCCACTAGCAGTGGTATAAAAATTAGTTTATTTCTGACTTATTTGAGTGAAACTTAGTAGTGAGCAGCTGTAGGTACAAGTGGAATTGCCTGAGATCTTGGCACTTGGCCATCCTCATTTGTGGCTTCTATGTCACAGCTCAAGGTGCTGCTCTAGCTCTACCCATTCCAGACAGAGGAGGAAGGAGGGGCTGAAGAACAATCCTGAGAAATCTTGAGTGATCTTTCTGCTAATGTTCTTTTGGTCAGAACACAGCCATATTACCATGCCTAGGTATAGGGAAGACTGGGAAATCATGTGATAAACAAACAAACAAACAAAAAATGAAGACTCCTGGCTCAGGATGAAGGGATGAGTGAACACTGGGACAGTTTAATCACTCCTGTACTCTGGCTGGTCCCTAGGACACTTGGGAGGTGCTTGGCATTATTTGAGTGCCTCTGACTGTAGCAACCTGTGTAATCTACCCAGAGTTATCAGGCCATGGTACCTGTGTCCCCTTAAGGCCTTCCTGATTTGACCCAAGTACAGTCTATTAGCATCTGGTAGTTCCTGACAGACTAGAGCTTTGTCCTCCTACCATTCCCCCCCCCCCCCAACAGAGGCAGAACCAATAGGAAATGACCCACAAGCACCTAGAGCACATGGCCCAGGAGGGGGCTCCTGCAGAATGTTGATGTGAAACTACTGGTACAGACTATAGTTCCCTACCTCGAATGTGGGGACTGAGCAGGACCAGCCTCTCTGGGTGTTGTTCCCTTATTTTTCTTTCAAGTGAAGGAGCGGGAAAGTCATTACAGGTTGTCTCACTTCTGACTGTGATAGGCATGGAGAAAGCACATTAGCATTCAGGCACCTATGACAACTCTAAAATCACCTTCTGACTTCCTGTTGTAATAGCAAATCTTTTATAGATTTTATTTTGTCCTCAGTATCTATGAACTAATATCACCCTTAGAGTGACTCACCTGTGCGTGAACAAAAAGGCAGAGGGAGGCTATGGAATGTTGCCTAGCTGGATAAGTGGAGAGAACATTCCTATTGCCTCTGTTCTACTCAGACACAGCCCCTTCATTTCTTCCAAGTGCCACCAGCTCTCTGTTCTTAAAGTAGGCTGAGCCTTAGGTACTTCCTGCTTGCTACATGAGAACCCAGGGCAAGAAGCCATGGGATATGTGGTTCTGAAGTAGGTTTGGAACTCAGACCTGAGAGGTATCAGTAAATCCTAGAATCTAGATGTACTTCTGGGGCCTGAGAAAGGTACCCAGGTCACCTTGCAGGTAGCATGACAAAGATGGGCCTTGGCCTTGGCTTCAGGGGATTCACTGGTGAGCCCTGTAACAAGGATGGTATTTGGAGGGGTGGTTTGCTCTGTTTTGAAAGGAGCACCTCAGGTGAGGGAACAGGAAGAAAGACCCAGTTCCAGTAGCTATGTCCATAGTAGTAGGCTACCAACAAGGGCTTGGCTGACCTGGGATCAAGTGAGCCATTTTCCATTTGAGGCCTGGTGAGGAGCCTACCG
Organism: Eospalax fontanierii; assembly: GCA_035773235.1. NCBI lineage: Eukaryota > Metazoa > Chordata > Mammalia > Rodentia > Spalacidae > Eospalax > Eospalax fontanierii. The sequence continues at coordinate 43,399,521 of CM069552.1, forward strand.
AGTAGCCAGAGGAATAGAATACTACAACATCTAGGGCCAAACATTTGTGCAGGGGTAGGACCTTGGGTTTCAAACTACTTGGAGAAACCTGTACTCACAGGCCAGCCCTCATTACTGGACTGAGATAGTTTGGGGAGAAGATAAGGATTAAGGCTGACTTGTAGAATTGTCTCCTCAGCCTCTGGGAAATGAAAGAGGCAGAGGGCTGGGGAAAGGGAAAGAGCTATGCTGAACCTGGGACCTGGGCACTCATTCCAGCCATGCTGGACCCTACAGGTGGGATGCTATGGAATATGATGAGAAGCTGGCTCGCTTTCGGCAGGCCCACCTCAACCCATTCAACAAGCAGCTTGGGCCAAGGCATCATGAGCAGGAGCCCAGTGAGGGGGCCCAGGAAGTTACTTCTGAAGGTGAGTGCTGGGGCAGAGTGAGGTCTGTGTAGACCATCAGACACCTCATATCAGACCCTGTCACCCTTTCTCCCTCCTGCCCTTCTGATGGGGTGGGGAAGGTTTCTTTCCACTGACTGCACAGTTTGCTTTTATCCTCACCAAAATGAACACTCTAGAGAGTGGGAATCTAAGTCTAGAGAATTACTGCTGAGTCCCAGGGTTCAGCACACAGAAGGTGCTCAGTGAACACTTAGAGAAAACTGAGAGCTAAGATCTGAAAGAGGGAGGCTAGTAGGTGGGGTGTCTTGTACATATACCCTGTCCTCTGGGAAGCAGGAGGGCAGGAGCACAAATATTTTAGATAAGGTAAGTACAGAATACTCGAGGCCATTGCTTATTGCTAGGTTAACGTAGAATCCACAAAAGGTTTCATGAATTTTGTGGTTTTTCTTCAATATAACTATTGATACACAAAGCATTTGCCTTAGAAATTGGAATGTTTTTATTTATTGGTTATTTTGACACAGGATTTCTTCTCTTTGTATATTCTAGGCTGGCCTGGAACTTGTTATTCTGTCTCAGCTTCCCAAGTGCTAGGATTATAGGGATGTACCACAATGCCTAGTTTGGGCTATTTCTATAACGCTATCTTGTAGGGCTCTTTTGGCACCACCCAGTGTTGGTCCACCTGTTTCTTTGATGAATGATTTTTGGTCTTCACTCATAGTCCTTTACAAATATCAACCAGATAGAAGCAGAGAGCTGAACAGTGCCTACCTCTCTCCTATGCGCTCCCCAACTCCCCTACCCAGCTCTAGTCACCCCAGCTACTTCCCTGGGTGGTGAGCAGCAAGAGGGAACAGGCTGATCTTTCTCTCTGCTACCCTCCATGCTGTCTTCTTATTTCAGAGACCCTGTCTGAGCTGCCACCTGGAGAGCCTGAGTTCCACTGCTCTGAGCGCGTAATGGATCTTGGTCTGTCTGAGGACCACTTTTCCCGCCCTGTGGTAAGATTTGGGGATCTTGGAGGGGAAGGGCATGGACTCTCAGGTATTATCTTCATCACATTACTTGTAGGTTGCAGGATTATCTGATCAGATACTATCTCATAATTGGGAGACAGTTTCCTTTCTATCTGGTCACAACCACTAGGTTCAATAGCCCCTATGTCAGCCAAGTCTCCTGGGCCTCAAATCTGAAACATAGACAGCATCTGACCCCCATCTTCAAATTCTGTTTGAGAGTAGTAGAGACAGCCTGGGTTTGGAATAGGGATCTGGGGCTTCTTTTCTCTAACCTCTAGGTTCTTACATAGGAGATGTAAGAGTTGAGTCCTTTGGTGTCCTCAAGTATCCTATAAAAATGGTACTTGGCAGCACAGTGCTCCCCTGGCTTGTTGTATATTTTATTTCACAGAAGGCATGTTTTGAAGGGGGAAAAGAAAGACCTAGTATACTTGAAAGTACTTTAGTTTTATGGATTATGAGTGTATTGCCTTCATGTACGTAAGTGCACTATGTTGTGCAATGCCTGTGGAGGTCAGAAGGGGGTGTCAGATTCCCCTGGAACTGGAGTTACAGATAGTTGTTAGCCACCATGTGGGTACTAGGACCAGAACCCAGGTTCTCTGCAAGAGCAGCCAGTGCTCTTAACTGCTGAGCCGTCTCTCCAGCCTCTTTTTGGTTCTTTTGAGACAGGGTCTCCTTGTGGTCCCAGCTGGCCAGAAACTCACTATGTAGATCAAGCTGGCCTCAATCTCACAGAGATCTGCCTGCCTCTGCCTCCCAAATACTGGGATTAAAGGTGTATGCCACTATACCCAACTCTTTTTTTTTTTTTTTTTTTTCAGATTAGGTTCTCACTATGTAGTCTTGACTGGCCTGGAATTTATGATATAGACCAGGACTTGAACTCACAGAGATCTGCCTACCTTTGTCTCCTCAGTGCTGGGATAAAAGGTGTGTGCAACTATACCCTGTCCCTCTAGCACTTTCTCTTAGCTACAGGATGAGGAGGGAAAGGCACTACCAATTTTTTGCCTGAGTTTTTCAGAGTCTATCATATAGAAGGAGGAGAGTGTCTCCTGAGGACAGAGTCAGCCTATCTTCCTGGCTTCAAGATTTGAGTCTATCTTCCTCAGTATTAGCAGGGCATTCTGAGACTCTGGGTCAGTGTCTGGGGAAAGCACCTAGAAATGCTAAGTCTGGGGTAGGGTATACTCTTAAGCTACTTTGCTAGCATCTGCCTGCGGCTTAGCCCTTAAGCCAGAGTTTTCTTCCTCTTCTTCTTGACAACAAATGCAATTTCCTCTGCTTTCTTTTTAGAAATAAAAGAGTATGGCTAAAAAGACTGTTGGATTTCTGAAAGAGGAAGTGTGTGTGTATGTGTATGATGCTGGCCCTCTTGTATGTTAGGCAAGCACTCTACTTCTGAGTGACACTCCCAGCCCTCAGAAGTTGTTTTTAAAAAGGATTCTCTCTCTCTCTCTCTCTCTCTCTCTCTCTCTCTCTCTCTCTCTCTCTCTCTCTCTCCCTTCTCTCTCTCTCATATAGGAGGCCAGAAAAGGGTGTCAGAATAAGGTGTCAGATTCCCTGCTCTGGACTTATAGGTGGTTGGGAACCACCTGATATGAATTCTGGAAACTTAAGTTATCCTCTGAAAGAGGAGCAAGTGCCCTTAACCACTGAGCCAGCTCTCCAACCTGAAAGTTGTCTTTAAAAAAATTTTATGTGTGTATGTGTGGTGTATGCATATGTGTGTGTTTATGTGTGTGCATGACACATGTACAAGGCCAGATTTCAATGTCTTCCTCTATTTCATTCCTCTTATTTTATTTGTTATTATTTTTTGAGTCAGGGTCTCTTACTGAATGTGGAGCTCCCTGATTTAGCAAGATTAGCTAGCCAGTGAGTTCCAGGGATCTTCTGTTTTTGTTCCCCTAGTACTGGGATTACAGACATGCTCCACCATGCTTGCATAGCTTTTTACGTGCATTCTAGGGATCCTGATTCAGGTCCTCATGCTTTCATGGCATGCCCTTTACTGATGGAACCATCTTTCCAGTCCCTTGTTTTATCTTTGAGACAGGTTCTTGTGTCATGTAGCCCATACTGGCTTCAAAGTTCCTATGTAGCTGAGGCTTACCTTAACTTTTTTTTTTTTTTTTTTTTTTTTTTTCCGAGACAGGTCTATAGCCAAGTCTGGCCTTGTTATGTAGTGACCTTGAACTCCTGATTTTCCTGTTTCTACCTCCTAAACGATGGGATTACAGGCATGCATCATCAAGCTGGGTTTATCTGGTGCTGGGGATTGAACCCAGGATCTCACATATGCCAGTCAACTGCTCTCCCGACTGAGCCCCATAAATTGTCTTTTGAAAAGTATCTTCAGAGGTCTATAAGTAGATCTGTCCAGCTAGGAGTAGGCAGCATGAGTGGATTCCCATGTGTTGCTAACACTCCTGTGCCTTAAGCATGTCCTCATTTGGGTGAGGGGGCTGAGGTCTGCTGTGCCTAGTTGCCAATGAAGGCAGGCCTACCCTTCATGGGGAGAACCTTCCAGGAGGCCATCTGACTGCTACCGTCCAACCTGGGCAGGGTCTTTTCCTGGCCTCTGATGTTCAGCAGCTGCGACAGGCGATTGAGGAATGTAAACAGGTGATTCTGGAGCTTCCTGAGCAGTCAGAGAAACAGAAAGATGCTGTGGTGAGGCTCATTCATCTCCGGCTGAAGCTTCAGGAGCTGAAGGTAGGTCTTGGCCTGCTCCACCACAGAGGTGCTTGGAGCATGGTTGCCACTGTGGGTGGCAGGAGGATAGGGCATCCTTTGGCTCCTTCCAGAGGGTGGGTCTTCTCTGTGCTCTGAGGGACAGAAAGTACCCTGAAAAGCAGAGTGAAAGATGGTACCATTACCCTATGCGCAGGCTACTTATTTCCCCATTAGAACAGCATCTCTTGGTTACCAGGGACTGAAACCTAACCTTAAGGAGTTTAAAGAGAAAGCAAGTATTTTCTTATTAAACAGCTGGAAGATCCTCTAACAATGTCAGGAATCCTGCACTCTTTGCTCTGTTTTATGTTTGATCCACCCTCAGGTAGGTGCTCTTTGAGGTGGCAGAGATGGTCTCAGCATTGCCACTTGTCTTTCCAAAAATTTACCTTTTTCAGTGGGGATAGCAAGCCAGACATGACTGATTGATTGGTCAGGCCTGGGTCATAGCTTAGGAAGCACTCACAGTGACTGGCTAGTCCTGGATTATGTGCTTATTCCTGACATAGTCATAGCCACTTGGTTAGTTTTAGGTCATATAACCACTCAGTAAAACAAGCTGGTTGGAATTATTCTTCTTTTTGCTGTATGACCTAGTAGAGGTGATTACATGAAGGTATTAACAGACAGAGGGAGCAGATTCTAGAGTCCAAGACCCACAGAAGTTCAGCATGAAGTCCTGACTCTGATTTTTGACTTGGCTGCTACTGTGTCCATTATACTGCCCTTGAACCCCTAGGAATTTAGACTGGATTATTCGTTAGGAAATAAGTAGAGATGTAAAAACAAAACAAAAAACATATCCCAAGACACTATAGTTTAAAAGAGATAGATGTGTAATTTTCCTCATGAAAGCAAACTCCAGGGTCCAGAGCCTGTATGACAATAGTCATTGGAACCCCAGGTCATCCTTTCTGTTGCTTTGCCAGACACTGGGGGAAGGGTCCAAAGTCACCCCACTGCACATCTTAGTCTACACCCAACACCACAAGGCAAGAGCAGAGGCTACACCACTTCTGTTCCCAGGCCCTTGAACCTTGCAGCACCTGGCTTCCAGGGGCTGGGGAAAGTTGTATGTGGTCTTGGTGATGATCGTCTGCAAAAGAGAGAAGGGAAATATGCATTAGGCTGAAACTCACAACCTCTGCTATAAGTGGTTCCTAGAAGGCATATATTGAGGAGCTTGGGTGAAGGGAAGGAGCTACAGTCTAGCTCACCTATGACTTTTCCATTTGCTCTCCCCCTGAAGGACCCCAATGAGGAGGAGCCCAATATCCGTGTTCTCCTGGAGCACCGATTCTATAAGGAGAAGAGCAAGAGTGTCAAGCAAACCTGTGACAAATGCAATACCATCATCTGGGGCCTCATTCAGACCTGGTACACTTGCACAGGTGGGCCAAGACCAAGCCTTACTTCTATATAAGCTCTACATCCAGACATGGGTAATATTCCAGTGATTTACCTATAGTGTACAATCAACCAAGCCCTGCTGTGTACCGAGACACAAGGACTGGAGACAAACATGCCCTCTTTACTGGCCTTGCGCCTAGATTTGAGCTGTTTAGTATGGTAGTGATGAACCACTGAAATTTAAATCCAAATGAGTTGACTATATAGTTCAGTTGTACTCTGCACATTACAGATACTTGGTAGCCACACAAGTCTGGTGGCTACCATATTGGATAGTACAGAGAGAACATTATACCATTCTGTATGATGATTCAGATTAGGAAATGACATGGTATGTGAGATAGTCATAGCAAAGAAAATGGAAAGGGAATAGTGTTTTGCAGGTACAATGGTAATTTAGGGTAGAATGAAAAAGCCCCATGTGACATTTAAGGAAATGCTTGGCAGTCAGGGAGCAAGCTAGGATTATATCTAGGGAAGAAGGTTGTGATATAGGGGAATAATACATGGAAAGGCCCATGGTTGGTGTCTCCAGTGCCTTTGAGGAAAAACACTTGTGGCTAGAGTACCATGTCCAAGGGAAGGCATGATAAAAGTGCATTCCGAGGTGACCACATTCTGGATGTGCAGTGAGGATCATAGGTGGATGCTAGATACTTAGACTCTGGCTGCTCAGTTGAGTTGGAAGAAATAGATAAGTGGCTCTGATGAGGTGTTGAATGAGAAGTGGCTGGGATCATTGCTGGCTGCAGATTTGGTAGGGCAGCATAGGATATAAGTGAGGAGTCAGGATGACTCATGATGGAGACTCAGCACTGGAAGAGTAGAGTCACTGAAATGTGAAGTGGGAAATGAAAGAAAAGGATTGAGATATGAGAGGAAACTCCATTGACCAGCTTAGGTTTGATGGGTGCTAATGGTAGGCTGACTCCAGATACAAGTCTAAAGTTGAGAGGCAAGGCTTTGGGTATAGAGACCTGAGTATCTTTGAGATGCTGAGCCCTGCAGTAATGCTAGGAGGAAGTCTTGGGTTGATGTGGTCACTCTGAGGAAGCTGATGTGGTGTATGTGGAGTTCAGCTGAAGATCATCCTGGCCTGTGTGACCCACACTACTGCTTTTGAGACATATGAGTCTTTCCCCACTACAGGGTGTTATTACCGCTGTCACAGCAAATGCCTGAACCTCATCTCCAAGCCTTGTGTGAGCTCCAAGGTTAGCCACCAAGCCGAATATGAGCTGAACATCTGCCCTGAGACTGGGCTGGATAGCCAGGACTACCGCTGTGCTGAGTGCCGTGCTCCTATCTCTCTGCGTGAGTGAAGGATGGGGAGCAGGGAAAGAACAGTGGCAGAGTGTTTGGAAGGTGTGTGAGAAGGCTACACTACAGCAGATGAGTAAGGGACTGGGGACAGGACAGTGACAAGGGAAAGTTACTGGCATTCATTCAATTCCCATAGGAACACACAGGTTCTAGCTGTTCCATGACTTGCCAAGGTCACTCGGGCTGATCTCTGAGCTCTGACTATGTGTATCTCTATGTTACCACTGTCACAGAGGGCCCACGAAGACAAGGAATAGAAAAACATCAGTGGTGCTGGGGATGTGGTTCAGTGGTAAAATGCTTACTTAGCACAGATGAGGCCTTAGGTTCCATCTCAAATCTGCAAAAGAAAAGAAATGAAACCCATATAACATCAGCCACATTCTAGAGATGGGAATATTAACTAACATTTATTTGTAAGGTCTCTTCAGCAGTTGTGTCTCACTACCTTATTGCTGTCTCATTTTGCTGGTGAGTAGACAGGGTATTAAGACACTGGGATGGCCCTAGGGCCCCAAGATTAAAAGGTGCTGAGTCAGGTCTGAAGGATAGGGCCCTTGACTCAGCTTCTTGTTTCATATAGCCTTGATGAGGGAGGATGGATCAACCATATGGTATCCTTGAGCAAGTGAGGCAGACCTTAACTCCTAATAGTCGCCCTGACCTTATAACTACTTGGCCCCAACAGGAGGTGTGCCTAGTGAGGCCCGGCAGTGTGACTACACTGGCCAGTACTACTGCAGCCACTGCCACTGGAATGACCTGGCTGTCATCCCTGCTCGAGTAGTACACAACTGGGACTTTGAGCCTCGCAAGGTTGGGATTTAGAGATGTGGTTGGAGGTGGGGGTTGTAAGGGAGGGAGAGTGAGTGAGCAGGGAGAAGGTGGGCAAGTTCTGATCCCACCAGCCCCACCTCTGCAAGCTACTCACTCAGCTACCCTGTAGGTGTCTCGCTGCAGCATGCGCTACCTGGCGCTGATGGTATCACGGCCAGTGCTCCGGCTCAGAGAGATCAACCCTCTCCTGTTTAACTATGTGGAAGAGCTGGTGGAGATCCGGGTGAGATTGAGGTGCTTGTGAGGGGTGGGATGGACTTCCTCTGAGTAGAGGAAATATACTACTTTCACAGGGCCCCTTGGCTATCCTTTGGATTAAAAGTGTTAACAGCCATGTCTAGCAGCAATCATACCTGATTATAGAAGTGATATTAAATTTTCTAGTAGCTGCTGAAAAAGTAGAACCCAGGTGATGGCTATTTTCTATAATATTAGCATTAGAGAGCTGAGGGAGGAAGATAACTAGTTTGAGGTTAGCCTATGCTACATAGTGAGAGCCTGTCAGAGAGAGAAAGAGAGAGATTAATTTTAATTCTATCATCTGTCTCCCTATCTATCATCTTTTTATCTGTCTATCTATCATCTATTCATATCTATCATCATCTATCCTGAAAGATTAATTTTAATTCTATCATCTCTCTCCCTCTCTCATCCTATCTATCTATCATATATTATCTATCGTCTATATATCTATCATCTATATCATCTAACTATCATCATCTATCATTTATCTACCTATCAATCAATCATCTATCTGTTTATCTACCTCCTACCTGGCTAGGGATACAACTCAGTTGTTAAGAGTGCTTTTCTACATGTTGGGTTTGATTCCTAGCATTATATAAACCTGGCAGGATGGCACATATAGCTCTGACTGTCCTCAAACATGATTTATAGCTGATGCTGGCCTTGAAATTCTGATCCTCCTACCTCTAACTCAAGTGTTGGGATTGCAAGTAGGCATTGCCACACTTAGCAAATATATTTTATTTAGCCCAATATAGTAAAAAATTATTGTAATATGCAATCAATATACAAAATTGTTGAGATATTTTATTCTATTATTTTGTACTTGACTTTGAATTCTAGTATGTACCCTATACTTACAGCAGTCTTAGTTCAGACCAGACATTTTCAGCAGCTTTATCTGGCTATTGGCCACTTTTATCCAGGACAATCAAGGCTAAAGCGAAAAGATGCCATAGTTCAGGCATGAGCTGATGACATTTTAGGCAAGATAGTAGAAAGGGGTTAGATTCCAGGTTACAGGGGAGGAGACTGAGGCAGAGCAGAGTGAGTAGTTAAGGCCAAGGGACTAATGATGGATGTGGGATCTGCCTAGGAATTTGGCTTAGTGTGTTAGATGTGACCCAGTGCTGCCCTGAGGCAGTAGGACAAATTGTTGCTTGCCTGTGGGACTGGGCTAAGTAACATGAATGAGCAATCTCAAGAACCATGTTTAATGAACCTCAGGGTCTTATGTAGCCCAGAAGCTGTGATTTGCACTTGAGCTTGGGTAGAGCATTCATGTGAAACCACCTTGGAAACTGGAGGGTACTTTCCCCAAGCTTTATTGATTCTGCCATCACCCAGAATATAAGGAGAAACTACCTGTGAGTGTGGCCCCTATGAAGCCAGAGCAGAACCAGCCCTTCAGCCTTACAGAAACAGCTATGGTATTAACAATGTACCATGGTTAAGGAGCCCTGCTGCCTGTGTCCACAGAAGCTGCGCCAGGACATCTTACTTATGAAGCCATACTTCATCACCTGCAAAGAGGCTATGGAGGCACGACTGCTGCTGCAGGTCAGATTGCCAGAGGGACAGGCCCCAGAGAGCAGGGGTGATGGGATACTTCATGCTCAGAACTTTTCAGATAACTTCCTAGCTATATATATTTTGGTTATCTCAGTCTTCCAAGTGTTCTGGGAGTACCAGGTCTATGATAAATTATCAAATACTCCACCACGAAAGTGCTCTCTGATGATCTTAGTTTGGGAAACTAAAATAAGTCATTATTTATTTTCTTCACCCTTCGTGGAGGTAGTCTTAGCTCAGCCTCCTTAGGTTGGATGAACAAAACTCAAGTTTTAAAAAATTAATTAATTTTTATTTTATGTGAATGAGTGTTTTGACTGCATGAATGTAAATGTATGCATGCAGTCCCCACAGAGACCAGAAGAGTGTGTCAAAGCCCCTGGAGCTGGAGTTAAGAATGGTTGCTAGCTGCCGTGTGGGTGCTGGGAACCAAACCTGGGTCCTTTACAAGAGCAGCCAGTATTCCTAACTACTGAGACATCTCTCCAGCCCAGACCCTAAGCTCATTTTAAGGCTCACCTATTGCTTTGTTCAATAAATATTCTCAAACGCTGTGGGTAGGGAGTGGGAGACTCTTGCCCTGCATTTGGAGTCACAGCTGCTGGGTCTTGGCAGCTCCAGGATCGGCAGCATTTTGTGGAGAATGATGAGATGTACTCCATTCAGGACCTCTTAGATGTGCACATGGGCCGCCTCAGCTGCTCACTCACTGAGATCCACACACTCTTCGCCAAGCACATCAAGCTGGACTGTGAGGTGGGTGATCAGGGCCTTATCTAGAGGAGACCCCTAGCTGTTATGCCCCCAAGTCCCGAGACCCAGGATTGACCAGTGCATCCCTGGCCTGAGCTGGCACTTACTTCCCCATGTTGTTTCCCTTCCCAACAGCGGTGCCAAGCCAAGGGGTTCGTGTGTGAACTCTGCAGAGAAGGTGACGTGCTATTCCCGTTTGACAGCCACACATCTGTGTGCACTGACTGTTCGGCTGTCTTCCACAGGTGGGTATGGCCTATACCTAATCTTCAGAGTAGATTCTGAAGTTCCTTGTTACTTTGTAAGCAGAATGCCTTCCCTTGTCTTTTAGCTGCAGCTACTGAACACTGTTGCCAGTAAGAGAGAGGGAGACAGACATTTGGACTTTTGCTATCTGGTCTTCAGAGTCCTTTGCTGGAGTTAGGCCCCAATGTCTATGTCTAAATTAAAAGTTCCATTAAGGAACTTAGAGTGTAGCCTAGCATGAATGAAACCATGGTTTTGATCCCTAGCACTGCATAAAACTAGGCATAGTGGTACAAGCCTGTAATATCAGTCCTTGGCAGGCAGAAAGATCAGAAATTCATTCATCCTACATAGGAAGTTTGAAGCCAGCTTGGACTATAAGAGATCTTGACTAAAAACAAGCAAACAAACATAAAAAAAAAAAAAAAAAAAAAAATCTTCCTTGCAGCTGGAGAGATGGCTCCATGGTAAAGAGCACCTGCTGCTCTTACAGGGGACTGGAGTTCAGGTCCCAGCACTCATACTAGGCAGCTCACAATAACTACAACTCTAGGGGATCCGATGCCCTGTTCTGGTCACACACACACACACGCATGCACACATTTTTTTTTTAAAGTTCCATTAGGAATGAACACCTGGGCTGGGCCACTGCAGCCTAAAATATCCTAGACTGGCCTCTGAAGTCCTGCTGGCCCTGACTTGCTCACAGAGCTCACTCACTACTTTGCTTGGCATCTGTACAGAAGTCACTTTTGCTGGGTCAGTATAGGCCAGATGTACCCAAACCCTCTTGCTCTTGGCATTTTTAGTGGCTCAGTAAGTATTTCAGTAGGCCAAAAGAAATATCAAACACTTGTTTATTAAGTACTTATGCTTAGACACTGTTATAAAGATTTATATCCTAAGAATTCAGTGGCTGTTTGGAAAAAAAAATACATACATTAGAAGAAAAACATTTAAATTTCTCTGCAATAAGCACAATATTTTGCTAATGATATGTGTGCACCTGTTTGGTCTTGGAACTGGATAGAACTCCTTCCCTCATTTCTTTCCACACTGGTTTTTGCTTGGCATTTGCACTTTATCATAGTGACTGCCAAAATCCTAGTTCTTCAAAACTAGATTATTATAAAAAAGGGCTATGACAATAATTCATGTTAAAACTATGAACTCTTTTGAGCTAGTAATTTGTGTAGTGTGTGACAGATGTCAAATACAGTTCTCTTCAAAAAGTTAAAAGAGAAAGTCAGATGTGGTGGCTCACGCCTTTGATCCCAGCATTTAGGAGGCAGAGGCAGGTGGATCTCTGTTCAAGGTCAGCCTGGTCTACATAGCGGAGTTCCAGGCCAGCTGAGTCTATAGGGAGACCTTGTTTCAAAACAAAACAAAACACCCCAAAAATAAATAAAATAAAAATGAAAGCGGCTGTAGAAAAAAAAAAAAAAAAAAAGAACGTAGACAAAAATGACAAAAGAGTCTATAGAGCCCTGGTGTGCCTTGACACCCCATTTGGGAACCCTGGGTGAAGGCTTCGTATTAGTAATAAGTGATGATAATAACTAAGTAAGTAAGAGCTCAGGGGTGCAGCAAGATGGCTCAGTAGGTAAAAGTGCTTATCACCAAGCCTGATGACCTAAGTTCCATTCCTGGAACCCATATGGTAGAAGGAGAGAACCAGCTCTAGCAAGTTGTCCTCTGATTTCTATTGTGTTGTGGCATGCATAAAGTAAACAAACAGACAAACAAATACATAACTAGCTTAGAGCCTGGATGTGGTTTCTAGGAGCCTGACCCTTTAGCAAAGTCTGGCACCTACATACTAGGCTTTGTAGTCAAGCATATAAGGATACATATCCTTCTCTATATGGTTCTGAACATCTGTGAGCCTGATTGCCTATTTGCAGAAGGGTAAGCTAGCCTAGGAGTCAGTAGAATTTAATGTGCAGAACCTAGCCTGTCTTTCTACCATCAGGGACTGCTACTACGACAACTCAACTACATGCCCCAAATGTGCCCGACTCAACTTGAGGAAACAATCACTCTTTCAGGAGCCTGACCTGGATGTGGATGCTTAGAACACTGGAGGAAAGCACCAGGCACCATATTTGCCCCTCTGGCTCTTACCCTGCTGGCATTACTAGCCAGGTGTTCACTCTACTCTGGAGATTCCTGGTTGCATCTTCTGGGCCTCTTCACCTCCTTCTGAGCCAGAAGCAGGTGACTAGTGCCCACCAGGACCCTCATTCCCCAGGTTCTTGCTGGAACTTTGAGGGTCTATACTTGGCTGTTAACTTCTTCTGTAAGGGGTCAGGATGATGCTTCTGTTCAACAGTAGGACTCACTGGGTGTGATCCCCTGGAGAGTGGGGGAGTCACTCTCATATGGCAGAGTCCTCTAGACCTTTACAGTCAACCCTTCTGGGCCTTTGAGATGGCCCTGCTCCCGTCCAGACTACTCTGGCAACTGGTCAGACTGAGACTCTCAGAGGCTTCAGAGGCCTGGCTAATGAGACCAGAGGATGCCTCTCACCTGAGTTTTATCTCTTCCATGGACAGTGTGAGTGCTCCCTGAAGACTCTCATCCCTCCTAGCACCTTGTCTCTTTAGAGGCCTCAGGTTGTTCCTAACTGGGGCTGTTCACAATGCTGTCCCATGGACCTGCCTCAGTATCCTTCATCCTCTTTAGTATGTCAGTCCTGTGTATTTCCCTACCCTTTTTGTATAATAGGGAGGAAAGAGGGGCTGTAGAAGTTTTCTTGACTAATATACCTGCTCTTGCCTATCCCACTTTATCCTGGTGCTCTGAGCTGGACAGCTGAGGACTCTGCCTAAGGAGGATGTCTCCGCCTCTATTTGCATAGCTTTGAGTTATTTGAGGAAGTTCCAGGTCAAGCAAGTGGGTCAGTTAGAGTTGCCCTATGTGGCATTTTGGGGACCTAATTTGCCCCTGGAGGTCTGTCTTGTTGCTGAAGTGCCCTGCTTAAAGATGACTAGTAAGTGACTTTTTGTTTGGAAGCCCGAGGCCAAGAGCTAGTAATATTTGCTTGAGGGAGCCCTGAACAGAAGGCCTGCAGCCCATGCAAGAAGATCCAGGCTTTAAAGGTGGACAAGACAGGTCTTCACTTGAGGCACACTCCATCTCCATGCTTCTACCCCACAGATCCTGTGGTTGAGGACGTATGGAGTAGAGAGGATCTCAGGATATGTTTTCTGTCTTTCTTCCCTGGGAAGCAGGGGTCACTTGCATCTGTCCATTTTCCTTGCCTATGTATTGCTGTTGTTGACACACACACACAGGTAGTAAGAAGAAGGCAGAGCGTGTCACAGCTTATGTGTCTCCTATTTGACGATGTTCAAGAAGGGACAGCTCCATCAACAAGATACAGCTTAGCTTGCTGGCCCATTTCAATGGTGGATGGATATCTGACCACCTCCTCCTTGCTCTTCTGCACTACTTTTGCTTTCTTTTCTGTTTCAATTTTCCCATCTGGAAAATAGGGACAGTGTAATGGACCAACTTCCATTTTCCTATATTCCAAGTCTGTGTGTTTCTCACCACTGTATCACGTTCTATCATGTGGCTATTGGCCCTTCCTGAATCTCCTGTGTAACCAACATTACACTATTCTAGCTATAAATCAGTGTCTAAAGAAAATGTTACTAGTCTGGCATTTTTTGGGTAAAGGGTTGGTTCCCCTTTAATAATACTCCTCGACCTTCACCAATACTTCCTCTATCTTCTCCTTCTAAATGATACAGACTTTGGTAGAATCAGGTGTGGATCCTTCTGTGAGTCCACGGCATAGTAAAGAGGATCTAGATAGAAGCAGAAGCCCATTTGCATGGCTGACACCTTATGAACGAGAACAACCCAAAAGTGTCTTTCAGCGTGGGACCAGGCTGGCCTCAGAGAAGCCCAGTCACAACAATGCCACTGTCTCAGTCTCATTAAATATGTGCTGTCTAGAATGGTATGCAGTAAATCTTGGATAAAGCAGAGATAAAGTAGGTGACATACAAGCCAATTTCAAGTTTACCTTCTCTATTCCATTGGCTTGAGTGTGCTGTTGTTTTGGATGAAGTAATACTTATGGATTCATTGAGAGAAATATTTATGTTGGTGTCAGATAAGGTCTAGGCCTAATCTGACATATAGAAAAATGTTTAGTTTTTTTCTTCATTTGGATGAGATGGGATGCCCATGATGCCCCCTGGGGTTAGGTTTCTAGGAAGTATTTGACACTGTGCCTGGCATGCAGAAAAATGCTCTGTAACTGAAGCTGTGTCTCTCTGGAGCCCTTGACCATCTCATTTACTTAAGAAGTATAGAACTGAGGCTGGAGACATGGCCCAGTGGTTAAGAGCATTGGCTACTCTTGCAGAGGACCTGGGTTTGAATTCTAGCACCCACATGGCAATTAACAACCATTTCTAACTCCAGTTCCAGGGAATCTGCTGCCCTCTTCTGACCTCTGTGGGCATTGCATGACATGGGTGCACCTACCTACAAGCCTGCAATACACTCATACACATAAAATAAAAATATTTTTTAAAAAGAAAGTATAAAAGCACTGTGTTTCTTGTTATATAGCCTTCAGGTATACACATACACTTATGTTCCAATATTGTGTGTGTATTTTTCAGGGGATTTTTGAGTTAATACATTTCCTTCTGACTTCACATGGCCCAAGCTTTATCTCTCCTCTCTCTCTCCCTAATCTCCCTCCTCCCTCCCAATTTAAGTAGCCCCATTTTCCCCTTAATAATACCTGTCCCCTATTAGCCCCCCTCTTTTGAGTTCCTTCTTCCCATTGATCCCCATGGTTCCTTGTATCTCCTTCCCCCTCCCTTCCAAGCTGAACATCCCCATTTTCCCTATTTCCCCCTTGGTAACATCTGTTTCCTACTATCCTCCTCTCTGAGGCTCTTTCTTTCCCTTTGCCTCCATGGTTCTTTTTCATTTTCCTGGCTCCTGCTGTTACATCATGATATATACTCACATATAAGGGATTAGTGCTAAGATCTGCAAATGAAGGAGAAAATATCTCCAGAAATACCACAGACTATTGCTACAGCCCTTGATTGCCTTCCAGAACTTGAAGGTAAGACCCCATTTCTGAAGACAGGACATACTTTGGACACAAGACTTGGAACAGTGGAGCTAGAACTGACCTCAGTTCTAGAGGATACTATGCAAACTGCTAAGGGAGAAAAATCAATCAATGGCAGAACTCAGCTATAAAGCCTAATAACCACAACAACAACTGGCATAGCAAACTTTCTCTATTGGTGCAGTAGTGGCACTTTAGGGAGTAATCAATAAGTATCTAATTGGACCTAAAGAACTCTCACTGGGAGAAAACTCATGGGTGGCACTGTAAATATAGTTAAATACACATGGTTAGAGAGGTTATAGATCCTAGAAAAAAATCTAATTCATGTCTTCTCCAGACAGATGAAAATTTTTACTGTATGCTTAATATGGGTCCGTATATTTACAGACAAGTATACAACGCACCGCTTTCGTCAAAGAAGCTTCTTTTTGAAATAAATGGAGGCCATTACAGAATTCCACACCTGGTCACACACAGAGAATATATGTCTGCGAGATGCCCAGCCTTAAGTGACACATCTATAGTGGAACCTCTATACCTAAGGCTCATAGAACATAGCAGAATAGGGTGTAGAGAAAATAATACATCCTCCAACTCTCACTTCCTCATAAACAGAGTGCAATGCACACAGAAGGCCGCAATTGGTCAAGTTTAAGAGAATAAGAGATTGTAGAGTGAGTGTCCCTATACACCTACCTACCCATGGCTCAGAGACCACTGCAAAAAAGGAAGCAGAAAGATCGTAAGAGTCAGAGTACTTGCTCTTGGGAAGATAGGACCTATGGAATTCTGAAACATAATCACAATTTTAACTTGAATATCAAATTTCAGCTTTATGTATCCCATTTGTAAATTAGCAGGTGACATTTATTTCAACTGAAAATGAAGTTGCAAATATGCCCAAATATTACTGTGTTGGGTAGCTTTAGTGACAGTCCTGGGTTGCTGGAGCTTCAGTTGGGGAATTGTCTCCATTGAACTGGCCTGTGGCTATGTCTCTGGTGTATTTTCTTGATTGTTGAGTGATGTGGGAGGGTCCAGACCACTGTGGGTGATGCCACCCCTCGAAAGGTTATGTATTGTATAAGAAAACAGGGTGAACATGGGCCAGGAGAGCAAGCCAGTAAGCAGCGTTCCTCCATGGCCTGTGCTTCAGTTCCTGCCCTGGACTCTAAGTGGTGAACTGTGACCTTGGAGATGTAAGCTAAATAAACTGTTTTATCCCCTAATTGCTATTGGTCAGACTGTTTTGTCACAGCAATTGGAAGTAAAGTAGAACAATTTCCCAGAAATCTTCAAACATTAAAAAATTATTCTATCAAATTGAAAAGCAAGGCTACCTGTTCTTGCAATTCATCATTTAGCCACATTTATTCATCCATGTTCAGTCAATGTGCAGAAATGCATAAAATTTTTTGCCTTAATTTGAGCTTGCCATGATTTGAGTTTCATTTGGGACAGTTATAATTGGAAACATTGTATTGACAAACTGAATATCACCTGGACAATTTTTTTTAATATTTATTTTTATTTTGTGTGAGTGTTATGCTCATGTGTCATGCATTGCCCACACAGATGGATTTTTATTTAAAAATTTGATTACAATTTAGTGTTTTTCACCAACTTGGGGAGCAGAAACCTTTAGAGGTTTCATAATCTTTCGTTTAGTTGCTGGTTTTGTGGGGGTCTTAGCATGTGGTCTTCCTAGGCACCTGCTTAGCTTTTTTTGCTTGGCAGTCCTGATAGCTTGTTTTTGTTGAGTTTCCTAACTCAGTTTCTGATTCCTTTTGGCCATTATATTCAGCAAGAGATGCACCGATGATGGCTCATCGACTGTGTATCAGTTTCTTTTTAAAATTTCTTCTTTTCATTTACAAAATTATTTGAGTGTTTTATCTGCATGTATATAAATACACCTGTGTTGTGCAATGCTCATGGAGGCCAGAAAAGGGTGTCGGATCCTCTGGAATTACAGATGGGTGTTAGCTACCATGTGGGTGCTGAACATCTTCACCCTCCTCCTTACATGCTGCCTGTTCCCATTCCAGTTCCATTAGTTCCTAATTTGAGGTCTTTCTTTTTCCTTCCTTCCTTCTTTCCCCCCTCTGTCTCTCTCTTCATGCTGGGATTAAAGGCATGTGACACCATACCTAACCCTTGAGAAGACTGAAATCAACTGGTCCACATTAGCCTCTACAACCTCTTCCAAATGCCACATTTTTACAAGGCACACAATATTTTGTTGAAAGATGTGCAATATTATCTGTTTGGGAAAAACTGTGGTACTGTACACACTCTAGTCAAATCTTTTACTGCTGTTCACAACTGCTTTGAGCGGTTTCAAAGTTACATGAATATTGCCCACAGCATCCATGTTGTAGTTCCTCCAAAACTCCCCGATCATACCTCTCTCTTTACCATCTGTTTTTTAAAAAATATACTTTATTATTTTTATGTTTATAAGTGTATTGCCTGCATGGATGTAAGTACACCTGTGTCATGTAATGCCTATGGTCAGAAGAGGGTGTCAGATCCCCTAGAAATGGAGTTACAGGTGGTTGTTAGCCACCATGTAGATGCTGGGAACCAAACTTGGGTCCTCTGTAAGAGCAGCCAGTGCTCTGAACCACTAAGCCATTTCTCCAGTCCTGTCTTCACCCTCTGTTGCTTCTAAGATGCACTTAAAAGTCCTTTTTGGGTAACGAATTTTGAATACTGAACTACCTCTTGGATCATGGGCTGGATGGAGTCTGCTGTTGTTATGAAGATACTGTATTAAACATCAAAAAATGACCAAGTTTACTAGGTGATATGGTGCACTGTCTAGAATGAGCAGTGTTTTTGGTGAGATTACCCTGCATATATTAGTTTTGAATAGCAGGGCAAAAAAATGTATGTGAGTCATTCATGAAAGATGCCTCTGGTGGCCCAAGCCTTTTGAGTGCCAAATCACAGGCAAATTGGGCTTTGAGTACCTCTTCAAAGCCTTGGAGGTTTCTAAGTGGTACACTAGTAAGGACTTCAACTTACCATTTCCCCAAAGGAGCAACATCAAAGATCTTTGGATGATTTAAACTTTGGTTTACATTTTGCAGATAGAAAAGTTCTTTCAGGCATTCTCTTCCAGTACAGCCCTCATTTATATTTACATTAAAAACCTGTTAGGGATATATTTACCTCCTTCAATGGTATTTTTAAGTATTTTTGGACATAAATCCCTGTTGCTGGGAACCATGCTGTTCACCATGAAGTGACACAAACAGTGGTGTTCCTTGAATCTCGCAAACCACCCTTTCCATGTGCTAATTTTTTTCCATTTGAGAAGGTTCTCTTTGTTCATGCTGTAAAGTCATTGTATTTTTAGCTTTCTTCTGAATGATGCTTGATGCTTAGGGACATATTTTCCTGGCTTAGGTCTTCAAGCCACATGCTCAACAATTACTCCATGATCTCCATTATGGCACTTCGACAGCATGTCAACTAAGAAGCTTTCAAGGGAGTATCTATTTTTGAAAACGCCTTTTTTTTTAAAAATTATCTCAGATGGTTGCCACTGTAGACACAGCACGAGGCCAAAGGCCTTTGAAATTTGACTAAGTTTTTCACTCACTTTGAACTGTCCTAACAACCTCGTAATTTGATGTGGAGAGTAATTCCTTCTGTCTCCTTTTGGCAGGCATTATGGATGACAAAAGCATCTGGGGCCTTTTCCCAGGCATTTCAGCCTGTGAAATGTAATAAAGTCAGAGCAGCCTCTCTGCCAACTTATGCTACTTTGAAGAACTTGTGTGCACACAGATGGTCTCGATGGAGTGTATCCAGCTCCACTGTACAGAACAGGAAGATCCATTCTCCACTCACAGGTGGGTCACACAGGAAGGCCTTCTTGGTGCCAAGAGTCCAAATTTCTAATCAGCACTACTGCAGGCACATCAAAAATAGCAAGGCTCCATAAAACAACTAGCCAAACAATAAAAAGCAAACCAAGAGCCAGGTGTGGTGGCACATGCCTTTAATCCCAGCACTTTGGTAGGCAGAGGCAGGTAGATCTCTGTGAGGTAGCCACACTGTGGAGACAGTGAGTTCCAGGCCAGCTGGGACTACAGGGAGACTCTGTCACAAAAATACAAACCAAGGGCTAGAGAGATGGCTCAGCGTTTAAGAGCATTGACTCCCATTGCAGAGGACCCAGGTTCTAGTCCCAGCACCCATATGGCGGCTAATAATCGCCTGTAATTCCAGTTCCAGGGAGTTCGACCCTCTCTTCTGGCCTCCGCAGTCATTGCCTGACAAGGGTGCACCCCAGTAGATGCAGGCAACACACTCATACACATAGAATAATACAAACCAAACCAACCCAACCCAACCCTAACCAACCAACCAAAAAAGGTCCACGGGAGGGAACAGAGCGGCAAGACGCATACCAAACAGTTCCTTGCAGATAAGATGTTATCTAAGTTTAGATCAGATGAAGAAATCCCCTTGAGGGCAGGCATAAAGGCTGAGTTTTGTGAGTTATTTCTCAAAAAGCACCCCACCTGGACCGTAGGTGACAAGGAAGATGTTCTCTTTTTAAAAAGTCTGTGGGCTGGAAAGCTGATTCAGCGGGTAAGAGCACTAGTTGCTCTCGCCGAGGACCTGCACGGACAAGGTAGTTAACAGCTGACTGTAACCCCAGTATCAAGGGTACTCTTACATATATGCAGGCAAAACACCGATACACGTAAAATAATTTATTAAGAATAAGTCTAAAGGCGTTGACTATGAACGTGGCGCCTGGGCTAAGTCGGCTGTTGGGCAGCGAAAAGCAGCAGATCCGACCTTAAATAGTCAGGCAACGAAGTGGACAGCTAAGCGGCCGAGCCAATGCTGCGCACCGCGCGTACCCGGACGTGGCGCACTATGACCTGTCCGCTGCGCTTGCGCGCCCTCAGGCCACGCGAGGTCGGGGGCGGGGAATGTTACATCGACTGGTGGCTGCGGCCGGCAGTCGGGCCGTGGCTTGTCCGCTTTCCGTATTGTGGCGATGTGGCGCCGGTGCAGGAAGCGGCGGGACGGCCTGGACCAGCCTGAGAGCCCTTGGAACTGCTCAGCAGGTGAGCCGGAAAGCGCTGCCCACAGGTTCCGGACGGCCCGGGGGGTAGGGCCGTGTGGGAGCTCACGGTAACGTCATCCGCCTGCGCCGGCAATGTCGGGAGTAGCCACTTCCTGATTTCCGCAGATGAGGGAGGTGCCTGAGGGTGGCTGTTTCTTGTATGCTTGCGCCTTAGTCTCTTTTATGGATCTCGCTACCTCTTCGTCCTCTACTTCTAGGATGCGTTCTTGCACCCTGTCTTCCAGACTAAGCCGGAAGCTGAGCATGAGCCTTCTTCCTTTTCAGAGGGGTTGGGCGGGAGAGAGAGAGAGAGAGAGAGAGAGAGAGAGAGAGAGAGAGAGAGAGAGAGATTTTGAGGGATTAGCGAGCCCTGTTTCCTCTAGGTAGCAATGATACCTCTGCTTTACCTGCAGACTTACTTTTCGAGCCAGATAGGATAATGGGTGTGGAAGAGTTTTGTAAACGGTTCCAGTTGTCTTTATTCAGCGGACTTTCCTGGCGCCCCAGTGACACGCTATTTCACTCATGTCTTATGCCTGACATTGCTTTAACCTTGTTTTTTTTCCCTTGAGATGTTGTGTAAGAATCGAACCTAGGGGTTTGGACATGCTGGCAAGGGCTCTACACTGTTGTAGGGAAATATGGGGGGGGGGGGGAGATGAAGGAAACCAACCTTCTACAGAGCAAGTAGATTTATTAGAGAATAAAACTGAGAGGGCACCCAGCCCACGGCCCGGAATTCAGAGGAGAGCACAACCTCTCTGAGTTTTGATATATATTTTTTTCTCTCTTCATGAGGAGGAAGGGGTTGGGGCTGAGGTCTTGTCATTCCTAGCAGTTGGAGAGTGGGTTTCCCCATTACGGGGAGGGTCAGTTATGCGGAACCCCAGTCCAGGGAGTCCCCTATGACTAGGATTGAGTCTCATCACAGGAGCCAGTTGGGAGTGGGTTGCTGCTTTCTGGGATGGTAGTCAGAGGGTGGTGACCTTGCAAGAAGCATTCAGGACCTAGTATTTCTCCATCATCCCTGACTCCTAAAGGAGTATAAATGGTTTTTTTGGGGAGGGTCTTGTTATTACATCTTTTCCTCTGACTGATGGGGTGAAGAGGATAGGGCATATCCTTCTGAGAGGAGGATGGTTTTTGTGGGGTTCTGAATGGTGGCTTGAAAACTTGCTGTGATCTGATTACTCAAGAATTTCTGTAATACACTCTACAGGCAAAGAAAACTCTTCTTTTGGGTTCTAGGTGTCCCCTGAGGTCTATGCCAGTGAGTAGTTGGAGCACCTGTTCATACCTAAAGAAAGTGGCTAAGAAGACCATGATTAGAGGCTGAAGGACTGAGGAAATCAATAGGAAAGGGTGTTCCATGGGTGCTCATAGAGGAAGAGTTGTGTGCTGGCCATTTTAAGAGCAGGAGGTTTGGAGGACACAGAGGTTGTTATTAAGAGTAGAAGTAGTCATTATGCCATGTAGTAGGAGTAAAATAGAGGGGAGCATCCTGAATGCTTCTTGCATGGTCACCACACTCTGGTTACCTTCCCAGAAAGCAGCAGCCCACCCCCAACTAGCTCCTCTGCTATGCCTCAATCCCAATCACAGGGGACCTCCTGGACTGGAGTCCTGTATGACTGACTCTCTTCATAATAGGGAAGCCTACCCTGCACCTCCTGGAGATGACATAACCTCAGCATCAAACCCCTCTGCTAACCCTGAAAGGAGGAAATTATGAAAATGTTGAGTCTATAAGGGAGATTGTGCTCTCCTCCAGATCCTGGGCTGTGTGTCTGTGTTGGGTTTATCTAATAAATCTTTTTGCCCTGTAGAACCTCACAAGGCCGATTTCCCTTCGTCTCCTTCCTGTGTTCCTTTTCTTAAAACTATACTGCATACGCAGTCTACTGTGACCCTCTTTAATGGAGAAGGAAACATGAATATTCCATATTTTATTACTAGTATTTTATCTTTTTTGAGACGGTCTCTCTGTAGCTCCAGCTGGTCTGGAAATTGCTATGTAGACCAAGCTGGGCTCCGCTTACAGAGGTCCTCCTGCCTTGGTGCTGAGGTGAAAATGGTATGCCATGACTCTCAGCTAGCTTTATTTATTTATTTTTAATAATTTTTTTTGTCTTTATGTGCCAGGCAGGTAAAATAGCAACTGCCTTGAGGAAGATCCAGTTGGTATATTTTGTTATAATATTGAGAAGGGTTTAGTGAAACATTAAAGTCAGAGAAGGTGCAGTACTTTGTAAGGTCTGGTTGTGTCTGCAATATGTATCTGTGACATATGGAGTGGGGTGTGTTTCCACTAGAAAGAGACCTTGATGTGCCACATTCATGTCTTGGCTTTGCATGTGCACAGACTAGGGTATGAAGCGTCCCTGCTGTGAGCTGAGTCTAGACTAGGCACCAAACTCTAGGAAGGTATTAGAAGTCTAAGTCTCAATATTTCCATCTGCAGTGAGAACCAGGTCTAACTTGATGCTCCTAACCTAATTAGAAATGGACTAATCATGAATCGAAACAGTGGAATTGGATGCTATTTCAAGTTTTGATTTCATGAAGATCATACTTGGTACCTCTAGAGTTGTAGGTCACCCGTTGTAGGTCACTGAGAGCTATGGAGCAACCTGTGCCAGTGCTGCCACCTTCTTGGTATATTCCTGGAGAAGTTCTGGAAGGGTTGGAAACCAGAATTCTCATCATTCACTGTGGATATTACTTGTCTTATTCATACTAGTTTTGCTATATGGTGTAGTCCAGCCTCAAACTCATGATCTTCCTGCTTCGGCCAGTGCTGGAATTATAGATGTGTGCCACTATACCTTGTATAGATATCTTAATTTCTTATTTTTTTCTCTTCACTGGGGATGATAACACTTTCTCATGGTGGGTGATGAAGATCAAATGTGGGCATCCTGCCATTGCCGGGTAACAGCCACCTGATCTTTGTCTAGATCTCCTCTTGAACAACACCTTGGATTCCAAACCTACATTACGATAACATTGTCATTGTTATTTAGTCCATGTGGGATACTGTTCCTCTGATGCCAGGATGATCTGCTGCAACTGAGAGGCTTGCTGATGTCAGAGGCCTTCATCTTGTAGCCTGTACTTTTTGGTGTCATGTCTGTTGCTGTTAGCTTCTTTGTTAGCTTGCTTATTTGGATTTTCCTCAGATTTGAACATCTTTCTTATGGCTTACCGTACATTTTAGTTCACTGTGACTCTTAATAGGGTTATTTGAATAATTTTAGTAGATTAGCAAATTAATAATGGATTTATGTTGGGGGAATAGTTTACAGAGCCTGTCTCAACATATCTAAATTTACACAGATGTCATTATGTATGGGATGAATTTCATCATACCAAAAATTGCAGACATTCCAAAATCTTTGGTGTTTGTTTGTTTGTTTGGTTTTTTTTCCTGTGACATGGTCTCATTGTATAGCTGAGACTGTTTTGGTCATCCTCCTGCCTCATCCTCCCAAGTCCTGAGATTCCAGGTTTGAGTCACCAGCCCTGCGTTTGTTTTTGATAGTTACTTTTTGTTATTAAGATTGCCTCAGATAAGAAATAGTTCTTTTTTTTGAGTCTTCCTCTCCTATTGACTATTACAGCTATAAAAATTCTTTACGAAATTCTGCAGTTAATTTAGTTCTTGATTATTCTGATGAACCATATTCAAGTAGGTAAATGCAGGCCCTGGATCTAAATCCTGTTCCTTGTAGCCTGTCTGGCTACTCTGAGAAGAGACGGTGTTGTATTGCAGAAGCAGTTTAGCTAATCCTCTCTCCTGTTTCAGTACCTCCAGGGAATGGGCTTGCAGCAGCTAGCTCTACAGGGAAGACTGACTTCGTTTTCTCAATGGCTGTATTCCAAACCACCCAAAGGTACTTTATTTCTTTTACCTTCTTAGTGGTATAAAGTTTATAGGGACCAGTGTAGCTTCCTCAGCATATCTTCCACATTGACTAAGGATATAAGGGGGCATGACAGCTAGAATGCTCTGATTCTCTCTCTTCTAGTTTCTTTATTGAACTACACTATAGTACCTCCATGCCTTTATCAATTTGATATGGCAGTGACACTGACAAAAAAGATAAACTTCCATTTCTGCTTAGCTCATTCTGAGAACTCAAGTCTCATGGTTTGGAAAGTAAAATAAAACCGTAGTTAGCTGAAACATATTGGTTTCCCTGGAGCTTGTCAGAGCAGGCCATAGACTGGGACTTAGTGCTTTGAGCCATAGGACTATATTCTTAGAAGCATCTGAAGACCTATGTATGTCTACAGAGAATAGAAGGTGTTTCCTTAGTCCTCATCTCAATTTTTGGACTTGGGGCTACATGCTGATTTTTGTCCAGTAAGAAGACAAGAAGGAAAGCTGACTTCTCTGTTTCTCTGCCTGATTTGAGTATATTGTTGCTTTTCTGAGTATATTTATTTTTTTCTCATATAATTACTAGAATCTCTCCATTTTCCCTAAGGGTTTGAGAAATTCTTTAAGAAGAATGGAAGAAGTCGAGATTCAAGAAATTCAAAAGCTCCAGAAAAAGGTAAAAGGGCCAGTTTGATAGGTCAAACTGTAACGTTTGATGTTTTGAGTACTTCTAAAGCATTGACTCATGTTGAGTTTAATATTGGGAATTGACAAGCAGGTAGGTCTGTGTATCTGAGGTTAACCTTATTTTTCTGTGCTTGTTTGTGGGTGCTACCTCCCAACCCAGTGTATTCCTTGTTTTCTTCTTCATCTCTTACTGTCATCTCAGCCTGTTTAGTTTTAACCCTTACTGAGTCATTTTTTAAGTTGTATCACTCTTTAGTGATTTGGATGGGTTTGGGGATCAGTGATGTCAGTATTTAACAGATAGGTTTTCCTGCTTAAGATAACCATGAGTGTTAAATAGGAAGAAATACATATACACATATTGGGAGGTATGGTGACACATCTTGCTACAGATGGAACATTTTCTCAAAGACTCATGTTTTGTCCTTAAGAATTGTGTAAATTTTTCTCTATCTCATTAATCAATGTTTCCATTTCTGATGTCATCTGGGGCTAGTATGGTATTGTTTTAAGATTTTTGGAGTGACAGTGTATAGGGAAGGGAGTAAAGCCCTGGCTTGTTTTGTCCTATAACTTGTATGACTATTGCATTTAATTTTTCTTGTTTTTTTTTGAGACAGGGTCTCCTTGTAGCCACAACTGGTCTGGAACTCTGTATAGACCAGGAGCATCTGATTCTTGATTCCCTTAAGAAGGGATATGCTTGTGTTAGCTTGCAGCATTATTTTTTTCTTTTCATTATCTCTCCTAATTACAGCCATGATATTCTTTTTTTCCCCTTTCTTTTTTCTTTTAATTTTATGTGTAGGGTGTTTTGGCTGCATGCATATATGTGCACCATGTGCATGAAATGCCCATGGAGGTCAGAAGAGGATGTTGAATCACCTAGAGCTGGAGTTAGGGAAGGGTATTAACTGCCATGTGGGTACTGGGAACCAAACCTCGGTCCTCTGAAAGAACAACCAGTGCTCTTTCAGAGGACTCAGACTGGAAAGATGACCAGAGATGTCCACTGAGTCATCTTCCTATCCCCAGCCATGCTGTTCTCTGTCAAAAAAGACTTGTTGTTAAATTTTAGGACTGCCTGGTGTGGTGGGGCATCCTGTAATCACAGCTTTAAGGGAGCTGAGGCAAGGTGATTGTAAGTTCCAGGCCAGTCTGGGATATATGGACCCTGTCTCAGTAAACAAAAATAGACAATTCAAGTTTGAAGCCCATAAGGTAAAATTTGAGGGATTTTACATGTATCTGAAGCTGCTTTTCAGCAATATTTCTTACTATCTTTTTCCCTTTTTTTACCCCCCTCACTTTTGTGTACGAAGGCTAAAGATCCATATTAATCACTCTCACCTTAATTTTTTTATTTTTTATTTTTTTTTTGAGGTATGGTTTTTAAAAATTATGTGTACGAGTGTATTGCCTGCATGTGTGTAAGTGCACCCTGTTGTGCAATGCCTGAGGAGGTCAGAAGAGGGCCTGGAACTGAAGTTATGGACAGTTGTTAGCTGTCATGTGGGTGCTGGGAACCAAAACTAGGTCCTTTGCAAGAACATCCAGTGCTCTTAACCACTGAGCCATCTCTCTGGCCCTTCAACTTTATTTTTAACTTTTAAATTACACTTATTTATTTATTTATATGTACATAGACGTGCCACTGAGCACATGTGGAGGTCAGAGGACAACTTTCAAGCATTGGTTCTCTACTTCCTCATTGGGTCCTAAGGATTGAACTCAGGTTGTCTGGCTTGACAAGTGCCATTACCTGCTGAACCATCTTATCAGCCCTGTACCTTATTTTTTGAAACAGGGTCTCTCACTGAACCTGGATCTCCCTGAGTGAGCTAGAATGACTTGCTAGCAAGCCCCAGTGATCCTCGTATCCCTGCTGCCCTAGCCCAGTGACTACAGGCACCTAGTGCTGGAGTTCTGAACTTAAGTCCTTAATGCTTGCTGTAACTGACTGAGCCGTCTCTTTAACTCTTTTTCTGTTCTTTGAATTCTTTTTCTTGATAACTATGTAATTCTTTTGTGATATCAGACTCTGTTTTGTCTTAGAAATTGAAGAACCAAAGAAGGCTGAGCTTGGAGGAGATAGAGGCAAGAAAGGAGGCAAGCAGAATGAATTTGCTTGGTGGAAACGGATGCAGAAGGTTTGTGTGTGTTTGAGGATCAGACCCAGACATACTGTTACTTCTCTAAAGGGTGTAGTTGCTACAGAGCTGAGGTTCTGTGGTCTGTGTCTTATTTTGTTTCTACTGCTAGGACAAATGGACAAATACTTTGCAGTGGGTACTTTTTTTTTTTATGTTGGCTTTTTTGAGATATGATCTTCCAGTGTAACTCTGACTGGTCTGGAACTCATTGTGTAGCTTAGGCTGGCCTCAAGCTTGTGGTGAACCTCCTTTCTCTGCCTCCTGGGTGCTGGGATTACAGATACACACCACCACGCCCTGCCTACACTGAATAATTTGTAAACAAGTTCCATTTATAAGTATAGAGTCTGGAAAGTGTAACTGGTGTGTCTCAGGTTTATGGAAGGGTTGGTCTCTGTTTTCAAGGCATGGCATCTTGCATACTGCTTTATCTAGAGAGCACCAGTACTATGTTCTCACATGGTAAGAAGTAATAAACTCTTTCAAGATTTTCTGTTTGTCTTTTAAGATAGAGTTTTAACTAAGTAGCACTGACCAGCCTAGAACTCACTATGTAGACAAGGCTAGCTTTGAATTCAGAGATCCACCTGCCTCTGCCTCCTGAGTGCTGGGATTAAAGGGCTATGCCACCCATGCCTGACCTACCTTCAAGACTTAATGTTAGGAAACAAATGCCATCAACGAAGATGGACTCCTCATGACTTACTTCCCAAAGGCCCCACCTTTTAATGCCATCACTCTCAGTGTTGATTTCCAAATTGAATTTTTGAAGGACATGTATACTGACAGCAGTCTGCCAATTTAGGCTGAGCTAACAGATTAGTTCAAAAGATTGTAAGAAATTAAAAAAAAAATGTGTCAAGATTTCTATCAAAATTAATAGGGACCCAGATGAGAACTCTCACATGGTAGTTGTACAGGCAGAGCTCTTCATGGGTTTTCTGCTTCTATTTTTGGAGTGTCTAGTGAACTGTAGGTTTGGTGTATGATTTTTATAAAGATCTTTCTTCCTGAGCTGTGTACCTGGCCCCCCTACATAGCTCAGAAGGAGAAGGTTTGGATGACTTCTCTAATAACATCTGAAAAGATACCTTGCTGTTTTTGTAAAGAAACCATCCTAAGACTGGGAGTGTAGCTCAATGGCAGAGTTCTTGGCTAGCTTATTTAAAGCCCTGGATTCTGTCTCCAACATAGACACACATGCATGCACATGCACAAATGGGGGCTGGAGAGAAGGTTCATGGTTAAGAGTACTTTCTACTTTTTTCCAGAGGACACAAGTTTGGCTCCTAGCACCCATGCTGGGCAGCTCATAACTGCCTATAATTCCAGTTCCAGGGGATCCAATATCCTCTTCTGGCCTTCATGGGCACCCTCTCCCCCAATTAAAAATTTTAAAAAAAGAAAAGACCTTATTTCTCACTTAACTAGAAAATGTGTTATCTTTTCTTCCATAGGGGGAGTTTCCTGGAGATGACAAGAATTTCCGAAATTTGGCCGTTTTGGGGGCAGGCGTTGCTATGGGATTTTTGTATTTCTATTTCCGAGATTCTGGAAAGGAGATCACCTGGAAGCACTTTGTACAGTATTACCTGGCCAGAGGTCTGGTGAGGAGATTTATAGTCAGACTACTTAGGAAGGAGGTGTTATAAGGTGTTTCACCATAGGAGACTACTCAGACAGAAGATATTGCCAAAAGAAAATCTTTAAGAGTCAGCTGACAACTGCACTGAGCAAATTTGTCCCAAGTGTAGCACAGGTATTTTCTTAGAGCCAGCCTTATATATAGGGGGAAAAGAAGAGAAACCTAGGAGTGAAAAGTTCCCAAGCCTTAGAGTTGGTGAGTCCCTCTAAGAATTCCTATTGTATAAGAGCAAGTCAAGCAGAAAGAATAGAAGCCATAGATCTGCTGTTAGCTATGGAAACCAGGTGCATGCTTACCTTTTCTCAGATCTAAAAACTTTCCCATTCTCATTATTTGGGTAAACTGCTTCGGTGTAGTTGTCAGCTGACTCTTAAAGATTTTCTTTTGGCTTTAACTTCTTAACTATTGGCATCGCTATGGCCAGTCTTGAGGTTCCTCACCAAAGAGGGTGCTGTGCAGTAGGTTTTCAATATCCTGAAGAAGCTGTGAACTCTGGGAATGGCTGAGAGTCAGTCTACTGTATGATGAAGATCCCCAGCAGCCTATCTTGGGACATAGCTCAGGTAGAGAAACTTCACAGGAACTGTGCAGCAGAACAATGGCCTACTTACTGGTTGGGTAGAAGTTTCCCTAATATGTTCTGGCTTTTATCTTTTTTTAGCTTTGTCTTCTAAAATTTAGTATTGTTCATTAATCTTGACTTTTACTCTCATAATCTAATTCAGTCTTTCCTTTTCCTTACTGTATCCATGGCCCTTGCTGACTGGCCCTGGATAGTGGTGTAGGGTTTCATGGCATCAGCAGAACTCTCTCTTTTCTTCAAGATGTGGGTTTGTCTATCTGGATACTGAGGTTGGGTCAAATATTGCTCAAGATTCACTGTAAACTCGGTTAGATCAAGTGCTTTGCCCCTAAGTTGTCCTCAAAAAAGAGATGTTCTATTTAGATCTGAATTTCTTCTGTTTGATAGTATCTATAGGACATTCTTTGTTTTTCACCAGGGTTCATGGACAAGCCTTTTTTCTCTGGCTGCAGAGTACAAGCCTGTCTTAAAGAGGTACTTGGTAGCTCTCCTTAGAGTAGTTGGGGATAGAGCTGCTGTAATCCTTCCCTGCTCATGGACCTGCCACCTGTAGGTGTGCTGTGGGAGTGGTAAGACAGGTGGGTTGAACCCTAGGATGCCTTCCTGTGCATGGACTGTGAACAGATTACAGAGCTTCTGTAACTTTCTCAAGTGTATGACATGGTGTTTTATTATGGTTGAGAGGTTTCTTCCTAAGGAGCATGTTTACATTAGTCATATAACTCTAAGCTTTCATTTAGTTTCTAAGAGAAGTTATGTTGTAGTGGTTTAAGATTGTTTGATGGGTCCTGGAGAGATGGCTCAGGGGTTCAGAGCACTGGCTGTTCTTATGGAGGACCTGAGTTCAGTTCCCACATCCACAAGGCTAACAACTGTCCTTAACTCCAGTGCCAGAGGATCCAGTGCCCTCTTCTTTGCTCCATGCATATTCCACATACAGGTGCACTTAAGTATGTGTACCCAAAACATAAAATAAAAATAAAATGTACTTGCTTTTCCATAGGACAGAGTTTGGTTCCCAGCACCCATGTCAGGTGGCTGACAGATGCGATGCCTGTAACTCCACTTTTAGGGAATCTGACACCCTCTTTTGACCTTTGTGTGTACTCCCACATGTGTTAGACACACAGGCATACACACATGTAAATTAAAAAAAAAAAAAAATATATATATTTTATAATGTCTCATTATGAAGCCTGGCTGGCTTAGAACTTGATATGTAGATAGAACATGCTGGCCTCAAACTCACATAGATCTGCCTGCCTCTGCCTGAGGTGGTGGAATAAATGAACTATACCCTCAAGTTATGGTGTCCTTTTCTGTTTTTTGAGACAAGATTTCTCACTGCGTGGCCTAGGCTGGCCTGGACCTCAGTATGTAACAAAGGGTGGCTTTAAATGTGCAGCAACCCTACTTTACAAGTGCTGGGATCATACGTATTAGTCACCATGGTCTATTTCTTTTTTCTTTCCTTGTTTTCAGAGGCACATGTTAGTCTGCCATACAGCTGCTGGAAGCTCATGAGCCTCTTGGGACTGCTTTTTATTCTTAACCCTTTTTTTGTGTGTAGCATCTACATCTGAAGGGTAGAATATTTCTAAGTAAGATCTGCACCAAAGATTTTACTGTACTGAACTAAGGAGAGCTCAGTATATATAAACCCTTGTCATGCAAGCTTGACCTGAGTTCAAATCCCCAGAATCCACATAAAAGTTGGACACATAATCCTAGTGCTTTTTTGGGGAGATGAAAGGCAGAGATGGGAACCCATAGAAGGTTGTGGACTAGGTAGCTTACACAGGCAGCAGCAAAACAAGAGACACCATCTCAAATAGGGTGAGGACTGACACCTGAGTTGTCCTCTGACTTCCACATGTGGTGGCATGAGCACCGACATTCACACACATGAATGTATACACATGTGTACATACACATCATATACATCCACAAAGATTTTACTTTATGTTGGTATAAGACTTATTTGCATTCTATTTAGGGTTTTTAAGACAGTCTGGAATGGAGCTCAGTGCACTAAATTTGAGAAACTCTTCTTGAATTGGTTCCTGTTTATTAAAATGGAAATAGATTCATGCCCAGGCCAACATATCTAAGACAGCAGGAAAATGAAACTTGGACTAGGCTATCGAGGGTATGTTGTCTCTAAGATCCAGGAGAGCTACACTGCTTATGATTGGCTTGAATGTCCTTCTTACTGTCTCAGTTGTTGTGGTTGTATTTCTCTTTCCTAGGTGGATCGGCTGGAAGTTGTGAACAAGCAGTTTGTGCGTGTTATTTTTGCTCCAGGGATGACATCTGAGGTAGGGGGTGGGTTTAAAGCCCAGTGTCCCATATACACTTAAAATATATATTTATTTTTATTATTTTTTAATAATGTCTATGTGTGGCTATGTGCATGTGAGTGCAGGTGCCTGTGGAGGCCAGAAGCATCAGACCCCTCTGGAGCTAGAGTTACAGTTGAGAACCTTCAGTACCTCCTCTTAATTGCTGAGCCATCTCTCCAGTCCCCCAGATATATATATTTTTAAACTGTAAAGTGTAGTCAGTAAAATGCCTCCCCAATTGTCTGACAGCCTGTGTTATGATGGTTTATCTTATTGACTTGCTTTTAAAAATGGTTAATACAAGAACCCTTATAATTCATTTTTGCCAAGTAATGTGTAAGAACTACCTGTCAAAGTTTGGGAGTAGAGAATAAAAGACAAAGGGAAACTTTAGCTACTGTTGCAGTATTTTATATTTTATATGCCAAGTCTACAACTTGGCAGCCTGAAGGTTTTTTTATTATTTTATTTTCATGTGTTTGAATGTTTTGCCTGTATATATGTAGGTGCACCATGTGTATACAATGTCCTCAGAGTCCAGAAGAGGGTGTCAGATCTCTTGGAACTGGAGTTATGAGCAGTTGTCAAGTGCCATTTGGGTGCTGAAAACCAAACCCAAGTTATCTGCAAGAGCAGCCAGTGCCCTCAGCCCCCGAGTCTCTTCAATTCCCAGTCTGAAGTTTTGTGTGACTAGAACTAGGAGCTTTTGTTCTATGCATAATTATCCTTGGAGTTAGCTTTAGGATGGGATCTTTCCATGTATAGAGATCAGAGCTAGGGAAAAGAGGCTTTTCTGGGGAACACAGGCTGTGGACAGGTGTGACAAGGCATATTTCTGTGGGAGACATAGTATAATCTAAACTCGCTCTTGGTCTCTGCAGAAATTCGTGTGGTTTAACATTGGTAGTGTTGACACCTTTGAACGTAACCTGGAATCTGCTCAGTGGGAGCTGGGGATTGAGCCCACCAACCAGGCTGCTGTAGTCTACACTACTGAGAGTGATGGGTGAGTTCCAGGGAGGGAGGAGGGCCATGGAAAACTGTAGACTAGGGCATCTGATTTTGAACATGAAACAAAAATTCAGTGTTTAACCTATTTTGGAGTATGCTTTTTTTTGTTGTAGACATCTGCTAATATTTACAATATCAGTAGTAAAAGAATTTTTGGTCTTGTTTTGTTTTGTTTTTAGAGACAGGATCTCAATATGTAGCCCTGGCTAACATGGAATTGACTATATAGACCAGGCTGATTTAGAACTCAAAGAGATCCACTTGCCTCTGCCTCCTGAATGCTGGGATTAAAGGTATGCACTAGCATGCCTGGCAATTTGGTCTATTTTTGTTTTATTTATTTATTTTGTGATTTTTTTTTTTCTTTTTTTTTGAGACAGGGTCTCCCTGCAGCCACAGCTGTCCTGGAACTTGCTATATAGACCAGGCTGACCATGATCACCTACAGATCTGTCTGCCTCTGCTTCCTGAGCACTGGGATTAAAGGTGTACACCACCATGCCCATCTATTTTTTATTTTTTTAAATATTTTTATTATTTTTTTATGTGTATGAGTGTATTGCCTACATGTAGGTAAGTGCACTCATATCATTCAGTACCCTTGGAGGTCAGAAGAAGGCATTGTATCCCCTGGAATTGGAGTTATGGACAGTTGTTAGCCACCTTGTGGGTGCTGGGATTCAACCTGGGTCCTCTGCAAGAGCAGTCAGGGTTCTTAACCGCTGAGCCATCTCTCCAGCCCCAGCTATTTTTATTTTTAATTAAAAAGAATTTTTTGTTTTTGAGATGGAGCTTTCACTCTGTTACCCAGGCAAGTCTCAAAGTCCTGGGATGAAGTGATCCTCCTGCCTCAGTCTCCCAGGTAGTTGGGACTAGAGATGTATACCATGGCTCTTGATTATGTTTGTTTATTGCAAAGAGGATCAAGCAAGGAAATGTTTAGTTAGGCAGCCTTAACTGGTATTATATGGGAAAAATAAACGAAACAGGTACTAAGTGTTGATTCCAGTGAGTCTGGGTCTCTTGAGGAAATGAAAGGCTAAGGCTTTGTCAAGGTTACTTGATCATAGGCTAAAGGCTGCAGCCTTCTCCTGCCCTTCTGCAAGGTGGATTGGGGCAGACAGAATGTCATTAGGATTGGATAGGCGCGTTCTGTAGGCATACTTTGGGACATTTTTAGAAACTGCCTTTGTGCAATGAAAGTTCTCAAGCAGTTTGCTCTTCCTGGTTAATAACAGAACTTTGGACTTTTTGCTAAGTGAATATAATGGTTTTCTTGGATTTTTCAGCTCTTTTCTCCGAAACCTAGTGCCCACTCTGCTCCTGGTTGGCATTCTCCTCTATGCTATGAGAAGGGGCCCAATGGGGACTGGTCGTGGTGGGCGAGGAGGGGGCCTCTTCAGTGTTGGTGAGACAACAGCCAAGATCTTAAAGAACAACATTGATGTGCGATTTGCAGATGTAGCTGGCTGTGAAGAAGCCAAATTGGAAATTATGGAGTTTGTGAATTTCCTGAAGAACCCAAAGCAGTATCAGGACTTAGGAGCCAAAATTCCAAAGGTACTGATTTCAGAAATAAAGTGATATCCTGAGCTCTGAATAAAAGCTGTAGATTGCTGTGATTTAGAGGAGACAAGTATTTAACAAAGTTTTTGGTTTTTTATTTTATTTTTTGCTCTGAGTTTTGTGTTTCTGTTAGTCACAGTAGAGAATGAAATAGCATCTGCAGAGTACAGTAAAAGTCCCCCTATTTGTTGGGTGTGGCAGCACTTGATAGTTGAAGGCACAAGGGCTATTGTAAGTTCAAGACTAGCCTAGGCCATAGTGAGTTCATGGCCAGCCTATGTTCTAGAGTAAGAGACTGTCTCACAAAAACAAAACAGGAGCTGGAGAGCTGGCTCAGCAGTTAAGAGCACCAGCTGGTTGCTCTTGCAGAAGACCCAGGTTTGGTTTCCACCACCCACATGGTAACTAACAGTCATTTGTAATTCCAGTTCCAGGGGATCCAACTCCTTCTTTTTAACCTCTTTAGGCATTGCACAACATGGGTGCACTTACATACATGCAGGCAATACACTCATACACATAAAATAAAAATAAATAAAATATTCTCTTGGAGGTCCATATAAAGTGTATATATCTAGAATCTTGAACTCAGCTTTCCAAAATTGAGATTCTAAGACACTTAAAATAACAAAAGAAGCTCAAGTTGTGCTGAAGAAGAGAGCTCAAAGGCAACACTTAATCAGACAAAGCTCTTGGCTTGAGCACATCTCAAAAAATTATGTTTGGGAAATTTCTCCTCAAATCCTGAGTCTTCCTTTAAGGGACAGACAGTCCCCTTGAATCCTTCTGGGTTTATGCATAACACTTAATGTATCTCATATTGCTTCTACCTAGAAAAATTGTCTGACTAAAAATGAACCTAAATTCCAAAATGACAAAAATAAGGATCTTTTCAAAATCTAAAATCTAAATTTTCATTTTTTTTTGCAGAAAATCAAATCAAACCAAAACCATTTTATACAAAAGAAAAGTAAATTTTAAAAAATTATTAAACAAAAATTCCCAAAAAAGACTAGAGAGATGGCTCAGTGGTTAAAACCACTTGTTTTTGCAGAGGACCTAGGTTCAGTTCCCAGGATCCACAAAGTGACTCAGCTGTTTGTAACTCCAGTTTCAAGGGATCCAATACCTTTTTGGGTACCAGGCATACACATGGTGCACATATATATAGGCAGATATTCATAAAACAAGTAAATCTTTAAAAAAAAAAAAGCAACAGAACCAACCAAATTAAAAAAAAAAACAACAAAAACAGGGCTGGCACAAAGCACAAAGGCTTAGTTGGTAAAACACTTTACAAGCACAAGAACCTGAGTTTGATTCCTAGAATTCCTGTAAAAGTGCGAAGTGTGGTGATACGGGCTTGTAATACTAACCCTGGGAAAACAGAGGCAAGCATCTCTGGGACTTACTGGTTAGCTAGTCTAGTCTAAATGATGAGGTACAGGCCAGTGAGAGACCCTGTCTCAAAGGAAATGGACAGTATTCCCAAAAATGATGTCCAAGTTGTTTTCTGGTCTCCATGTACACTCCTGCACTTTCATGAACACACATGCACAGAGACACCTGAGCACACATACAGGCATACATATACAGAACCATACATGAGACTTTTATAATTATTTGTTTAAAATTTATTTTTATTTATTTTTATTTTATGTGTATGAGTGTTTTGCCTGCATGTCATTGTATCATGTGCATGTAGTGCCTATGGAGGTCAAGGGCATCAGATCGTTTGGAACTGGAGTTACAGATGGTTATTAACGGACATTTGGGTGTTGGAAACCAAACTTGGGTCCTCTGCAAGAGCAGCTCTTAACTACCAAGCCATCTCTCTAGCTCCTGGGTGTTT
Source organism: Eospalax fontanierii (assembly GCA_035773235.1). Taxonomy (NCBI): domain Eukaryota; kingdom Metazoa; phylum Chordata; class Mammalia; order Rodentia; family Spalacidae; genus Eospalax; species Eospalax fontanierii. The sequence goes on from CM069552.1 coordinate 43,435,997, forward strand.
TTTTTTTTTTTTTTTTGAGGTGGGGTGTCATGGGGTCCAGACTGGCCTTAAACTCACTAAAATAGCCAAATAGTTCAAGATGACCTGAAATTCTTGATCTTCCCATCTCCATCTCCTGAATGCTGGTTAGATATGTTCTGCCATGTCCATATATGATTTTTTTGTGTGTGTGCACATATGTGTGCAGGAATGTGTGGCGGCCAGATGTCAACCTTGATGTTCTTCAGGAGCTGTTACCTTGTTTTTTTGAAACGGGCTCTCGATGCAGCTTGAAGCTTACTGATTATGCTAGAGTGGCTGGTAAACTAGCCCCAGGGATCTACCTATCTCCTCAGCTCTGGAATGAATAATTTAACCTGTGCTACCACATTCTGATGTTTGTATGGCAAGCACTTTACTGACTGAGCTATCTCCCTAGCCTCATAATTCTTAAATTCTGTCCAGTTTTGTTAAAACTATCATGTGCATGTGTGTGTGTGTGTGTGTGTGTGCGTGTGCATGTACCCACATGCCACAATGTATGTGTAGAGGTCAGAGGACAGCTTGTTGGAGTTAGTTCTCTCCTTCTACCATGTGAATTCCAGGGATCAAACTCAGGTTGTAAGACTTGGAAGAAACTGTCTTTACCCTCTGAGCTATCATGCCAGCTCCCAAATTCCATAGATTTAAAAATCTCTAAAATTTGTGGACATACCCTTTTGAAATATGGTCTTTTTAAACTTAGAACACAAGTGCACATTGCTTTATTCTTCATTAATAGACTGGTCTTTGAGTTTGGTTCCACTGATCACATTTTTTTTTTCGAGACAGGGTCTCACTATATAGCCTAGAACTTGCCAAGTAGACTAGCTTGGTGTCAGACTCACAGAGATCTGCCTCTTTTTGTCTTCTTAGTGCTGGGATTAAAGATGTCTATTACCACACCCAGCAGATCATATTTTTAAAATATTAAATTGTATTTATTTTATGTATATATGTGCATGTACACAAGCATATGCTATGGCAATGTGTGGAGGTCAGAGGAAAACTTTGGGGAATCTATTCTCTCTTTCTCCAGTGCAAGTCCTGGGGAATCAAACTCAGACCACTAGGCACCATGGCATTAGCCCCAAATGTTTTGTTAAATGTCCTGTTTGAATCACATATTACCAACAAGTTTGTTTCTCTAAATTGAAGCAAGAACTTAAATAAAAATTAGTCTGAGGGAGCTGAAGATGTCATTCAGTAATAGAATGCTTGCCTAGTATATTAGGCCCTGAATTTGATTCCCAGTACCACAAAACCAAGAACAAAAACAAAGAAATACTCAAAAACCAAACCCCCCTCCAAAAAACCCACCAAAAAAAGAAAACCAAACAGACAAGCAAAAAAACCTACAGAAAAACCAAAACAGTAGTCTGAGGTAGAATCTTTGTGTATTTTTTATGACCTTATCTTAATACCCTTTTGTCACATACTTATCTTGACAGCATTTAATTATTGATTAAAACTTTTTTTTTTTTTTTTTTTTTTTTTTTAACAGAGGTCTCCTGCAGCCTCAACTGGTCTGGAACTTGCTATGTAGACCAAACTGGTCTTGATCTCATAGAGATCTGCCTGCCTTGGCCTCCTGAGCACTGGGATTAAAGACATACACCACCACCCTGGCCAATTTAAAACATTTTTAAAGATTTATTTTTAGTTTAAAAAAAATTTTATTTTTATTGTATGAGTGTACTGCCTGCATGTATGTAAGTGCACCTGTGTCATGCAGTGCCCATGGAGGTCATAAGAGGGTATCAGATCTCCTGGAACTGGATTTATAGATAGTTGTTAGATGCCATGTGGGTACTGGGAATCAAACCCAGCTTCTCTGAAAGAGCAGCGAGGTTATGGGCCTCACATAAGCAACAGGTTCTATTTTTTAATTGAATTTTTGCGAATTTCATATAATACATCCTGATCATATTTAGATCCCCTCCCCTATCTGCAACCCCCCACAGCCCCTCACACCGAATTTCATATGTTGTGTCCTATATGTTAAGGCCTATTGAAGCCAAGTTTGTGTCCCCAATTTATCTAGTGTCACTCCCTTAAAGAAAACCATTCTTCTTACTCATCTCCCCACTTCTGTGCTGGGTTTTTGTCTGGTTTGAGCTTGTGTCATTTTGTGCACACTGTCACCATTGCTGTAAGTCATATGATCAACTTGCCAGCTGCCTGTTTCCTTGTGGTCTTCCACCACCCTTGGCTCTTTCCATCCTATTTTCTACAATGATCCCCGAACCCTGGGTGGCAGAGGTTTGATATAGTAGCGACAAGCATTCCACAGTTTCTTACTCCCTTCACTTGGGCTAGTTGTGGCTTTTTGGGTTAATCACCATCTGTTGCATGAGAAGTTTTGCTGGTGAGAGTTGAGAGATGCATTAATATTCTTTCTGCTCCCATCCCACTATGTTCCCTGGACCTTGGTGTAGAGGTTGTATTGTAGATGTGTCAACTTATGACTAGACATCTCATTACTCTGCATTTGACCAGTTATGGAACTCTGGTGCAGTTCTTTTTGATGAGTGGTGAGAAGTACATTTGTCTGTAAATAAAAGGGTACATATTTAGAATACAGTAACAAATTACATTGGTCTTCGGATATGACAAGTAGGTTTTTTTCCTAGGATCTGTGACCTCTCCAACCATGTGTATTTGGCTATGTTTACAGTACCATATATGAGTTTCCTCCCATTGAGCAAATCTTAAGTCCAGTTAGATAGCTGTTGCTCACCCCCAAGATAAAAGTGCCACTACTGCACCAATCGAGATCATTTGCTGAGCCAGTCATTGTTGTGTTTATAAGACTACAGCTGGGTAGGACCATTGATTGGTTTTCTCCTTTGGCAGTTTACATAGTATCCTCTGATATCATGAGAGCTAGTCTTGAGGGAGGAGGATTCCAGGTCAGTTCCAGCTCAATTGCTCCAAATCCTGTGTCTGAAGTTTGTCCTGTCTTCAGCAGTAGGGTCTTACCTTCAAGTTCTGGAAGGCAGTCAAGGGCTATGGCAATAACCTCTGTTATTTTGGGAATGTCTTGGACTACCCTGACCAACAACTCAAAGGGAGGTTTCTCCTGCCTGGCAGTGTGGTTTTTGTTATGTAGCCTTCAGCTATACCCATGCACTTGTATATATTTTGTTTGTATATTTGTCAGTAGGCTTTTGAACGAATATATTTCCCTTTGTTTTTTTCACACCATCTCAGCATTATTTCTCTCTCCTCTCCCCCTGTATAACTCTCCCTGCTTCCTCCTTAGTTAAAGTACCCCCATTTTCCCCATTTCCCTCTTGATAACATACCTGTCTTCTACTCTTTCCCCCCTCTGGAACTCCTTCCCATTTACCCCGTGGTTCCTTTCCATTTTCCTGGCTCCTGCAGTTACATCAGGGTAAATAGTCACATATATAGATTTAGAGCTAAGATCCACAAATTAGAACATATATGTGCCACTGTCTTTTTCTTTTATTCCCTCTCTTCCTTAAAAAAAGATTGTTTGTGTATATGGGTATATGTGCATGTGAGTGTGGTTCCTTTGAGGGAGGGTCTCTCTTAGTACTTAGGGCTGCCGTTATCTTCGCTAGGCTAGAAGCCAGCAAATGCCAGCAGTCTTTCTGTCTTTATCTCCCTTGGAGCTGAGGTCATAGGCTTGGGTGGGGTGCCCAGCTTGTTATGTGGTAGTGGAAAACTGAACTCCATTCCTGGGCCTGCAAGCACTCTTAACTGCTGAATTGTCTCTCCAACCATTGATGGAGTAAGTCAAACTTGTTCCATGGAAAGAAGGATGTGGTCTCCAGTGCCTCAAGAGTTTGAATTTTGTGGGTCTCTTCCTCACTTTTATTTGAGGATTTTATTTTTATCTTTATTTTATTGTTATGCTCTCATCTGCAATGACCTGATGGTAACTGAGTACTCTGGACTAGACAGTTTATTTGTTTTTTGTTCTTGTTGGGACAGGGTCTTACTGTGTAGCCTTGGCTAGCCTGAAACTCTATGTAGACCAGGCTGGCCTCAAACTCATAAGATATCTGCCTGCCTCTGTCTCTCAAATGATGAGATTAAAGGTGCTTGCCACCATGCCAGGTAGAAACAGGATCTTAAATCTCTTTTCAAGGGGATGACAAGATGGGTAAAGGTACCTTGTTGCCTAAGCATGATGACTTGAATTTGAGCCCTGGACCCATACAGTAGATAGAAGGAGAGAGCTGACTTCTGCTAGTGGTCCTTTGATTTCCATATGTGTGCCCTGCATACATGTGCCCACACCAGCACATTAAAAGAAAAAAGTGGGTAAAATTGTTCACCATCAAGCCTGACAACCTGAGTTCTGATCTCAAGACCCACATGACAGAAAGAGAGAACTGACTACTGCAAGTTGTCTTTTGACTTCCACACATGCCACCTCCCTGCCCAAATACCCACAGCTAAATAAATTTAATATATTTTTTTAAAAAAGGTCTTTTTTCAATTTTCAGGCATAATAATTAAATTCATAAAATGAAATTAGAGGTATGTCATAAAAATGAATTGTTGATCCTTTTTTTAATGTGTGTGTTTATGTGTGTGAGTGCAGTTGTGTGTATGTAGGTCGTAGGATAGCCTCTGTTTTCAGGTCTAACCTCCCCACCTTGTTTGAGATAGGATTCTTTTATTACTGTTTGTTGCTGTGTGTGCCAGGCTAGAGCTTCCAGGGATTCTCCTGCCTTTGCCTCCCATCTTACCATAGGAGCACTGGGATTATAGATGTGTCCTGCTGTTCCTGGCTTTATCTGGGAATTCCAGGAATTCACACTCAGGTCCTCAAGCTTACACAGCCCATGCTTTACCATAGTCACCTCCCTAGCCCTAGATCTTAAACCTTAAGCTGGTATAGAAAAAGATAAGTTACAGAGGGAAAAGCTGCACAGTGGATAGGTGATGCCTGGCCTGAACAACTGAAGGAGTTCCTCAAAATGAGGTGTGTCTATCCTTCAGACCTGTAAGGCTGTGAGGCTAGGCAAGTTTCATTGGCCAGATTTCAATCAGCAGTTGTGGTTCACTCCTGGGTGACCTTGCAAATTGGTACCACTATTTTGGAGAGCAGTTTGGTATAATCATTAAAGAAAGTATTCTGTCTATTTGAAAAAGCAGTCCCCACTCTCTTGACCTATTCCAGCAGGAGAGAGCTTTTCTAAGTGAAGGTATGGGACCTTTCATCTTGATGCTGTAGCTGTCTATGAACAATGGTGAATGTGCATTAATTTTGTGAGTTTTTGTATGCACACGCACATGTGTATGTATGCCAGAAGACAACCTTGGCTACCATTTCTTAGGAACTCCGTACCACTTTATTTTATTTTGGTATTTTCGAGACAGAGTCTCCCTGTACTCCCAGCTAGTCTGGAACTCGCCGTGCAGACCAGGCTAGCCTCGAACTCACAGAGATACCCTGGCTTCCAAGTTCTGAGATTAAAGGCTTGTACCACCATACTCTGCCTTATTTTTTGAGACAAGATCTCTTGTTGATCTGGAGCTTATCAGTAGGTTAGACTGGCTTGCTGATTGGCCAGCTGGCCAGCAAGCCCTAGGAATCAGCATGCCTCTGCCTTTCCAACACTAGGGTTATAAGCGTACACTACCATGCATAGCTTTTGGGGAATTCTGGTGATTAAACTGAGGTCCTTGTATGGCAACTATTTTACTGAGTCATCTTCCTAAGCAGAAAAGAGTGAAAAAAAAAAAACCAAAAAAAAAAAAAACCCAAAATCCTAGGTTTGGAGCTCGGTGGGAGTCAGAAGCAGGAGGATCTCTGTGAGTTCAAGGCTAGCCTGGTCTACACAGCAAGGTCCAGACCATCTGGGGCTACAGGGAGACTCTTGTTTCAAAAAAAAAAAATCCTAAGTTTGATGGGACTTTTGTTATTTCTCAAAGTCATCTGTGTGTATAAGGAAATAAATTACTACTCAGATCAAAGTGGAGACTGGGCTTGTTCCTCTTGAGTTAGGTGTCCCTTTTCTGTTGCAGGGAGCCATGCTCACTGGTCCACCTGGCACAGGCAAAACACTTCTTGCAAAAGCAACCGCAGGAGAGGCCAATGTGCCTTTTATCACCGTGAATGGGTCGGAGTTTCTGGAAATGTTTGTTGGTGTTGGACCAGCAAGGGTAGGTGATTGGGTGACTAGGTGTAGAAGTTGCCAGCACATTTCTTGTCTAGGATTGGTCAACTTGCATAGCTATAGACTTTGTGAGAAACAAAGCTAGAGTACACTCCACCTGGGAGGTGCTGATGTATCAGAGGGAGAGAGGGCTAAGGTGAACTTCTCTTCCTTGTGTGTCACTGGAATGTAGGTAACAAAATAGACTTTCTGGATTCCTGTTCCAGGTTCGTGACATGTTTGCAATGGCCCGAAAAAATGCCCCTTGTATCTTATTCATTGATGAGATTGATGCTATTGGCAGGAAACGAGGCCGAGGGCACCTGGGAGGCCAGAGTGAGCAGGAGAATACCTTAAATCAGATGCTTGTGGAGATGGATGGTAAGTGGACACTCTAGGTATTCAGCTTCTGCAGGAATTTTCTTGGCAAGAAGTAATGTGTTTTCCCTCCAGTCTGTTACCCTCAACTGGGGGCAGCATGGGACCTGACTCAAAATGAGCAAGGAGATGCTGGTGCTTACTTAGGCCTTCCTCATATTCATCTGCTTTTCTTACATATAGGGTTCAACTCTACCACTAATGTGGTGGTGTTGGCTGGCACCAACCGCCCTGATATCCTTGACCCAGCTCTTACACGTCCTGGCCGGTTTGACCGCCAGATTTATATTGGTAAGTGCATGTCATGTATATACTTGGGTTTGTATTTTGGCCCCTGGGGTTAAATGTTTGGCGAGATCATCTACCATGTGTTTGGAGGAGATTTTGTTGCTGGGTCTTGTCTTCTGACAGTCTAAATTTTGGGAATAACAGATGTACTTGGGACTTTCCAAATATTCCTGGGGAGCATACAGATAAGAGTACTGGAGCATTATTTATATTCTCCAGGTTTTGTTTTCATATAGTATTACAAAAACTTGATAGAGAAGTTGGGAGTGGTAGCACAAGCCTTTAATCCCAGTGCTCGAGAGACAGAGGCAGGGGGCTCTATAGCCTGGTCTACATAGTGAGATCCAGGTCACCTGGGGCTATAGGGAGACCCTGGCTCAAAAAAAAAAAAAAAAGAAAAAAGAAAAAAAGAAAAACAACAACAACAACCACCCCCCCCCAAAAAAAAAAAAAAAAACTTGGTAGAGTCTAGAGAGATGGTTCAGTGGCTAAGAGTACTGGCTGTACTTGCAGAGGACCCAGGTTCCCAGCACTCACATGGCAACTTAAAAACTGTCAAACTGCAGTTCCAGAGGATCTGACCCTTCTCTGGCTATTGGCCTCTCTGGCTATTGCACGCATGTGGTGCACTTACATACATGCAGGCAAAACAGTCATACACATACCTCCTCCCCCTAAAAAACCACAAAAAACTTGATAGTTTAGAGGGCAAGAATTTATCCCTCATCATTCACTGTGATGCTCAAGCATCTTCATTTTTCCTCAACACTTTCCTTTAAGAGCACATTGATCCTTTGTGTACATTACCTTTGCCTAGGACAGTGCTTATTTTGCCTGCTCTTGGATCATATGGCCCTGGGAGTAGATTTAATATTGGTCAAGGCTCTTAAAGAGGAGAGTGTGTGTGTGTGTGTGTGTGTTATTGGTGGTTAAACCCAGGGCCTTGGTCATGCTAGGCAAGCATTTTACCACTGAGCTACATACCCATTCTAAGAAAGTGTTTTGATGTGTGAATGTGTGACATTGTCCTGCACAGGTGTACTTTGCCACTGCATCTTGCCTCTAGTCAGGTGATGATGGCAGGGAGCTCTGCTGGCCTTGCAGTTTTGTGAAGTAATTGTGGAGAAACCAGTTCCAGAGGCTCCGAGAATACAGAGTGAGTTTGTCTTTTTTTCTTGATTAGGTCCTCCTGATATCAAAGGCAGGTCCTCCATTTTCAAGGTCCACCTGCGTCCACTCAAACTGAATGAAAGCCTCAGTAAGAATGTTCTGTCAAGGAAGCTGGCAGCTCTCACTCCAGGCTTCACTGGTGAGTGTTACTGGGATGAACTATTCATCCTAGCAGGAGCTGGGTATATTCATTTATTTGTACTGCCAGGTGGTTGCTGCTCCTGCCCATTTGGTCTGGGCAAATGCTCATCCTGGGTTTTAGAACTTGGAACCTCAAGATAATTCAGAAGCCTCAGAGATCTTTTTAGCCTGAAGCTTATTGGTACCTGTTTGAGTTTCTGAATTCCTGTTATAATTCTGTTTAGACTTAAGGCTTTACTGTAGAGACCAAAATAACATCTGAGGAAGATCCACTGAAGGGATAAATCATATGCTTTGGTGTTTGCTTGAGCAAACAGCTAGAAAGCTGTGAGGTATTGTTTGGCTTTTTTTTTTTTACTCAAAACCTAATCTCCTTAGGCTGGAGATATGGCTCAGTAGTTAAGACCACTGACTTCTCTTGCAGAAGACCCAGGTTTGATTCCCATTCCCATCACTTGGCTAACAACTGTCCCTAACTCCAGTTTCAGGGGACCCAACGCTCTCTTCTGTCCTTTATGGGCATTGCACAACACAGGTGCCCTTACATATACACAGGCAATACACACATACACATAAAATAAAAATAATAAAATATTTTAAGTAAAACCTAATCTCCTATGTTAGGATTTTTTTTCTCCTACCAGCGTGGTCTGAACCTTGGAAATGGGTGGGAACCTTAGGGTTTTCTACCCTGCTTGCCTCTCCTGAGTAACCCCTTGAAAGTCACAGTTGCCTCATAGTTAATATAGAAATCATTTGCATGGCCCCTGACCTATAGCTATCTACTTCTGCCACCTGGGTCATTTTGACAGTGGAACCTCCTCCCCCTAACTCCATAGCATCATGCTCATCACTGGGCTAGGCATGCTCATATGTAGTGTACATTTATCTCTGGCTTAGTGATAAGACAATCTTTCTACGTTAATATTTGAAGGGCCTCAGTGGTGTTCTGTTCAGAATACCCTTCCTGCCTCTTGTTCTTTCTGTTTACAGAATTCAGGTTCCTATTAGTATGCCTAGTTAAGAAAGTAGAATAAGTTACCCAGACTTTGTTTTTCCCTGTTGAGGCTCAGTGTGGATTTTCAGTGGGAAGTAATCAGCAGAGGGACTCAATATTGCTTCCCAGTAGGGAGGACTCATGAGGGGGGACTCAGCATTGCTCCATGTTAGGGAGAACTCAGAACTTCCCCATAATTCACTCTGGCCTAGCTTGTGTGGATGGTAGTTCATTAAAGTGCCTTTCTGGGACTGGAGAGATGGCTCAGCAGTTAAAAGTACTTGTTGATCTTCCAGAAGACCGGAGTTTGATTTACAGGACCCACTTCAGGTAGCTCACAATTGCCTATAACTCTAGCTCTAGTGAATTTGACACCCTCTTCTGACTTTGTACATATATACACACAGATCCATAAATAAGTGAATAACAAAATCTTAAAAATGATGCACCTTTCCTTTCCAAGCTCATTGTACATGAGAGTGGTAAACAATCTCTTTGGGTGTCAGGATGCCTAGGATATAGCTGTGGCCCCATCTTTACTGTGGAATTCTCACAGTAAAAGAACAGTTGGCATCTTTCCAAAGCTACAGAAATCATCATTGCTTATTGCATTCCATTGATTCTTTCTGTTGAAGGCACTTTCACTCGATGTGCGCTGTTGGGTTGACCCCTGAATAGGAGATGCAACTATATTAATTTTGGATATTTCCCCATAAAACAGACAGCTTAAAGTTCTCTTTCATGATCTCTACACATTTATTGTTTGTTTGTTTTGAGACAGGGTCTCCCTATACCCCCAGCTTGCCTGGAACTCTGTGTAGACCATGCTGGCCTTAGTCTCATGAAGATCCACGTGTCTCTCCCTCCTGAGTGTGGGACTAAAGGGGTACACCATCATGCCTAACTCTACATATTTTTTGCACTACATTATACCAGGAAAAATGTAAACAGGTGCTAAAAATTTTGATTAATGATTTAACAGAAAATTTTAAGTCTGCAAAGAAATAGGTAAGTGGTTGTTCATAGGGGAAGAAAAGTTACAAGTTGTCCTCCAAGGAAATACAAATACTGAGCATAGTGAACAATTCTTTTTTTTTTTTTTTTTTTGAGGCAGGGTTTTCCTGTAGCCCCAACTGGCCTGGAACTGGTTTTGTAGACCAGACTGACCTTGAACTCACAGAGATCCATCTGTCTCAGCCTCCTGAGTGCTGGGACTATAGGCATGCACCACCACACCTGATATAATAAATAATTCTTAAAATGAGCTGGTGAGATGGCTCAAGTTATGGTCCCTGCCACCAAGCCTGACATCTTGAATTTGATCCTTGTGACCCCATATGATAGAAGGAGAGAATCAACTCCCACAAGTTGTCCTCTGACCTTCATATATGCACCTTGGCCTACTCTCCCATAATATATAAATGTAATAAAAAAATTCTCAAAATTAACTATCTTAAATAGACTCAAAGATCTAAAAGAGGCAGGTGTGATGGAGCATTCCTTTAATCCCAGCAGAGGCAGGCAGATTGTTCTCTGAGTTTGAGGCCAGCCAGGGCTACATAATGAGTTCCAGGCCAGCTGTGGCTACAGAGAAACCCTGACTCAGGAAAAACAACAAACAACCAACCAAAACACATACACAGAAAAACACATAAAACAAAAATCTAAAAGAAACCATTGATGAAGGATTAAAGGAAACCAGGAAGGCTGTTTGCCTCAGTAAATAGTAACTGGTAGTAAAGAAGCTATTAGATGGATCCAAGTATAAATATGGATTTGAAAAGTACTATAAGTAAAGTGTAGAATTTACCAGAGGGGCTGAACATACAGGTTTTGAGCATATACAAGAGAACTTGAAAATGTGGGGATTGGTCAAATGTAATTTTTAAATCTATGAAACAGAAAGAGAAAATAATGGAAAAAAGGAGAAGCCAAAGACCTGTGGTAATCTAGCACATACTTGGACTTGCAGAAGGACTGTATTGAGAATAAGGCCAGGAGTACTTGAAGAAACTTTACAAATTGGGTAGAAAAATAAGAATATATACATCTGAGAAACCCATTGAACTCAAAAGTAGAAACAAACTCAGACCCACAGTAAGACACATTATAATCCAAGTGTGAAAAGCTAAAGGTAAGAGAGACTCTTGGAAATAATAAGGAAGAAGGGACACACAGTGTACAAGAGTCTTCAGTGAGACAAACAACCATCTTTTCAGAAACTGGAAGCCAGAAGGCACTGATGATATGTGTGAGGTGCTGAGAGAACTGTCAGCTGAGAAATTTATGACTGGAAATACTGTCTGTCAAGAGTGAAGGAAAAATTAATTTTAAAAGTCTGAGGGAGTTTTTCTACTAGTAGATTTTCCCTGCAAGAAATGAAGGAAGTCCTTCAGACTGAAGTGAGGTTGATAGGTAATAACTTGAGGCCATCAAGAGAAACACTAACAAAAGTAAAAGAAAAGGCCAGTAGTATTATGTTTTGGTTTGTAACTTTTTCCTATAATATTTTTAAAACAAATACATAAAACCAATTATAGATCTGTGTTAATGAGCACAGTGTACAAAGATGTAATCTGTGACTGAACATTTCCTGTAAGGGAAGGAGATGAAAGCAGCAGAATGTATTATTTTTAATTTAATTTTATGTGTATGAGGGTTTTACTTGCATGTATGTAAGTGCACATGTGTTGTGCAAAACCTGTGGCGGCCAGAAGATGGCATCCGATGCCGTGGAACTGGAGTTAAGGAGATTGTTAGCCACCATGTGGGTGCTAGGATGTGAACCTGGGTCCCAGAAGAGCAGTCAGTTGTTTTAACCACTGAACAATCTCTTTAGCCTCAAGAGTGTTTTCTTAGTAAAGCCAGGAATGGAAATGCTGATACTAAAACTCAGGTGGGACTGCAAGGGACCTCTAACAACAACAGTAACCCTATAAAAAGAACAAAGTTGACAGGTTCATGGTTTCCTGGTTTCAAAACTTCTCACAGAGGCACTGTAAACAACAGTGTGGTTCTGGAGAGAGACAGAAGCTAATGGAAGAGAGATGAAAATTTACATAGAAGCCTATGTATCAGTAGTCAGTTGATTTTTGATTATAGAGTAGCAAGACCATTCAGTGGAGAAAGAATAGTCTCTTCAGATGCTGCTGGGACAGCTGGGTCTCTACAGGCATTTGCAAAAATTAAGTCAATATGAAGAAAAATTTTAATATTTTAAACTGTAAAATTCCTAGAAGAAAACAGAGGACCATTGGATTATCAGTGCTTGTTTAAATATAACCAAAAGCACAAGCAGCAAACAAAAAACCTGACAAGTTAGACTTCGTGTATGAAAGAGTACTATAAGGAGGGTGAAAAGATAACCCACAGAATGAAAATCATGTGTCTGATAAAGTTGTCATATGTAAAAGAACTTTTATAGCTTAGCAACAAAAAGAACACCTGAAGTACTGGGTGCAGTGGTACATACCTGTAATATCAGCACTGGAGAGGCTTAGGAGTTTGAGGCTAGCCTGGGGTTATATAGTTAGACTCTGTCTCAAAGTTGGGATGGGCCTTGAATATACATTTCTGCAAAGAATGGCCGGTAAGCACATGAAAAATGCTTAACGTTATAATTAAGATAAATTCAAAGTAAAACACAGTATGTTATAGCTTCATACCCACCATGGTGACTATAGTGTGAAAAGAATTGTAAGAACAAGAGTTGGAACCCTCAGCTGGGTGTGGTGGTACACGTCTTTGATCCCAGCATTCGGGATGCAGAGGCTAGTGGATCTCTGTAAAGTCAAGACCTCCTGGGTAACTACAGGGAGACCTTGTCTCAAAAATTAAACAAATGGAAGAGTTAGAATCCTCATATTGCTAGTAGGAATGTAGAATGGGGCGGCCACTATAGAGATCAGTTTGGCAAATTCAAGAGCAAAACAGGGTTACCATGACCCAGGAGTTCCACTTTTAGGTACAGTCCCAAGAAAATGTACATTTGGACTTGTACATGCACATTCATAACTCCATTATCTTTAATTGTCCAAAAGATCCCTCGATTTTCCAGTAGTGGATAAGTTGATCCACCAATATATGACATATACTGTATAGAACAATTTTCAGCTGTGAAAAGGAATGAAGTACTGATACACACTACAACATAGATAAGTCTAGAAAATATGCTCAAGGAAAGAAGCCAGACACAAAAAGTCACATGTTACAGTAATCCTTTTATATGAAACACCTAGAAGATCCAAGTTCACAGAGGTGAAAACAGACTATTAATTGTCTGGGGATGGGAATAGAAATTAAGTATAAAGGACACAAGATATCTAGAGCTGATGGAAAGTGTCCGATAAACAGTTGGGGCAATAATTGAAAAACCTGATGTCTTAGTTTCTTTTCCTGTTGCTGTGATAAAATACCCGACAAAAGCAACTTAAGGGAGAAAGTGTTTGTTTTTGCTCACAATTCCAGGTTATGGTCCATCATAGAAGGGAAATCATAGTGACAGGAACAATATGGAGCTGGTCATGTTGCATCCATAATCAGGAACAGAGAGCAGTGAGTATAGCATGCTAGTGTCCAGCTTACTTTATGTAGTTGCACAGTCCAGGTCCTGCCCACAGTTACGATTGGTCTTCTGATACCAATTAACATAATCAAGACCGTTTCCAAAAGGCATGCTTAGAGGCACATCTTAAGTGATTCTAGATTCTGTCAAGTTGATAACACTGTCACACTTGATAAGTGTACCATAAGGCAATGATGAATATACTTTGATAATATATGAATTACTCCTCAGTAAAATTTTATAACTAGGGACTGGATAGTTGGTTTACTGGTTAAGAGCACTTGCTACCCGCTGCTTAAGCAGTACCAGTTGGAATCCAAGGCCTCATGTTGGGTGTTTCCCAACTGCCTGTAACTCCATCTCCAAGGGACCTGTTTTTGCTGTCTGGTCTCCGCAGATACCTGCACATGTACATATATACTCACACAGACAGACACACACACACACATACAAATAGAATAAAAAATAAATCTTTAAAAAATGGTATAACCAGAAAATTTGCCAAATAAATAAATAATGATGATTGGTGAAGCAGATTCCATTACCTAAGTTTTCTTCTGAAGTTTAACTTGGCTTCTACTTGAGATTTCACTTTAATATAGTTGACCTGGGTGGAACTCCAGCAGCCAGGAGCACTGATTTCATTCTCTTTTCCTGAATAGGTGCAGATATTTCTAATGTATGCAATGAAGCAGCCCTGATTGCTGCCCGCCATCTTAGCCCTTCTGTCCAAGAGCAGCACTTTGAGCAAGCCATTGAGAGGGTCATTGGAGGTAAGCACACATTCCTTGGGTAGGGATGGGCATTTTCTGATGGCCTAGCCTTGTTTCATCATTTAGAAACATGATCAATTTTCTGAACCAAAATTTGGATCTAGGGCTCTCTTGGGAGGTTTCACTTTCCTCTGTGAGCTGCATGCAGGCCATTTAATGGTCCTAGGAAACAAGACTAGGCTTGAATGTAGATGGCATGACAAATCTCCCTGAAGGGAGGGAATGGTATTTTCTAGGAAAAGTCTGTGCCAGGCAGGGGCCATTCCAGGACTCCTGCTTCTTGAGCTTTCTTGGGACAGCACTGTTAAAGGAATGAATGTTAGTGTGTTTTCTTCAGCTTGTCTCCAACCTGTTTACTAGCCAGTGGGTGATTTACATAGTCTCCTTCAGGTTGGAGCAGCTCAGCTAGCTGTCCTAGCCAAGCAGGAACTGGAGTTAGGTGGGTCTTTTAGGACTCTGAGACTGAGAGGTACACATGCTATGTTGACTGGTCTGGTGGTGTTCCTGGAGGTAGCAGTCTGGTAGGTGGTAGTAGTCATGATCCATTCCTCATCAAGAACTGAAGTTTGAGGTCATCCTTGAGCTTCATCATTGAGCTTTTAAGTAGAACAGTGTGGTATAGAACAAACAGTGTTAACAGTCACCAGAGCCAATTGGTTATCCACGCAGTAGCAGGTCTGAGCAACTCAAAACATGCCATTAGCTATTCTCTTTTTCCTGTACCTGCTGTAAGAGGTGCTGTTTGGACTTTGAGAATAGTCTCTTTTGTCTCACCATGCTGGAAAGTAGCTTCTCATCATATGACAGAAAGTGGTACAGTGCCTTTGACTCAGAAGCAGTATTGGCTGAAAGAGGCCTTTTAAAGCAGCAAATATATGGGCTGGATGAATGAGATTCCCTTCAGAGCTGGGAGATAGGTTTCATCACAGAACAGAGAGCTTCATGGAGGTGGGGCTCAGGCAAGACTGGTAGAGAGGGAGGAATGGATTCCTGCTGAGGCCTTGGGAATGGAGTGTGGCAATCAACCAAAGCTATCAGGTACCTTTTGAGGGGTGGGAGTTGGGCCTTCTTTCCCTGTTTCTCACTCTGGATTATGGATTGTAGGCCTTGAGAAGAAGACCCAAGTCCTTCAACCCGGTGAAAAGACAACTGTGGCCTACCATGAGGCTGGGCATGCAGTGGTGGGCTGGTTCTTGGAGCATGCAGATCCTCTGCTGAAGGTCAGTTTTTCAAGTTGTGTGTGTTTACTGTTGGCCTTGGCAGCCTCCAAGGCCTGGGTGTCCACCTGGGGCTTTTGAGATGCTGGCCTATATGGGTAGAACACATAGACATAACCCTTTTTTTCTTTGTTTTAGACATTTGTGGGTGGATGTATGTTTGTGCAGGTGCCCACAGGGGCCATAAAATCCTCAGCAACTGAAGTTACAGTGAGTGTGAACTATCTGACATGAGTGTTGGGAACTAAATTCAGGTCTTCTGCAAGAGTAGTATCTGCTTGTGGCTGGAGAGGTGGCTTAGTGGTTAAGGAGGCTCTTGCAGAGGACCCGAGTTTGATCCACATGGCAGCTAACAAGCATCTGTAACTGCAGTTCCAGGGGATCTGACACCCTCTTCTGGCCTCTGCAGGCATTGCACGACACTGGTGCACTTACATGTAGGTAAAACACTCAAAATAAAAAAATAAATTTAAAAAAGCAATATATGCTGCTAACTGCTGAATCATTTCTCCTATCCAGTTTTATTTTTATTTTTAATTTTTGTGTGTGTGTGTGTGTGTGTGTGTGTGTGTGTACGTGTGTGTACATGAGAGCAGTGCCTACAGAGGACAGAAGATGTCTGATTCCCTGGAGCTGCAGCTATAGGTTTTTGTGAACTACCCGAAGTGGGTACTGGGAACTGAACTTGGGTCTGCAAGAACAGAATGCACTCTTGACTGCTGAGTCCTCTCTCCAGCTTCAGGCTCTTATTTTGCAGGTGTCTATAATTCCTCGGGGCAAGGGGCTCGGCTATGCCCAGTACCTTCCTTGTGAGCAGTACCTTTACACACGGGAGCAGCTCTTCGATCGCATGTGTATGATGCTGGGGGGCAGGGTGGCTGAACAGCTGTTCTTTGGTCGGATCACCACAGGTGCTCAGGATGACCTGAGGAAAGTTACCCAAAGTGCCTATGCCCAGGTAAGGTGCTGATGATCTAGCATGTGGCTTGGTCAGCAACATCAGCCATGACTTATCCTGGGCAACTTCTGTACTTCAGATTGTGCAGTTTGGGATGAGTGAGAAGCTGGGCCAGGTGTCCTTCGACTTTCCTAGACAAGGCGAGGCCATGGTGGAGAAACCATATAGTGAGGCTACTGCCCAGCTCATTGATGAGGAGGTACGGCACCTTGTCAGGTCTGCATATGATCGGACCCTGGAGCTGCTTACACGGTGCCGGGAACAGGTAGAGAAGGTGAGTGGGGCTCCACCCAGAGATTGCCAGGTCTTGGGTCCCAGATTGGGGTGTGGTCAGGCCATACTAATCTTTGTTTGCCTGGTTAGGTTAGGTTCTGGTCTAGATCAGAGCCAGTAAATACAGTCCTGACCTGGGCCCAGCAGACTGACAGGTGATCATCCTTTTCAGGTGGGCAGGAGGCTCCTGGAGAAAGAAGTACTGGAGAAGGCCGACATGATAGAGCTGTTGGGCCCTCGGCCCTTTGCAGAGAAGTCCACCTACGAGGAATTTGTAGAGGGTACTGGCAGCCTAGAGGAGGATACGTCCCTTCCTGAGGGACTGAAAGATTGGAATCAGGGACATGAGGGAGGGGGCCCTGAGAAATGCTTACAGGAGAGCTCTACATAGTCTGTGGCATGTGGCTACTGCTGGCTGAGTGCTGGTCAGCCTTTGTAGAACAGCACTACAAATGGAAATGGAAATGGAAATGGAAAACAAATTAAAACAGGTAACAACTGCAAATGGATGTTTTAGTTAAGAACATTCAGAATCCACAAAAAAGGGAGGTAGAACTTGGTAGCAGACAGCCAGGGAGATAGCTGAGGGATCAGGGGTATGTCCTGAGACTCTGGAAGTGAGTCAAATCAGAGGGGAGAGGAAGTCAAGACTCTGACCTCTGTAGCCACAGGTGTCTTTTTTTTTTTTTTTCTTTTTGTCTTTTTGAGACAGTCTCCCTGTAGCCCCAGTTGGCCTGGAGCTCACAGAGATCCACCTGCCTCTGCCTCCTGAGCGCTGGGATTAAAGGTGTGCATCACCATGCCTAGTTCCAGGTGTCTTTCTTGAGATCCTGGGCCTAGTATCTGGGCTTGGGGCCATTGAGAGCTACATCAGGTTTTTGGTAGACAGAGAAGCTCAGTTTCTTCATGTGCCTGCCTTGTGGATTGTCTTTGAGCTAATGGCTTGAAGGAGCAGCCTTGGCCCAACACAGATAGGAATTGAAGAATTACCAAAATTGTCAGGCAGTTATCAAGGAAAGGCTAGGTTTTTAAAGTTCTGAGGGGAAGCTGATCAGTCATTAGGAAAGAAAGCCAGTATGTAGCTGAGGAGAGGGGTAGCTCATGTGACACTCTGAGGGCCATCCTTGGCCCTGTGGCAGCATTGCCCCACTTGGTTTCCTCAGCCAGCCCTGGCATCTGGACTTGGGGGTTGCAGTGTCAATTTAAAACCTTTCCCCAAACCCTTTTTAGTAAGGGTTGTTCTGGGCTGAGCCCTCTGGCCCTGGTGCCTATTTATTAACCTTCCTCCTAGTGTAGGATAGCTCTTTAGTAAAAGAAGGCTATTGTGAGCCCCAAGCCTCATTGGGTTGAAGGAGGTGCCTTTTTCTTGTTAGGTCTGGGGTATGGTGAGCTGTGAGAGCCAGCCCTCAGCGCTTGGTGTCCTGGGGCTCCATGCAAATGTCTTTGTGTACTTCTCTAGGACTCCCTGGGATCACAGGTCTCAGGCCTGTACCATCAGCTGTATCAGTCACCTCTTTGTGTTAGCTTGTGGCACTGGGGAGACACCCCTTTGGTCACTTAACTTTAAAAACAAATATTTTTAACATTTGTGTGTGTGTGTGCCTGTGTCTGCATGCACATGCGTATGTGTGTGTATATAGAGCTCAGAGGACAATTTGTAGATGTCAATTCTTTCTTTCAATTATGTGGATTCTGGAGATTGAACTCAGGTCATCATGCCACTAAGCCATCCTGCCGGTCCATCCACCTGTTTTTGAGATATGGTCTCTTACTGAACTAGTGTGTTCTGATTGGCTAGATTGGCAGGCCAGCAAGCTCTAGGAATCCTCCTGTCTACCTCTCTATGGCTGGGATTACAGGCACACCTCTATGCCTGGCTTTATTGTGGATTCTAGGGCAATAAACCGAGACTTCATGCTTATGCAGCAAGCTCTTTATTAACTAAGTCATCTCTCCAGTCCCCCTATCTCTCTGTTGATAGGCTTCCTGGGTGACTACTCAGGAGGGTGGGGACCTTTCTGCCTCATACCTTTGTGTCCTTAGCTTCTCTCTGGCCTGGCCAAAAGTCCACTGGGACTACACAATACAGTACATTTTTAAAATTATGTTTACTTCAGAGCTTGAGAGACAGAATTTCTAGCAGCAGATAGATACTTTAAACTTGCGCAATTTATAATGTATTGAAGTTTTTAAATCTCTCGGGCTCAACCTAATTATGGCCTCAACCAAACCAAGATTTACTGAACTACTTTGGGCCCTTTGAGGGCCCTGTATTGGGTTCCTGCTGAGGTAGGGTGTGCTTGGTCCCAGAAGGTCCCATTGTAGAATGTATGGCAGGGCCTTTAGGGCTGGCATTATCACAATACTACCTTGGCATATCTGGGGTACTGTTCTCTAGTGACTGACCAGTGGTGTTGTTAAGGAGCTGGAATACTCTCTTGCTCTCACCAATGGAATCCATTTTCTTAAAAAAATTTTTTAAATTTTGTAAGTATTCTGCCATGTGTGTGCAGTGCCTGTGAAGGCCAGAAGTGGATGGATCTCCTGGAACTGGATTATAGCTGGTTGTTATCTGTCCTGTGGGTGGTGGGAACTGAACCCGGTTCCTCTGAAAGTACAGCCAGTGCTCTTAACCACTGAGCCATCTCTTCAGCCCTAGAATCCATTTTCTTGTATGTTTGATGTGACTTAAGTAGGGGTAGGCGTTATCATAGCACCCTATCTCTAGACAGCAGAGCAAGAGCAAGTGACACCATGTTGGTCTTGCTTCACCTTCTCTGGAAACTCTTACTGCAGGTACTACTAACTGTTGAAACAGCCAACAAGAGGTATTAGCCAGGCATCCTTCCCTGGTCAGAACTAGCTTAAGGCTGGTAGACCCTCCCCACCTGTATGCTTCTCTCTCTCCTAGTAAAGAGAAAAGGGAATGGGATGCTTAGAATATGCCAAAACCACACCCTTCCCCCCAAATCCACCCAGTCCTTACTTGGGAGACTTGGCTGTCAGCTTCCTGTTAGGATAGATGTAGCCAGGGAATACCTGAGGCCCCTGTGGAAAGTCATGAGCACCTGAGCTCCATGTTCATCTGATTTTAGGGTTAGGAACTTTGGGCTTCCCTGTGGCTTCTGGGCAGAGCACATGCTGGAGAATAACTGTTCCTTTAGCTTGGCCATCATTGTTGGTTGGGGGAATTGGCAGGATTTACTCCTTAGTGATTCCTTTTGTTTCTTACTTAGGGACTAGAAATCCAGGGCATTTGTCCCTTAAATGAAACTCAAAAGAATCATAGCTTAGAACAGCACAGCAGAGCCCCAGTGGCACCCTGGTGTCAGCTAGAAAGAAAGACCACAGGCCCTCAGATGGTGATATTTTTAATCCCACTCTGTAAATATGCCCCATGGAAGCTGGAAAGGTGGACAGTAGGGGTGAGACCCTGGTGCGTGGGAGTGTGGCCAGAGCACACAGCTACTTTGAGAGTGAAGAGTAGCTTCGAGGTTGTGTCCTTTGGAAACTAGGGTTGGTTTTTGTTGCAGTAGCCGGTTCTTTCCTTGAGCACATGGAAAGTAGTGCTGGGAGTGCCCAACATCCTACAGCAGAGTGGGTGGCTGGGTTGGCCCTGCCTCCCCTGCCCTTCCTTTGACTGCTCCTGGGACAGACCCATAGGGTCAGAGCATCCCAACTGAGCATCTGACAGGCTGTGATGAGTGATGTAGCTAGGGAGTGGGATATGGAGGACAGGCACACTATCTGCCCTTGTGATAGATACAGGATGGGAAGAGGGTATACTGTGCCCTTCCAAGCAATCTAGGCAATAGTCACTGGGCCAAGTCTTTAGCCTTTGTGCTATCACATAGACTAGGAGAAGCAAACTTGGGGAGGAAACCCTGGGCTAGCAATGCCTGCCATGGGCAGAGGAAGGGTATAAAATTGAAGTCATGGTGGAAATTTGGGGGAGGTGCACCCACATACCCATACGGCTGGACAGTGGAGCCATTCCTTGAGCCATCTCTAAATCCACCTTGGGCTTCTGAGCTCATTGATGTGTGGAGGCAGACATCTAGAGGTTCCTAGGCAGCTCTTATGGGCTTGGGTCCTCTCACCTCAATTTGGAATCTTGTGGCAGACAAAATATTTTGTCCTACAAATTTTTATAAGGCCCAGGCCACCATTTTCAGTCTATTCCTTGCTTAATCCCAAGGCAGTGACTCTACACACTGTCATCCCTGATTCAGAGTCCAGGAGCCAGCTTAATCTAAGGCCACTGGGCTGTGCTTGTACTGGGGTACCCAGAGGCCTGTGTCTGGCACCCTGACCCTGACTTTGGTGCCAGGAGATGATGGTTGGAGTCTTGGGGTTGGTAGAGTACATCTCTAGTGCCAGGACTGTCCTGATTTTCCATCACAGTGATCTGGCCCAGCCCTTCTGCAACTCCAGAATAGATGGAGACAGGTTAGTCCTCCTTTGACCCTTCCACAGTGAGGAATGTGTCCACAATTGTAGCCTGCCGCTCTGGGTCACTAGGGGACTGTTTCTCACGGTTCTGCTCAGCCCTTGTTTTTGTCCAGGATGGCGAACGTAGGCAGCCGGCCCGAGACAGTGGATGCAGGCCTAGTAAGGACACAGAAAGTGGAATTTAGAATTCAGTTAAGTGTTCAGAGGCTGAGGCTACACAGTATGGCTCTATCAGTCCCCTATGAAGGTAGTTTTTGGGTGTGCATACATCCCTCTAATATGGGGTCTGCCATTACACAGAGATTTTGATGTGATGGGTAGGGTTTTTCTGATGTCCCTGAGTCCCTCAGAGATGCATCCTAAGTCTTTAGACCATTTTCTCTATCTCCCTTGTGAACCTGGCTCTGTCTTAAGAGATCACCCTCCCAAAGCCCTGCCTTCTCTAGCGGTTTGGTACCACTTGGGTCCCTGAACCTCCTAACCCCATTATGAAACTTTCATAAATTTTTCTCCAGGGTGCAGGATGCATGAGGCTTAGGGCACAGGTGGACTGGAGTTGAGCTCCCCACTCCATCTGTCCTGTCACAGGTGTTAAGAGGCCAGTCCTGGCCCAGCACATACCTGAAGGCAAGATAAGCTAAGAACGACTGCTACCAGGATCAGGCAGATTTGTCCTGGAGGAAAGCTTGGACAAGAATACCCATTAAGTGGAGCCCAGGTCCCCCTATGTGCTGCTGTCATATCTCAGAGCCCAAAGCTCCACAGGGATATACAATATACTCCACCAACCTCCAGGGAGCATGTGAACAGCTGGTCTGCTGGTGAAGTACTCAGTCGGGCTGGTACCTTTAACAAGGATGGTGATTTACTTTCATGAGGCCCCTAGTATGTAGGCCTGATCCCAGGCCATGTGTGCATGTTCTAACCTAGGGTTGTGGGGGCTAGGTGGATTCTTAGCTCCTTTGCCTTTTCTACCCCACAGCCCAAAGTAGACAGCAGAAAGTCACTCTGGAGTCTTTTAAAGATTGGAGACAGATTGGAGGACTTTTTTTCCCCATGAAGTGGTGAACATTGTTCTGGCTACCATGATTGGATCAGAGACAAAGAGCCACCATGCCCTGCTGGCATGGGGGTCAAAAGGCAGGTTTGGGAGGATACCTATAAACCCTGCTCAGGATGACAGCATCTCTTTCTTGGGAGCCAGAAGAGAAACCAAGTCAGTGATGTGAGGAAGGACCCATGCTGGTGAGTGTGTCATACTCTTTGTGCTTGGCTTTACTTGAAACCCACATTCAATAACTTATATATTCAAGGGACAATAGCTTTGGTTTATCATTGCTCATTTGGAAAAGCCAGGGAGAGGCAGATATGATGGGAAGGAAACTCCCTCACATTGGGCAAATAGTAATGCAAGATACAAACAAGGAACAGGTGTGATGTTAAGTACTAAATAGTTGGGGTGAAGTTTTTTCCAAAGTGTGGATCTGAGGGGAGCAGGAGCCCTAGGGTTTCCCATACCATTTCTCTTGTGTGTCCTTTCCCTCAAGTCAGTATACATCCTCACCTGCTGGGGATTCACTGGCAGGGTTCTCGTCGTCGGAGTCTGCAAAGACCTCTGCCAGCTCCTGGTCAGACATGTCGGTCAACTCAGTGAGGTCCAGGAGATCAAAGTGGACCTCCAGAGAGGAGACACTGCTCAGGGGCTCTGGGGATGTGGAAGACACAGTTACCCTACTGTCCCTCTTGAGACTGCTTAGAGCCCTAGGAGCCTCTTCCCATAGGCCCATGGGTGAACTGGCATCTTTGGTATGCACATATGTGTCCATTCATGTGTGCCTGTGGAGGCCAGAGGTCAATGAGTGTCTTCCTCAGTTGCTGTCTGCCTTTATTGAGATGGGACTCTCATTGAACCTGGTGTTCAGTGATTTGGCTTGACTGGCTGACAAGATAAGCAAGTCCCCAAGGATACCTTGTTTCTGCCTCGTCAGTGCTGGGCTTAGAGGCATGCACTACACTGCTTGTTTTTTTAAGGTGAGTTCTGGGGACTTAGGTTCATATGCTTGCAGAGCAAGTACTATACCCATGGAGCCATCCCTGAACTGGCACTTTCTAGAAAGTCAGCACAGGACAAACCCAGGCAAAACTAGAACCCAGATTGTTAAGTCTGAGTACTCCAGACTGGAGGGCTTTCTTGTCTCTAGTTTTGGGACAACTGCAAGAGCTCTGCTCAGTTATCAGGCAGTGTTACCACCTTTCACACCCAGGCTGCTCTGTCTCCTAATGAAATTATGGTCCCTGTATACTGCCAGGTTGGTCAGTGATACTTACGCCTCCTCTCTGTGACCTGCAGGAACCCGGGTGCTGGTATTGGGATGCCAATCTCCTCTTCCTCTGCCACAGGTGTATGGCAGCTGTCCCCTGTCCCATGAGCTGAAACACCGAGGGCAGCCTGTGGCACCTTGACTTCCTTAATAATCTCTGCAACCAAGACACTGTGTCACATCCACACTCACAGGAACCCCATATCCCCCCAGATTGGGATCTTGGCAGGATGTGAGGACTTGATGTGTCAGGTCATCCGAGGTTCTTGTGACCAGACATCTCCAGACTGGTCCCATTCCAAGGCCTCAGATGAGAGTAGAGGTGCTGCTTTTCTCTTTTCAGGTCTTGGCTACCTCCCTGGGTAACCAGGCAGAGGACATCTGACAATGGACAGGCAGCCCACTCTCAGCACTTCGACTCCAGGTAGCTCTTGCTGTGGGAATTTGATGTTAGGTTTATTAACTTAAGGCTCCATTGTCCCCATACTATGTGTGTCTTAATTTTTGTTCTGACCATGGTTCAGTGAACAGTTACTTGTGAGTTCATATCTTTGTGCTGTGAACTGAGTTCCTAATTAAAAATCTCTGCAGTAGTTGAATTTAAATGGAAAAGAAAAAAAAAAAGCAGGAAGTGGCAGTCCTGCCACCCCACCCTCCCTCACCGCCAGTCCCATTTCAGTTTGGTGAATATTCTTTTAAAAAGTGCAATAGCTTGCACCTAGAGAGATGGCTCAGTAGTTAAAGACCACTGTCTGCTTTTGTAGAGGACCTCGGTTTGATTCCCAGCATCCATATGTTGGTTAGCAACCAATCATTACTCCAGTTCCAGGGTATTCATTGCCCTCTTCTGACCTCTGCAGGTATTGCATGCACATAGTGCATTTAAATACATGCAGGCAAAACACCCATACACATAAATAAATAAATAAATAAATAAATAAATAAATAAATAAATAAATAAATAAATAAAATCTTTAAAAATGCAATAGCTTGTTTTTCTTATTTAACAATTTGCTCTCAGAGAATGGGAGTCCCTCAGGGATCCACTGTGAAGATGGCTGTGCAGTTCCACATCAGCACCAGTGGTGCCTTTCTAGTGCTTGAAGTTATCACCTGGTATGGTTCTGAACTCTCATCTAGTGCCATACATAATCTTGGCATTTCCTCTCATGGAATACTTGAGTCCTTAGCAGCTACCCTTCATTTACTCTGCCACCTCCTCCCCTCTATGACCCCAGTAGCCTCCTTGTCATCCCTTATACCATGCTAGAGATCCCACTAACTATTCAGGTGTGTCCCCTTGTGTCTATTCCCTGAGGTACCATCTCCCCAGAGAAGAAAGTACCTGTCTTCCCATCCTCCTCACTTATCTCCTCAGTTCCCAGGGACCCCTTCCCAGACTCTTTAACTTCCTTCTCTGGTTCCTAGATCCTTCATGGAGTCTCCCTGATCCCCATCTGAAGGTATTGAGCTGGATGTACAATTTCCCCATGGAGTATTTTTGGCAGTCTAGGGTGATACACACAGAACTGATAGGAACAGCTGCTGCTGTGAGCAAGAGTTGAACTGAGGGGGCCAGGGCCCAGACTCACAATGTTGACAGCTGCATGTCGGGCCAGCCTGCCCTCCCTCATGAGATGAATTGGCAGCCTGGATATCACCAGGCAAGATACAGATCTGGGGAGTCAACGAGAATTCCCAACCTTTCCACAATTGATGCCAAAAGACCTAGAGAGAGCATGTATCTCAAGGCACAGTCAGGGGGCCCTGAGAGCTAGGAAAGCAGACAAGGATAGATGAGGCAGGCCATAACAGAGTGGCATGCAGGACAAGCAGACCTTCTCGGGACTATGGCTTCTACTCTAGGTAAGCTGGAAGAAACTACTGAAGGGTCCTGAACTGAGAGTCCTATTTGTATTTTTATGAAGTTATTGAGGCCAAAGTCTAGATGGAAGGGAAAGAAATGTGCTGTTACTGCTTCCATTTCCTCTGTGTTCTGAGGTCTTATATGCCAAGAAGTGGGGGGAGGGGCACACGTCCCGGACCACAGCCAAATAGTAAGTGCTGTCCCCATCTTGCATAGGGGAAGGGTGCAGGTAACACCAGCACTCTTCAGTGGAGACTCTAGGATTATGTGGAGACACAGTGAACTTGATAAAATGACAAGCGTCTTAGCATATTAAAATTTTTTTTTTGCTTTTTTTTTTTAATGTGTGTGTATTATATTCATGCAAGTGCACTTGTGTCATGCAGTGTCTGAGGAGGACAGTGAAGGGCGCTGGAGCCCCTGGAACCAGAGTTACAGACAGTTGTTAGCTGCCATGTAGGTGCTGGGATTTGAACCTGGGTCTTCTGCAAGAATAGCCAGTGCTCTTAACCACGGAGCCATCTCTCCAGCCCCATCTTTGCACATATTTTGATGTCTTAGAGTTGATGAGATCCAGTACCTCTTTTGTTGTGTGTGTGGTGCTGAGCATCAAACCAAGGACCTGATGTATATCAGGCAAGTGCTCTAATACTGATCTTTAATTCCAGTTCCCCAGAGTTTTTAAGGCAAACATGTATCTACTTTTGATTCTTTTCTATCTCCCCTTTGGCCATCTAGTCTTTATTCTATAAATCTAGTGCCTTGCCCTTAAAATCTGTGGGGAAGGAAAATGAGGGCCTGGCATGGTGGCGTAAACCTTTAATACCAGCACTCAGCAGAAGCAGGTATATCTGCATGAGGCCAGTTGGGGCTACAGGAAGACCCAAACAAAACAAAAAGGAAATGAAGTTGTAATTTTTACTCCTGAGAAAATGAATCTTGTGGTACATGCCTACAATTTCAGCACTTGGGAAGTGGAGGCAGGGCTAGGTGAGACTAGCTTAAAAGTGAACAAACAGCCCTTGAGCCTAGTGTGATGGCTGGCTACACCTCTGATCCCAGCAGTTAGAGGTGGCAGCAGAAGGATCATAAATTTGAAGCCAGCCTAGACTATGTAGCAAGACCCTATTAAAAAAAAAAAAAAAAACAAGACCAGTGGGGCCTGGGGTGTATGTCAATAGCAGAGCACTAGTATAGCATGCTTGAGGCCCTAGATTCCACCCCAGCAGAAAAAAAAGAAAAGAAAGAAAAAAAAGGACTCTTTTGGTTGGAATAACTTGATAAAAATGAGACAAGTCAAAATGTCAGGATAGTGAAAACCCAAGTCCCAAGGAAGAGGCAAGATTGGCTTTGGCATGTAAGTTGGTATAGTCACCGTGGAAAACGTTTGTCTTCTCAAAAGATTAAGCCTAGAGTTACCACAGCAACTCCATCCTAGGTACTGCCTAAGAAAAATGGAAATGTGTTCATACGAAGACTGACTGTTCATAGTAGCACAATTCACAAGAGTCTTTAGGTGCCCAGACCTGGGTTATCTGAACATCGGTTATCCATTCAATGGTGCGTTATCCAACAATATAAAAGATCATGAAAAATGGCACCTGCTACTCACAATGGACTTTGAAAACACTGAAGTGAATTAAGTTAGTTACAACAGGCCACATATAGGCCAGGTGTGGTGGTGCATGTCTTTATTTCCAGTACTCCAGAGGCAGAGGCAGGTGAATCTCTGTGCCATTGAGGCCAGTGTGGACATACATGATTCCATCATAGGAAATTTCCTGAATAGGCAAATATATAGAAAGTAAATTACTAACTACATGGGAAATGGGGATGGAGAATGGAT
Organism: Eospalax fontanierii; assembly: GCA_035773235.1. Lineage (NCBI taxonomy): Eukaryota > Metazoa > Chordata > Mammalia > Rodentia > Spalacidae > Eospalax > Eospalax fontanierii. The sequence goes on from CM069552.1 coordinate 43,463,400, forward strand.
ATACACTTTGAGGGAGGTGATGAAATCATTCAACTTTGTGGAAATAAAGACACTGAATTGTGATCTTCAAAAGGTAAATGAATTATATCTCAGTAACAAATAGCCCTTGGGGGCTTGAGAGATGGCTCAGTGGTTAAGAACATTTGCTGTTCTTCCAGAGGACCTGAGTTTGATTCCCAGCACCCATATGGTTGCTCACAACTCAATAACTCCAGTCCCAAGGGATCCAACACCCTCTTCTGGCCTCTCTGGGCATTGCACACGAGGTGCATTTACATGCAGGCAAAACACATAAAAAAGATAAAGTATTTAAAAATTTTTTGATTATTTTTATTTTATGTGTATGAGTGCATTGCCTGCATGCATGTAAGTGCCCGTGTTGTTCAGTGCCCAAGGAGGGCCGAAGAGGACTAACTTGCCACCTGTGCTTTGCTGCTGACCTATTTGCAGCACATTTGTGACCGGGAAACCTGTGCTTCCACCGCCCAGCCACTATGTACACCATTGTACAAGTGAACAAATGAATCAAGTGAATAACAAATGTAAACAAAATGGCCACCAGGTGGGAGAGATGATCAAAGAGGTAAGGGCCACCTGTATCCCGTTTCCTCAGTACCTCTGCCTGAATCCAGGCCATATGTGCAACATTTTAAAGAGGCTGAGGCCTAACATCTAGTCTCAGTTGCTTAAGTGTAGGGACACAGACTTTTGTGTCTCCCTATAGACTCTGGGACAAATTTAGAGATTGGGACAGAGGTCTGGTGCCCTAAGACACCAGATGGTCCCCTCAAGGAGGGCAACTTACATTTTCATGCAAATGCCTCAACTCCATGGTCTGTATATTTAGAAGTTAATTTATGGGGGCTGGAGAGTTGGCTCAGTGGTTAAGAGTACTCCCTGCTCTTGCTTGGTTCAATTCCCAGTACCCACACAGTGGCTAACAACCATCTGTAACTCCAATTCCAGAGGATCTAACACCTTCTTCTGACTTCTGTTGGCATTGCACAACATGGGTCATCTACATACATGCAGGAAGTACGCTTATATACTTGCAATTTAAAAAATATTAAAAAGAAGTTAATTTATTATTTGGGCATAGTGGTGCTCATCTTTAATCCCAGAACTTGGAAGGCAGAGGCAGGTGGATCTCTGAGAGTTAAACCAGTCTGGTCTATATAGTGCATTCCAGGCCAGCCAGGGATACATAGTGAGACAATCATTTAGGTACAAAAATTATATTTCAGTGATACTTTATAAAAAGTTTACCTTTTGGACATAGTTTCAATAGCTTTGGAGTAAATAATATGTCTCGATTTACTTCAAAATACTGCTGAAGGGAGGTTGGCATGGTCTATATGAGCCAGCCTGACTGTGGGGCTGGAAGGTGAGATAAAGATTTCCACCTCTGCTTTTGTGTGTGCTTCATATCTCCAAAGCAAAGTGTAACTCAGATATCATAGTCTTAATAACCAACATGAGGCCTTATGAAATCCCGCCAAAAATAGATCCCCAGGCCAGGATGCAGATAAGACAGTGCTGGCTGAAGTCACCAAAGAGCCCTTTTAGTGTGTGTCTCTGTACTTGGAAACACAGTACCTGCACAGAACAGGCATCTGGTAAATTGTGTACTGAATCAGTGTCTGAGGCTCCAAGTCAGTAAGTGATGCATTCAGAAACAATCCACTTCATCTCAAGATTTGAGGCAAGTTCTTCCTCTCTCTAGAGGAGGAAAGGAAAGCTTCTGTTCTGTACATCTTGCCATGTATACCCTCCAGCCTACAGAGGAAAGGGGCTGCCTCTATTGACAGCAATGCAAACGGAGGCTCAGGGGGGACAGGCAGCTTGCCAACATCTCACAGCTCAGAAATAGCTCTGAGCTCAGAAAGCAAGTCCTGATTCTCCAAACCTCCTTCTTTCTGGTACCCACAAAGCCACTACTGGGAAGACCTCTGAATTATCCCACTGGCTGGAGAGTGCTTAGAAGGAGCAATAAAGGCCCCTAGACAAGACATTGCTACTCACTTGCATTAAGAGTAGACAGCTTAGGCTAGCTCCCAGACACAGCCGTTTGGCCTCCAGAGGAAGGCACCGTGTGGCTGGAGAAGGGCGGGGGGGGGGGGTGGGGGTCCGCAGCGTAATAGTAAGCTAATTCCTCAGACACCTACTCGTTCCCTGGCATCCCCCAAATCCAGGCCTGGCTCATTAAGCAGAGGATTTTCAGTTTACATACAATTTCCCAGGGCGATGAGTCCCTGAAAAGGCTTCTGGAAAAGGATCCAAGGGAAAGGGGTGGGGATGGTTCTGAGAGTTTTCTTCCTTTTATCAGTCACAAGCTGCCTGGGGCCAGACTACTAGGAGGGCAGACACGGGGTAGGATTTCAACCCCCGAGGGTACCCAGCAGCTGACTGGGTCTGTGAGGAGGGAGCACCCCATGCACATTTCCCCTTCTAGAATGCATAGCAGCAGCACGGACACCGCTGCCCTGCAGCTCCGCGGGCTTGGGTGTAAGTACCATGGCCTCACCGAAACCCCAAGCTCAGCCCCAAGCCCTGAACCCCTTGCGGCCTCTTGTCATTCCTTTCGGGAGCTGCCGCTGGGGTGAACAAAGCAGATTCGCTAACAAGGTGGTAGCGACGCCCCCACGCATCCCGGCTCCAGACCCCAAACTCCTTGCACGACCGCCCCCCGCCCCCAGCTCACAGCCTCGGTTGGGAGGGGGCTCAGGACTAAACTCCGCGGTCACCCACCACGCGGCGCGGTTCGCAAGGCTGCCTGAATCCGGCCCTCAGAGGCTCAGAGGGTGTGCCCCCAGCCCCATACCCGCACATTTCCGAGCCCCCCCACCCCCACCCCGGGCTCGGAGCGTCGGAGCCGGCAGGCTCTCGAGGCATCCGCGGTCTCCAGGCCTCGGAACGGCGGGTCAATGGGCCGGAGGAAGGGGCTGCAGTTGGCACCTGGGGTTCCGGGCACCGGGTCCGGACTCACCTCCTGGACCAGAGCCCTTCGGGGACTCCATACGGTCAGTGGGGTCCCGGAGGGGTGCAGGCGGCGACAGCGGCGGCGGCGACAGCGTTAGCAGCAGCACCCGGCTCGGGTGCCCTAACAGCTGCAGCGGCTACTCGGCCCGGGCTTCGGACGCAGTGCATCGGGGTAGCAACCAGGGGGCCGCGGCGCTGGGGAGGAGCCCGCGGGGCGGGGCGCGCAGATGCTTCGGGCGCCGGGCCCCTCCCCATCTCCCCCAGCCAACAGCACAGGTGCGGCCCCGCCCTGTGCCTGGAGCGCCCTCTGCCGGCCCTTCCTCTGCGGACCCCGGATCGACCCGGTTGCAGCTTTCCATCCCCGTCCTAGGCTCGCGCTCTCAGCTACTGGATGGGCTTCTGGCCCTGTGCACGCACCCCTGGGCATTTATGGGTTGCCAACTACGTGCGACGCCTGGCGGCGCTAGGGTTGAAGGTGGCACAGAAAGAGCCGAAACACCACCAGAACCATCAGCCTATGAGCCTGGAATGGTGGATCGTGCTATCTATGTACACTGAGTACGACGAGGCCTAGAGAATGACCTGGAAAAGAAGTGGACTTGGACATGTTGAGAGCCCACAGTTGGAATCCCATCTCCATCTGCCTGCTTTATATAGCATCTCATTAACTCCTCCCAGTGAACCAAAGAAGAGGCTGAGTAAGCCTCTCCCAGGTTGCATAGTGAGGGCTAGAAATAAGAAAGTCCAGTTACAAACACTTCCTCTGCACTTTTACAAAAAAAAAAAAAAAATATATAAAGCAAACTAGCAAGGAAGATGAGTTTATTCACAGCTGAAACGGCTGCAGAGGAGTATGTACTGATGGATAGACTTTGGTACTGCCATCCATAAGGAATGGACTGGAAGAACAAGGGCCAAACAACCTCAAGCCAACTAGGATCCGAGTCCAAACTCAGGCTTCCTGCCCTGTGGACACCAGGTAGCCTGTGGCCTTTGGGCCTCAAGATTAATAAAGTTATCCTTTTCTTTAGTTTATAAAATGAGAAAACACACCTACCTGCTGTGATATATCACTAGGACTAGCCTCCCTGGTCATTGCTCCCTTCCCAGAGACAATGCTGGACTATATGATTAGCATGGATGACCAGTGACCACCCTGAGAAGTGGAGACTGGTTGAGATTGGGGCAGGAGGTTGTGTTTTCCCAAAATGACTTTGGCAGTTAAATAAAAGGTATGGAGACAGTCAAGGTGTCAAATGCCTGTAACCCCAACACTTTGGAGGATTAAAAAAAACTTTTTTTGTCTGTTTTGTTTTAGGCAGGATCTCATGTAGCCAAGGCTGGCCTCAAAATTGCTTTGTAGCTGAGAATGATCTTGACTGACTCCTGAGACCAATGTCGGTTCTGTCTTTAATTTTCCATTAAGGACCTTCTCAAACACACAGTGGCACTGTGTGGCCTACCTGTAACTTGGATCCAGCAAGTGGCCAGGTCATAAGCAGTCTGTGTGTTCAGCTACTTTCCTTGACAGGGAGTTGTTCTGAAACAAATTTCTATATACATCCTATCATTTAATTTTCAAATATTTCTATATTTGCTTTTAAAACAAAGACTAGTCTTGTTACCTCAACATTGGAGCCTTCAGCTAGAAGATACAATGGCCTGAGATAGTTTACTTGGACAATCACCTGGCTTTAAGAGGAGCCAAACATCAGACACATTAGACAGTTTGTGGGTATTAACATTTGTTCTGATATTTTGCAGGAATCTCTAATACCATTTGTCTGGGCTTCTGGGCTGCACAGCTTGATGCTGACTAAAACTTCCTTAAGTTGTACATGTGCAGAAAGAGCTCTTTTCTGAATATCATACCTCAAATTTAACATGAAAAAAGCCCAGATCAGAGTATGCCTTGTTGGGAGCCTAGGGAATCTGCAGCCTGTGCTCCTTAAGCTGTTCATCTCTGCAATATCATAGCGATGAATCAAGCTTTACTGTTCATTTGTGGCAAATGAATACCCTGTCTAGCCTATCCTGAACTAATATTCTTATTCCTGCCCCTTTTGCTGAATGGGATTATTGTTAATACATTTATTTAAATGAGAAAACCAGGCAACATGGAGTCCCCCACCAGACTAATAAATCAAAAGGTCAATCAACATAAAGCACTTAGCATGTTGTAGAGAACTGCTAAATAATTACTTACTCTACTGTGCTACTAAACTGTCTGTCCTGCCAACCCTCATCTGGAAGACTCCTGACCCCCGTCCCTCCAACCTACCTAGAGTTCTCTGTCAGGCAAGAAGTCTGGGGTAGTCATGTTTGCTCTTTGTTAGGGCTTATAATAAATAGGTCACTGTTAGAGCTCTGTGTATACTGAGTAAGAGCTGTTCTTCCAGCTTTTTATTCTTTTCCAGAGTGTGTATGTACATGTCCATGTGTGTGTGTTGGGTAGGCAAACAAGAAGAACTCATTGTTATGACTCTCAGATCCCCATTATTGAGCAAGTTTAGCTTTCCTGACTATATAGAAATGCCAGGATGCCCAAGTTAATTTGTGGTTCTGGAATCTTTATTCCAAAAGTAGACATGTAGGAATGACTTGCTGCAGGATCACTTTTTTTCCCCTCCTGGTTGCTTCTGTGGAGTGAACCTAGATGTTCAGCATAGCTATGCAAATACTCTGCTACTGAACGATAGCCCCAGCCCTTCAAGACCACTTAGTCTCCCTGGGCTGTTTTTGGAGACAGGCAGGCTCTTGTTATGTAGTTCTTGCTGACTTTGAACTCGCTATGTAGCCCAGGCTGCCTTCTAGCTCTTGGCAGTCTCCCTCTCAGCCTCCCGAGTGCTGAGATTTACAAGCATGAGCCACTTGCCCAGCCTTTCTCTTTCTTTTCTCTTTTATGAAGGTTTCTGAAGACCAGCTATGCATTTTCAGCCTCACCAGAGCAGTAGGTGGGAGGGGCTTTCCAAGAGGGACCCGAGCAGACTTCTTAGCACACATTTGACTCCAATTTGGGGGACTGTCTTTGAGTTTGGGTAGCTGACTGATCATTCAGCCATTCTCTCCTTCATCTACTCCTTCCCGAGCACCTGCCATGTAGGCGCTGGAGAACAGAAGGAAACAGTCATCTTTTCTGGAACTCAAGTTCTAGTGGGGAGACCAACAATACATCTAAGGCACATCCGGGTGATCGCTAGTTCTATCTCTCATCTTCCCCCGGCAGGTTGTTAGGAAAGCACTCCCGGTTGCCCCTCTCAGCGAACAGAATCTCGCGAGGATTTGCGATCTAGTGCGGGATCTCGTCTTGGTTGCCAGGAGACCGCGCAGCCTCCGCAGGCCTGCGGGTTTATCCCGGGTGGCCGCGGCCTGGACTGCTGGCAGCATGGTGAGGAGGGCCCGTCTGGGTACGCGGGGTGTCAAGTGCGCTGGGAATCTGGGCCTGGACAGGGGGCCCTTTGCGCAGAGACGTGTGGCCTGACGGTCCCGGGGCCTGGCGGGCCGGGGGTGAGCGGCTTGCAGCTCTGGATTCCTGGAAGTTTGGCTTTTCGGTGCGGTCTCAGGGGGCAGGCCAGGATGCCGGGGGCCTGCATACACTCGAACTAAGGTTTGGCTCTGCAGGACCCTTTGCTTACGGGTGTGGTCGTAGAAATTGCCAGAAAGCCTGGTGTGCAAAGTTCCAGAACAAAGAACTTGCGTCGGTCAGATCCTTGGGATCTAGGATTTCACCTGTAGGGCTTCTGGGGCCCTTACGAGCCCATAGGGAACAGTCAGGCTCGGGAGAAACTCCAGAGCCTCTGTCTGGGATTGAGAACCTAGGGTATACAGCGGTGGTTGGAGAAATCTCTTTATTAAGGGGCCTGATCAGTGGGGTCTGATGCCTTGGAGTGCAGGGACATCATACACCTCCTGAGAAGAACAAGTCAGAAACTTCCTGTCTCCTCAGATCGTCCACATCTAACGAGGCACCTCCCCTTTCGGGTCAGTAATGCAGTGTCTAGGCAGGTGCACCTGCTGTTGTGACTGCATCTTCCTGTGAGAGAGCGCCTGCTTGGGACCTTGATGTTGCATCTTTCTCCAAGGGCTTTACGATCTTGTCAAAACTGTTAAAATAGAGTGTGGCCCTAAGAGCAGTTTCACTCAGCACCCCGTCTACGGAGGGGTGTGCAGTTTGCACAGACTTTTTAATTTTTTGGTCTTTTGAGACAGGGTCTCCCTGTAGCTGGCCTGGAACTTGCTATGTATGTAAACCAGGCTGGTCTTGATCTCAAAGAGATCCACCTGCCTCCCCACTGCTGCCCCTCTCTGCCTCTGCCAAGTGCTTGGATTAAAGGCACAGGCCAACATGCCCAGCTAGTCTTTCTTGATCAGGGTTCTCCAAGGAGTTATTTTGAAGAATGGAGGCTTCAGATTATTACATTTGATCATTGCTGTGAAACTCAGTTCTTCCTACATTTAAACTGATAAGAACAGATATTTGATCTCAACTAAAATGTTGATAAGCTATTCTCTACATGTATTGATCAATTTCTTGCATGTGTTTCTGTGGTGGCTATATGAAACATTATATCTAAAATTCAGCAGTGGGGCATTGGAGGTATCTTTTTTGAGCCCAAGTAAATTTTTCATTCACACCAAAGAAATCTTTGCCCTATGTCCAGGGATGAATAGGTTTGTAGTGTGTTTCTTCTCTTTTCCTTTTAGAAAGAGAGTGTTCTTTCCTGGGGAGGAAGAGTTCTCATTTCTGTTTCTCCAAGCATGTTAATGGTTGAGTGTGTGTGTGTGTGTGTGTGTGTGTGTGTGTTTGTGTGTTAGTGGTGAGAAAACTCAGGACAGTGATGTGCTCCAATTGGAAGACACAAGTCAGTGAGCAGTAGGGCTAGAGCTTCCAAACAGGTGTTCCTTCCCCATATTCCCATGGGAGCAAATCAGATTCAAGTCCAGGAAGGAGGTCATTAGGGAGAGTGGGTCTTACTTCCTCAGTCATCTCTTCTTCAAATAAAGGCACCCAAAAAGAAAGGGAAGAAAGGCAAAGCCAAAGGCAACCCTGTTGTTGATGGACTGGCACCAGAGGACATGACCAAGGAGCAGGTGAGTACAATCTGTGTTGTCCAGTCCCAGGGTTGGGTGGGCAATTCTGCAGATGTCTCAGTGAAAGTCACCACTGCCCCACTTGTCCATCTTCTCTCTGTCCAAACCACAATATGCCTGTCTCATGCCTGTAGTTTCCATCACCTCCATATTACATATTAGATTATTTTGATTTATTTTTATTTTATGTGTATGAGTGTTTTGCCTGAATGTGTGTAAATGTACCTGTGTTGTGCCCAAGGAGGTCAGAAGAGGATGTCAGGTGGTTGTTAGCCACCATGTAGGTGCTGGGAATTGAACCCAGGTCCTCTGCAAGAGTAAGCAGTGTTCTTAACTGCTGAGTCATCTCTCTTGCCCCAATTCCCATACTTTAATAATCAGGCTATGAATACTTGGAGCCTGACCCCTAGTGACTTGTTTGGCTCTTTAGACATCTGGAACCTAACTCCTAATGATTCATGGTACCTTAAACTGCTGGCCAGTCTCAAAGAAAACAACTTGGGTTGTGAAATGCACTAAGTAACAAGACAGTGAGATACCTCCCTGTGTATCAAGATATGTATCCCACACAAATGGTCAGGGAGATAAGACCAAGTAGCTTTCCCCTCAACTACTATAAAAAAACTTCTACTTGCTCTCAGCCATGTGAGCTTCTCTCTTGGAACTTGCCTGCTGCTCTGTTGCAGTGTATTTCAGTTAATTCTTTATGTTTTTGTACTCTAATTTCTTTTACCACCTGCATCACTGGTCTTCTACATGCCATTTTGCATGGCAGTGACGAGTGCTTTATTTTATGTGCAGGAAAGCCATAGAAGAGATGTAGTAGGAGGTCTAGTTTCTGCTTCGACTCAGGTGATGGATGGAGAATAGACTGAATTTCATGCTATGTCATCTTGCTGCAAAAAGATAATCTTTTTATCAACTCCTGAATTCTTTTAAGAAACTTCCCAAAAGACACAAAAACATCTTTTGTTGCTTGTGCCCTCTTCATTTCTCATCTGTGGAGAGTGAACCTTAATGTAGTGGTCCCAGTACATACACAATCTGCAGAGCAAGAGCTCGTCTTCATGTACTATATGTTTGAAGCACAGTCTTGGAAGCCTCTGGGGTCCAGCAGAGAATAGGGCTGGGTCGACAGTTGCAGTCAGTTCATGGATTTTTTTCCTTATAGATATTGGACTCCAGTGTTTTTTGTTTTCTGTATTTTTTCAAGAGAGGTAAGAAATTTGAATATTTATAAGAAATCCAAATATCAGAGGATAGCAAATCTGACACCATGTGAGTCAAACAGAATAGGAACCCTGTTTGTGACTGTTTGAGTAACAGACACTAAAGGTCCATGATGTGAAAACACCTGTCATTTTTTCTGACACTTTACAGTAAGTGTCCTGGGGCTGTGCCCAAAGATAACTAATTGTCAAGGGAAGTGAGAGCCCAAGAAACCTGGGAGCGTGTCCTACTTTTTTCTTTAACCTATTTGCAGATTTATAATTGGCTCCAGACCAAAGTCTGTTCAATGTTAGTAGTCTACTGGTTTTGTTTAATTTTTCTTTAGCATTAAATATTTTCAGTGCTCTTTTTCTTTTCCATTTAACCTTTGTGGAGATGTTTATATGCTGCTGTATAATCTTCATATCTTTGCTTTCAGTTGAAATACTCTAATTTTCAACCACTTTCCTGTCTAAAATTGTGGATCCTTTCCTTTTTAAGTTTTTGCAGTTATTAATAATGGTAATGCTATCTTTTAGTAAAAGATTTTTTTGTGTCTTTTGAGAAGTTTCTTAAAAGAATTCAGGAGTTGATAAAAAGATTATTTTTTTTTGTAATTATTGGCTGAATTTGAGAGAATTTTGCCCTTTACTGAATATATCCTGTTTCTGGAGCCTTCCTGCATTGTATTTTAACTTTTGGTAAAATGGTCCCTCCTTCTTTCTTCTCTGTCTCTCTTTGCTCCCATGCCCCGGTGGTGGATGGGCCCCTGCAGGATGCCTCACTTGATGTCCTGTGCCTAGTCAGGTAGAGGAACATGTCAGCCGCATCCGGGAGGAGCTGGATCGAGAGCGGGAGGAGCGCAACTACTTCCAACTGGAACGTGACAAGATCCATACCTTCTGGGAAATCACGAGGAGACAGCTGGAGGAGAAGAAGGCTGAGTTGAGAAACAAAGACCGTGAGATGGAGGAGGCAGAGGAGAGGCACCAGGTGGAGATCAAGGTGAGTGGAACTGGCCTGCCTGGGCCTATTGGTGTCATGGTGCAGGAGCATAGGAACAGGTTGATTCAGGGACATTTCCTCTTCTTCTTTGGAGGCATAGTCCTTTGCTTGTGCTTTTTGAAATGGAATCTTGGTAGCTTTAATCCTAGCACTCTGGAGGCAAAGGCATGCAGATCTTTGTGAGATCTAGGTCAGCCTGGTCTACACAGTGAGTTCTAGGACAGTTGGGGCTACAGGGAGGCCCTGTCTCAAAAAAAAAAAAAAAAAAAAAAATCAGTGTTTTGGGGCTGGGAGAGATGGCCCAGTGGTTAAGAGCATTAGCTGCTCCTCCAGAGGACCCAAGTTCAGTTCCCAGAACCCACATGACTGCTAACAACTGTTTGTAACTCCAGTTCCAGGGGATCCAACACCCTCTTCCAGCTTCTGTTGGCATTGCACGACACAGGCGTACTTACATACATGCAGGCCAAACACTCATACACATAAAGAAAATAAAAACAAAAATAAAGATGCTGAGGGAAGAGTATGACAGTAATCTGGCTGTTACACCTGTTACCCCATTGGTCCCCAGGGTGGATTCTGCCAATTCAGCTGGCTCCATTTGTGTCCCTTCTGAAGCTGATTGTTATGGTCAAGAGGACTACAGACCCTGATAGAGATCTGTAGTCTCTTGTACAGACTAGGTGTGGATTTGCCAGCCTAAAGTCTGTATACTGTGTGGGACCAAGCTAGCTATGAATGCAACTGAACATAAAATTGTAAACTTATATAAAACATGGAGTTGGGCATGATGGTACATGCCTGTAATACTAGCAGTTCAGAGGAGGAGACAGGAGAATCAAGAGTTGAAGAAGGATAGCTTCAGCCACATTAGAAGTTTGAGTCCATCTTAGGCTGTACGAAACCATATCTCCAAGCAAACAAACTTGAACATTTTTGTTGTTGTTTTGCTTGCTTTTTTTAAAAATAACTTGATTGCACAGTTCTGGCACATGAACTTTATAGATTATCATGTCATGTCACGATGTCAAAAGGTTATATACTCCTGGAGGGTGAATGAATGACTGTGTTCCCCTGCTGGAACCTCTGAACAATCTCTGAAGAGGCCAAAGGAAAGGGGTTTCATCTTTCTAGTAGCAGAAGAAGCTCTATAGGTCCTGAGTGTTTGAATCACAGCCTCTGTGACATGGCAGGAGCATGAGCAAGCTGACCTCTCTGCCATTAAGTTCCATGTGTGCTGGGCATGCACTCCACTTGGCAGTTTTGGTGTCCCAACCACCCTCTCCCTGTAGGTGTACAAGCAGAAAGTGAAGCACTTATTATATGAGCACCAGAACAACCTGGCGGAGGTGAAGGCTGAGGGTACTGTAGTCATGAAGCTGGCCCAGAAGGAGCACCGAACACAGGAGAGTACATTGCGTAAGGATATGCGGACATTGAAAGTGGAGCTCAAGGAGCAGGAACTGGCCAATGAGGTGGTGATAAAGAACCTGCGACTGGTAGGTACAGGAAGGTAACTGGGCTCTTGTGATGTTGAACCTTGTTCTGTCTAAGTAGTTCTTTTTTTTTTTTTTTTTTTGGTCTTTTTGAGACAGGGTCTCCCTGTAGTCCCAGCTGGCCTAGAATTCACCACGTAGACCAGGCTGGCCTCAGTCTCACAGAGATCCATCTGCCTCTGCCTCCTGAGTGTTGGAATTAAAGGTGTGCATCACCACACCTGGCATGAACTAGTTATTTAGCAACTACAAATTCATGTTTCTGTACAAAAATGATTTTTTATTTTAATTTGTAGGTGGGGTCTGGTTGTGTAGCCCAGGCTTGCCTTGAACTCATCATCTTCCTGCTTCAGCCTCCCAAGTAGTAGGATTATTTTGAGGCTGGGATTAATTCATTCTTAGGGACACTGAGATTTCCAGATAGAGAGTGAAGACAGAATCGTTTACTGAGTGCCAATTAGTGCTATCCCTGACCTGCTCTCTGACAAATACCTGCCCAAGTAGGGCTGAAGGTCTTGAAAGGAAAAAGACAACAGAGGTAGAGGAGAAGCTAATTGTCAAGTGCATGCAGGGTGTAGCCTATGGAGTTGAGGTCAGTAGGAAGAACAGGTAGGGTGGTTTGGGGAACTGGAAAGAGTTGGGGAGGAGTTTTCAAATGCCTCACAATGACTCATTGGGAAAGTAACATTTGGGCAAAGGCTAGAAGGACATAGGCGGCAGCTTGGAAGAGATGGCCATTGAGAAAGTCTAAGGCTGGCGGAGCAAGAAATAAGGAGGTTAGTGGGATAGATTAGAGTTTGTTTGCCTGGAAGCCACTGTGAGAACTGGGCTTTGACTTGGGGTCATTCAGGAACCTTTTGGGAATTTGGGAGAGGAAAAATACGTCTCAATTTAGCTTCACAGGTTGTCCCACTTTCTTTTCCTGTTGCTCTGATAAAACATCCTAACAACTTAAGGGAAAAAAGGTTTATTCTGGCTCACAGGTCAAGAATATAGTCCATCATGACAGGGACGTCAAGGCAGCAGGAGCTTGAAGCAGCTGGTCACATTGCATTTACAATCAGAAAGCAAAGAGTGATGAATACATGCTTATGTTCAGTTTCCTTTTTCCAATTACACAGCAGAGGATCTTAGTAAGGGAATGATGCACCCACAGTGGGTAAATTTTATCTCAGTTAACAAATCAAGATAACTGCCACAGGCAAGCCCAGAGGCCCACCTCCTAGGTGATTCTAGATTCTGTCTAGTTAAAAGTGGACAGTAACCATCACACAGGTTCTTCCTCATTGATATCTGTTTGCCTCATACCTGGGAACTACCCAGCCTCAAGTGATGATGAACAAAACCTCAGTGGCATAGCAGAGTGTGGAGACACTGAAGCCCTCTGGAATTATCTGCTGAGAAGCACAGAGTGCTCATTTAAGATATCTTGGAGATAGGAGGCTGTCCTTGTTAACTCAAGGATGTTATGTGGTCCATGGTCTTTAACAAATAAGCAAAAATTTTATATATATTTTGAGACAGGGTCTCACTATGTAGCCCTGGCTGACCTGGAACTTGTTATGTAGACCAGACTGACCTTGAACTCATAGAGATACATATGCTTCTGCCTCCAGAATGCTGGGCTTAAAGGCGTGCACCATCATGCGTGGCTATAATTGCTTATTGAAATGTTTGAATGCTGTTCTAAGCAATAGTGGGACAGGCTAACAGGAGATTTGTGTCTTCTGGAGGGAGCCTGCTGCTCTGCTGCTTTCTGGCTGTGGGAAAGCTGGACAAGGAAACCAGGCCACATTCAGTGCTCATGTCTGTTACTGTTGCTCAGGTTCAGAGGTGATCTCATACTAAGGGAAGTGAGTTATGAAATGTGGAGGTTACCAAAGCCATGCTATTCTGGGCATACTCTATGATCTAGAGGTAAGGGGAATCCAGTAAGCAGCAGCACAGGGTTTACTGAACTGAGGTTTCCCAAGGGGTGAGGAATAGACTTGGCCTAAGGGGGATATGGGCCTCTCTGTCTGGCTTTCTAGTAACATCTCCTCTCACCTGTGTAGAAACATGCTGAGGAGATCACCAAGATGCGGAACGACTTTGAAAGGCAAGTTCGAGGTCAGTTTCTCAAATGTATACTGTATAGATTGGTTTCAGGGACCCCTGTCCCCTCAGAGCTTGGTAACTCAGGGCATATAAGCCACAATAAAACAGCTAGCACATACAGTACCCTTGGAGGTCAGAGAAAGGTGTCAGGTCCCCTGGAACTAGTTACGAATGGGTGCTAGTCACCACGTAGGTGCTGGGAATTGAGCCTGGGTCTTTTGCAAGAACATCCAGTGCTCTTAAACACTGAGCCATCTCTCCAGCCCCCTATCTCCCTATGTTTTTGTTGGTTTGTTTGTTTGTTTTTAAGGGTCTTCCTGTAGTCCTAGCTTACCTGGAGCTCACTGTGTAAACCAGGTTGGTCTCGATCTCACAGAGGTCCACTTGCCTCAGCCTCCCCTGGGATTAAAGGTGTGCACCACCATGCCTGGCACTATGTGTTCCATCTTTTCTTGTAGCCCAGAGTACCTATTCTTCTAAGATGTTATATATGTTACTGTCTTTCAGAAATTGAAGCCAAGTATGATAAGAAGATGAAGATGCTGAGAGATGAACTTGACCTTCGGAGGAAGACTGAGATCCATGAAGTGGAGGAGAGGAAGAATGGCCAGATCAATACACTGATGCAGCGTCATGAGGAGGCCTTCACTGATATCAAGAACTACTACAATGATATTACGCTCAATAACCTGGCTCTCATCAATTCCCTCAAGGTACTGATGCAGACCCACCAGACCTTCTTTTCTATAAGAATATTGGACAGTGCCCCTTGTTAGCCTTACCTTAAATTTATAAGTTATGTAAGGTATCCACAGTGTAAGTGAAAATCATCTGAGTATTTACCTAACTGTAGTGTAGGGGGAAGGAATAACTTAAAAGGTGTTCTGACATGTACATGCCTAGGCAGAGCTACAGTAGACACCACATACTGGCTGAAGTGTGACCAAAGCTGGCGTTTGTTATCCCCAGGTGCTGACACTGGCTGGGTTTCAAGCAAAATGTATTCTCTTAGTTGCATGGAATTAGTATTCTTACATAATTCAGAATAGGTCAATACTACAAAAAATACTGTTTATATGTAAAACAAGACTAGGTCCTCAGCATGCATGTGACTGGCAAGATATGTTTTTAATTAGGACATCCAGAGTTGGATATGGTGGCACAAACCTGTAATCCCAGTACTTAGGAGGTAAAAGTAGAAGGATCTCAAGTTCCAAGCCAGCCTGATCTATATAATGAGACCTTGTTTCAAAAACAAACAGAACCCAGAGAAAAGGTGCTGGCAAGATGTCTCAGTAGATAATAGTGCTTTCCATGCAAGCCTGATGACCTGAATTTGATCCCTAGAACCCATGATGGAAGGAGAGAACTAACCCTAAAGTTGTCCTCCTTACCTCTAAATGTATGCTGTGGCACGGGCACTCACACTCACATACAGGTATTACACACAAACATAGACACACAAATAGGTAGGTAGGTAGGTATGTAAGCATATGGATGGATGGATAGATAGATAGATAGCTGATAGATAGATAGATAGTTAGATAGATGATGGATAACATAAACAATAAATAGAAGAACACATCCAGCCACTGCCCTCTAGGCTGACCCCTTGCTGCATCTGCTAACAGGAACAGATGGAGGACATGCGGAAGAAAGAAGAGCACCTGGAGAAGGAGATGGCAGAAGTGTCTTTACAGAACAGGCGCCTGGCAGATCCTCTGCAGAGGGCAAAGGATGAGATGAATGAGATGCAGAGGAGACTTGCAAACTATGAAAGGGACAAGCAAATCCTGGTTGTGAGTTTCCTAATGAATTTTTCTCCCTCCTTGGCACATACCTTGCTGGGCTCAGGAGAAAAGCATGCGGGGAATGTCTTGTGAGACTCCATGTGAGCAGGGCTCATCCCGTAGGACAGAATTGGAGATATGGTGATGCTGTACCCTCTCTTTCTTTGACTCATTTAAAATTTTTTAATTTATTTTTTTCCTTTCATGTATTGTGCTATGTTCATGGAGGTCAGAAGAAGGTATCAGATTCCCTGGAACTTAGTTATGGATGGTTGTTAGCTGCCATATGGGTGCTGAGAAATGAACTTGGGTCCTCTGCAAGAACAGTCAGTGCTCTTAACCACAGAGCTACCTTTCTAGCCCCTCCTTTTACTCATTTGGGTTATAAAGTAGGCAGTTGCTGCTGTAGACCAGACTAATTTTCCACACATCATACTCATGGTTTGCATGGGACTTAGCTGCTGGAGTCTTCTATCCTGTTGTCCCTGGCCTGGGTTTTTTTTCTAGCCTTGCTGTCCAGGAGCCTGTGGTATGTGAGTGCCTGTGAATTTTAAGTACTTTCTGTCCCATAATCCCTAATTTCTCCCCAGTGCACAAAAGCACGTTTGAAGGTTACTGAGAAAGAGCTGAAAGACCTGCACTGGGAACATGAGGTGCTGGAGCAGAGGTTCATCAAGGTGAGCAGGTGTGGATGCCGTGGCTGGTTTCTGGGTTTGGTCTACCTGTTGCTCACTCTGTACATCCTTTTTGTTTGTTTGGTGATAGGGTCTCACTGTGTTGCTCTGCCTTGTCTTGAACTCCTAGGCTCAAGTATCCTCCTACTTTAACCTCCCAAGAAGCTGGGACTAGAGGCATGTATGCATGCAGCTTTTTTTTTTTTAATCTTTTTGAGACACGGTCTCCCTTTAGCCACAGCTGGCCTAGAACTCATTATGT
Organism: Eospalax fontanierii; assembly: GCA_035773235.1. Lineage (NCBI taxonomy): Eukaryota > Metazoa > Chordata > Mammalia > Rodentia > Spalacidae > Eospalax > Eospalax fontanierii. The sequence continues at coordinate 43,480,003 of CM069552.1, forward strand.
AGACCAGGCTTGCCTTTATCTCATACAGACCTGCCTGCCTCTGCCTCTGCCTCCTGTGTGCTGAGATTAAAGGCATGTACCACCAGGCCCAGCTGCGCGCAACTCTTACAAGGCAAAAACCTGTGGTATGTTTTATACAAAGCCAAGTGTCATGAGGACCAGGCTCCCTGATGGGGTGTGGTCCTTCTGTCTCTTCAGAAGCTGGCCTTTCAACATGTGGAGGAGGCTTGACCCCTGCAATTTCATCTGTGGATGTACATTTTGAGTATTAAGCTTTTGCCTACTCATTTTAAAGAAGCCATGGAATACAGGTGTGGTGCACACCTATAACCCCGTCTATATAGTTTGAGGCCAGCCTGGGCTATATGAGGAGAACCTGTCTCAACATATATTTGTGATTTTAAAAAACAAAACAAAACAAAACATCCTTTAACCTTGCATCCCAGAGGCCATTTGGTGTGACTTTGTCATATTCCCTAAACATGTAAAAATACTTATTACTGTTTGGAAGAAAATAAGACTATGCTACACTGTGACTTTTCATGCACAGTGTACTCTTGAACAGTACTCAAGGTAGAATGTACATGGTTTCACATCCTTTCCATCTGTTATGGACTACCACAGATCTACTAACTCCGTGTTCAGCAGGCATGTAGTGTTGGTGCCTTGGGCCTCTAGAGTTTGCTGAGAAGGTCCATTTCTGCTCTTCCTCCTCTTCATTAATGGGGGCGTCGATCCCAGAGGGTGGAGGAAGGGGACCATGTCAAACGTAGTGGGATTAATTGGCAACACCTTACAACCTGCTTTTATGCTGTCCTTTATAGACGGACAGTGGAAAATCTCAGCAAGTCATATCCTATGAGCTCCTCAGTGCTCTTGAAAGTGAATCTAGATCTGACATTCAGATGGACTGTTCCAGAGAAACATTCTCTGGGAAAGAGAAGGACAATTCCATTATTGGTCTGTATTCATGAATTCACAGTTGAAATTCTCAGACCATGTGTGCCAGTAAAAGCCCTGAGGCTCTGAGGTGCAGGGTTGTTGCCAGACCTTTGAAAATGCTGGAGCAGGGAGGGCCATCAGCAACAGACAGAGGAGGGTCATGCTCCTCTACCACTAAGGAATTCTCATAAATGCATTTTAGGCTGAGATCTTTGATGTTTTACAGTGAGAGTTAAAAGGTAGAAGAGTAGGAGATGGAAAGGTATTTCTTACTAGTAGTTGACAGGCAGTTACTTCAAACTTGTTCTGGACCTGCCCTAGCTCTCACATGGGGTGATTAGATATATGGACATATGTTTCATCTGGGTCCATGGGCCCATGGACTTAACTTGGCAAGGCTGGCCCTGACCCACCTGTGGAGTGGCTTTTCCAGCTCTTAGTAGGACATCTTTCTGCTGCTTTCTGAGAGGATCAATAACACTAATTTTCCCTTCTTGCCTTCCACTGTATGCACAACTGCCTACTTTTCACAGAGAATGTGCCTACTGTGCACAGAGGGTAGGATGCAGACAGTGTAGACAGCACAGGCCTATGTGCTGTGTGTGGCAATAGTAAAAGTGATCTTTCTACAGAAGTAACATATTTAATGCTGGGTGGGAAGTATCTTTTCCCCAGTGAGCTATACCCAGGTCAATGGTCACTTGCCCACTGTAGCCTCATCACCTCCAGGTGCAGCAGGAGAGGGATGAGCTCTACAAGAAGTTCACAGCAGCCATCCAGGAGGTTCAGCAGAAGACAGGCTTCAAGAACTTGGTATTGGAGCGAAAGCTGCAGGCACTGAATGCTGCTATGGAGAAGAGGGAAGTGCAGTTCAACGAGGTGTTGGCGGCCTCCAACCTGGATCCTGCAGCACTAACGCTTGTGTCCCGCAAGCTTGAGGTAGGCCTTGATGGCCTTGTGAGAAGGGCCTGCTGGTGCCTACACTCCTGCCACAGCCACAGCATGTGACCCTGATTCCCATGTTGGGACCCTTAGTGCTGTGTTTTGCCTTCTCACAAAAGAAGACCCCTTAGTTAACTGTAGGACAGGAGCTGCTGTGGTGTCTGTAGCTGAGAACAGGGCATGAGCTACAAACCTGTATGACTTGGGATTTCCTTTTCCTGGTTTTGCCATCTCTCTTGGACTGTCTTAGTCCCTAAATAACCCTATCTCTTATCTTCTGACCATGCTGTTCCAGTTTTGCAGTGACTCACAATGTGCCAGGCTTTGGTCACTGCTTGGGACTGCTTGTGAGGGAAAGCTACTCTGGATTCAGTGGATCTAAGTTCCTCTGTTACTTGAGACAGGGGATGGCCCTGCCTCTGTGAAGCCCCCAGAACACCAGTTTAGGACATTGACAGTGACAATGAGGAAAGTTGGGCCATGGGGCCAAGGGGAACTAACCTAGTCCTTGCTGTGTTTTGGGCTCCCGAGGAGTACGTTCTGAGTAGAGCCCAGAACACCAGTCATTCATGTGGAACTGCTCTGCTAGGACCATCCTGGGTATGGGTAGGGATAGTGGTAAATAAAACAGATGTCATCTCATCCCCCATGGGCCAGCTGGGGACAGTAGATACTCTGTCACCTGAAAAGTCAGGAGGCTGACGTGTGTGAGATAATGTCACAGCCTACTTGCTAATTGCTTGTTAAGCTTCTAGCAGTGAACCAGGTCTCTCTGCTCCTTCTGCTTCGCTGGGGAGCAGAAGGTACAGGTAACAGAAAATGAGGGACTTTCTGACTGACACATCGGCTGTCTGATGTTACTAATGGCTGCCAGAATGTGGCTAATCCCAAGTAGTCCTGGTGAATCTTACCTAGGGTCCCTTGGAAACAGGCATGGTATTGTACTCTCAAACATGCTGCTGCTTCTGGAATGGGAATAGCTGTACCTGAAGCCACAACAGGCCCAGTGAGGGGAGGCCATTTCATCTCAGGGCAGGAGGTTACCTGGCTGCTCTGCTGCTAGTGCTATGCTTGCAGCAGAGTGGCAGATATATAGCTGCCAATGGGCGTTAGATAGCATCATACAAGTCCCACTGCCTGTCTATCATCTTTATCTAAGGCATGCATCATTAAGCACTGCAGGGAGCCCTTTGTTAAGCCACCCTGGAGGTCACCAAAGTATTGGGTGATGCAGACCGAGAGTGACTACAAAGACTCGACAGTTGCATTCATGAGTTTAGTGACAACAGGAAACAAAAGGGTCTGCATACAGAAAGTGGGTCAGAAAGAGCCCACTATGAGGAAGTGGGTAGAACTGGTAAAGGTGAGAGGAGCAGAAAGTCCAAGTGTTGTCAAGAGGCTTACTTGAGAGGACTTGTCCCTGACTGAAGAGTATTCAGGAAGGTCCAAGATGACATGCACACTCCTTGGCAAATAGGTGTTCATTCACAGGATGGTAGTGGGTCCTGGTCTAGTGGGTAGTAGTGTTTAAGGGACCCTGGTTCCCTGGTAGACAAATTTTTAGGCCTTAGTTGGTACCACTGTCCAAGGAGGGGCCTTGTTGGACTTGGCAGAAGTGGGGTCCTGAGGCTCATCTCTAATTGCTTATTGCCCTGTCTCAGGGCAGGAGTAGTCATCTGGAGCGTATGTAGGTGAGGAATGAGATCCCGTAATTGGAAACTGGAGGAGGGAACTGCTTATCTGGGAAAGAAAGAACTAGTTCTCAGAGTTAGGCAAGACTCTGCTGTGAAGTAACTGAGGTGGGAGTGTTAGGACTCAGCTGTAGACACAGTGGTTAGGGTGCGTTTGGCTCTAAATGTGGGTCAGCCCTGTTGATAAGAACTTTTCATGGAAGTGACAAGGTGATAGTGTTCTTATGCTCCCTCCCCAACACTGCTTTCAGGCTTGGGAAGAGTTTGAGGGGCTTCTCTAGGCTTTGGCCAGTTGACAGTATAGATGACTCTAAACCAGACCAGGTCTGGTTCTTAGTAGGGTGCCCATAGCTCCCCTCAGATTGGAGCCCTAGCTCGTTCATAGCATGTGGGACTCATCCTAGGTACATCTCTGTTTTTTCTTTAAAAACTTTTGGGAGCTGGGGAGATGACTCAGTGGGTAAAGACCTTTCTGTGTGAATATGAGGACCTAAGTTTGTAACCCCAGCATCTGGATGAAAAACTTGGCATGGTGACATGTGTATCTATAATCCTAGCACTGGGAAATAGAGACAGGAGGCTCGTGGAGGCTTGCTGGCCAGCCAGTTATAGCTAATTGTTGAGCTCTAGGTAGAAGGGTGTGTGTGTGTGTGTGTATGTGTGTCTGGACAGGTGGCTCAGCAGTTGAAAGTACTTCTCTTCCAGAGGCCCTGGGTTCAATTCTCAGCACCCAAATGATGGCTAACATCCATCCTTAACTCTACTTTCAGGGGATCTGATGCCCTCTTTTGGCCTCTGTGGGCACCAGGCACACACATGGTACACTTAGATACATGCAGGTAAAACACTCATACACTCATACATAAAATAAAAATAAAATTTTAAGAAAAAAATTACACGGAGAGCAATAGAGGATGAGACCCAATGTCAACCTGTGGCCTACATATGCACATGCATGTACCAGTACATGTGCACAGACACACACCTCTGTCTCTCACACACAGACACATACACACATTTTCTTTCTGTCACTCACACATGCACACCCACTCTCTCACTCATACACATTCTCTCTCTGTCACACACACATGCATACCCATTCTCACACACATTCTGTCACGCACACATGTACGCCCATTCTCTTTCTCACTCACATTCTTTCTCTCTATCGCACTCACATGTTTTCTCTCTCTCTGTTAAGCATACACTCTCTGCTGCTTCGTCTTGGTGATCTGAGCTTCATCCTAGGTGTGCAGTACAAGGACACACCTGCTGTCCCATTCTTGCTGTTTTTGCTTATCCTTTTGGTACCTTTTCTGCTGGCAGATCTGTATGGATGATTACATGGATTGAGGTTGAGTCAGACTGCTCTTCTCTGGGCCTCTCAGACCCTGAGGGGCCCCTAGACTACTGCCCACACTGTTTGCTTCTACCAGAAGACAAATGTCAAAGTATCCCTCTCTCTCCTTAGGATGTTCTAGAATCAAAGAATACCACCATCAAGGACTTACAGTATGAGCTGGCCCGAGTCTGCAAGGTATGGCTGTCTTTCTACTCCCAGGGCCTCACCTGCTCCTTCAGGCTCTACCTTTCCCTACAGGGGTCTTCTTCATTTGGACTGTGTCCTTGTACTCAACTTCAGCTTGTGTACATTATAAACGAAAGGTCTCTGAGAACCTCACCCATTTCTCCTGTAATTCCCATATGATGGGCAGACACAACCCTAGGGCCTGTCCTGGCATTGCTTATAGGCCTGCCCAGTGCATATTTAAGACTCTGCCTCCAGTTTTGTTCTACTCTGTCTCTCTTGCTTTTACCTTACTTTGCTCACCTATCCTCTGGGGAAGTTAGAGAGGTCTCTCTCATCTTCCAAAATAATGCCCACGGCCTTCAGCATGGGACAATTAGGCTCTTCAGTTTTTCTGGCCCCTCTGTGAATCTAATGAAGTTACACATCTTACATGAAGAATGTGTGTATTAACAAACTCTGCCCTATGTACCTAAGAGAGGTCTGGGCTGTACACCCAAGTGTCCCTAATTGGGCCACTTTGTCTGCACTGTGCCCATTGTCTGGTCAAGAATTTGCAAAGAACAGCTGCCTCATAAGTCACAACTGTATTTTTGTAGAATGGGTATTGCATCTCTGTTATGTGGTTAGGGGACATATCCAGACATTCCTGTCATTCTGTTTGATTTATTCACTTACTTAAAATTCTGGATACAGGTAAGAAGTGCCTGTTACTGGTTCCCAGGCTTCATCCTGCCCAAACTGCCTTGGCTTCTCAGCTCTTTCTACACTAGAGGCCAAACTCCAGCTTTCCCCATTATACTTTTCTGTCAGATGACACTGAGCAAAATCAGGCCCATCTGTTGTATGTACAGTTCTTGAGGAGTGAGGATATCCTTGTCTTTGATCTGATCTGAGTGTCTGAACCTGAGAAGTGTAAGAACCAGAACTCAGCCTCTCAGTTCTCCCTGTTTACCCTTCACTCTCGATTCCAAACCTTTGTTCTTTTCTGAACCACAGTGAGGAAGGTCTTGAATTCCAGGCCATTGTGGGTGACACTGGAAGTTCTAGCCAGCCTGGGCTGTATAGTGAGACCTAGTCTTAAACAAAACAAAACAAAATACCAAAATTAACCTTTTTATAGAGGGATGCCAGGAAGGTGCTTGTCTTTGTTTGTCCACCATCTCTATTTTCCAGGTCTGGGGCCCTTCCACATGCAGCCTCTGCCACTAGTACAGATTTAGAGTCACCAGGGAGCTGGAGAGTGCTGTTCTCCATGGTTAGGAACCCTGGTAGGGAAGGGATGGAGACCCTCGTTGGGAAGTGCTTGGTGAGGAACCAGGAATCCACCAAGCTTTTAGTTCTCCTTAGTCTCCCTATTGTGAGTTACCTGAGTTAATGGATGTAAAGATGTCAGCCCTAGTCTGGCATACAGCAAACCACTGCCAAATGTTCGTTTTATTTCTTTATATCACCTGCTGGGTCTAGCCCTCCTTCCCTGCACCTACATAGGATGGAGTCTAGCTCGGGTGGGCCATGATACAATGGCCACAGTGACCAGACTCGGGTGAACTCCTCTCCCTGACACTACTCTGTTCCTGCAGGCTCACAATGACCTATTGCGCACGTACGAAGCGAAGTTGTTGGCCTTCGGGATCCCCTTGGATAATGTGGGGTTCAAGCCCCTGGAGACAGCCGTGATTGGACAGGCACTGGGCCAGGGCCCTGCAGGACTTGTGAGCGCTCCAACGTAGCTACCCTCTGGGGGCTGCACCTCAGAGCTGACCTGCCTTACTCTCCAAATTATACCCCTTTCTACACCAAGGACTGCAGGTTTTTGTTTTATAGACTTCAACATCAGCAATGAAGTTTTTTCCATGTTTCCCTTCTGTTCTCTGTCTCTGTGGGGAAGAAATGCCTGCAGGGCTACTACCAAGTTTCTCAGTCTGCCTGCTTCCTGGGTACTGACCAGTCTGTGCCACTTCTGCTCCTCTGAATTCCACCTCTGATTTCTGCAGCCCCTTCCCTAAGGGTCCCTCTAAACCTTAACCTCTTCAGCAAAAGGGTGACTTGTGGTCCTTTCATGAGAATGAAGCCCATGCTGTTGAGTTGGATGGGCAGTTCAGCCAGAGTGAGGTACTGGAAGACTATCTCATTTGAGCCAGGCTCTACACAAGCTCCCCTGGTAGGTAGTATAGGACCACAGACTCAGCAGCAGAGGCTTGTGTAGCTTCTGTGATGGTGGAAACTGGAGGGAATCAGAGAAGGCACTGGAAGAGGTGAGTAACCTCAGTACAGGAGCTGCTTGGTCCCAGTGCTCCCTGGGAGAATTCATCAATCACACTGGGGCTGGGTTAGCTGGGGCCCAGTGGAGATAATGGCACCTTTCCTGAGGACTGACTCCTCCTTGGACAATTCCATGGAGTTTGGAGTCTGAGTCTGCTAGATGATGGCAGTACCAAGGGAAGGCGTTGAAACTACGCAAGGCCACCCTGTGAACTAGAGTCTGCTCAGATGAGAACTTGTGTACAGAATGTACAGGAAGTGTAACCATACCTCAGATTCCCAAACATCTTCTATCAGCTCACCCACCCTACTATTGCCCTAAGAGTGATAGGTCTTTATGTATGGTCACATTGGTCAGGGATTGTACCTTCACCTACCTGCAGTCCTCACCTCTATTTATGGTAGAGGTTCTGCTCTCCCTCTCTCCTTCCAGTAAGTTTTGCTGTTAGACAGCTTCCCATTTTGCCTAGGATCATCACAGCCAAGGGTGTTGGCTGTTACTCTCAGCAAGAAAGGAAGGGCAGGGAGAGTCTGCCACACCCCTCAACCAACCAGTCAGCCCTAGTTGTACAAGGAGGAGGGGCTAAGGGTATATAAACTGAGGAAGCCATGGGGAGGGTCTCTTGCCATTTTGTGCAGCTGTGGGGAAGTCATGATCCACACCTGGATGGAGACTTTCCAATGCAGCTTTAGGAAGGGAGCACCCACACTCCTCTAAGTAAACCCTCACCCACTGCTCTGTAAGTAAGCTCAATAAATTCACTGACTTCCTAGACTGAACTTTAGTGAAACAGAAACTAGGTTTGTCATAGGGACCAAGGGAAGAGGGGGCTGGACCTGATTTGTGCCTCCCAGAAGGAATTTTAGTTATGATGGCACAGAAGCTGTATGGTTAAAAGCTCTTCCAGAGGACCTGGGTCTGGGTCTCAGCAACCACATGGCTATTCACAACCATCTGTAATTCCAGTTCCAGGGTGTCCAATGCCCTTCTCTGGTCTTGGTGAACATTGCACACAAGGTGCACATACATACGTGCAGCCAAATGCTCATGCACATGAATAAAAATCAGTAAATACAAAATGATGTATGCAGACAAGAGTGAAATTACAGACTATGCTCAGCACTCAAGGCTGAGGGAGAAGGATCACAAGTTAGAGGCCACCCTGGGCTAATTAACAAAACCCTATCTCAAAAACAAAGTCTGTGAATAAATATACTTAAGAGAAAATCTAGAAAAATGTATGAACAATATAAAGCGATTACTGTCCACAGGGTAGACTGAAGACCTTGTCCCTTTTGCTTCCCTGTACTGATTTCCTAAATTGGCTGTGAGGTGGTATTTTGAGAAACCATCCTAACATTTCTGCTCACTCACCTTGACCAGGCAAGGAGGCAGCCCAAGCAGGGCTGGAGTGCGTGGCTAGTCCATTTCTGCATCTCTGTCCTCTCCTCAGCTACACATACCTGAACAGTCACTGCCATGGGCTCGTGTGTAGCTTGAATGAACCCCCTACCCCTACATACACACACACATGACTTTGAGCACTTGGGTCTCCAACTGGTGGCAGTTTGGGAAGATTGTGGAAACTTCCGGAAGTGGGGCCTTGCTGGAGGAAGTACATGACAGGGATAGGCTTTGAAACTTTAAAGCCTGGCCCCACTTCCTATTTCTATTCATTCATATTCTCTTCCCGCCCCCCTTCCTGACTGGCCTCCTACGCCTGCTCCCATGCTATGAAGGCCTGTATTCCCCTCCGGACCTGTAGGCAAAAATAAACCCTTTATTCCTCTAAGTTGCTTTTGGTCATGGTACATGGTACAAGCTTGGGAAGGTGGCGGCTGTCCATGTTCTGCCTGTTGGAGGACAGTCTTATGCAATACCAGCCCTACAAACCTACATTAAAAAAAAAAAATGTGTATGAATGTTGGGCCAACATGTATGTAAGTGCACCATGTCCTGCAATGCCCATGGAGGACTAAAAAAGGTGTTGAATCCTTTAGAACTTGAGTTATGGATGGTTGATAGCTGCCTTGTGGGTGCTGGGATTCTGCAAGAGCAGACAGTGCTCTTAACTGCTGAGTGATCTTCCCAGCCCCCCCCTTTTTTTTAGTTTTTAAAAAAACGGAATCAGTGTCTTGTGCATGGTAAACAAGCAGTGTGCCACCAAGCCACCTCCATAGCGTGTCTATTCACTGTTTACATGCTGTTTTCTGCCTTGTCACTAGATGTAGGAGGCTGTATTTCATCTTAAATACACAAATGGATCTCATTGCTCTTAAATAGTAGCTTGCTTGTGTGTGGCCAACTCACTTGTTTAATTGGTCTCTAGTGGAGCCTTTCTGGTTGTTGCTGGTCTCTGGCACCCATGGGCATTTGCCACAACAGGAGTGAGCATCTCTTGGGTTCATTTTCTTGAACAAGCCATGCCAAATATGTTTACACTTCAAATAGATGCTCCTTTCTCACCATGACTACTTTTGACCAGAAGCATTTCCAGTCTTTGATGAAGGGGACTCCTGGCTCAAGAAGGCCTGATTTCTAACCTACAAATAACCCATGTTCACCATCCAGTCCAATAATTAGAAATGAACTTAGCCAAGAGAAAACTTCCAACACACCAGAGCAAGACTACCAGTAGCCAATGTTACTGCTGTGCATGCATGTCCTTGCTCTTCTAATCACAGTGGGACATTTTAGGGTCCAAGTAGTCAGAACAATGTGAGGTTTTCTTGTAGTGTCTGAGCAAAACCACAAGTCTTTAGAATCCTGGAACAGAGATTCAGGCCATGTAGACAGTCCATGCAGTTTAAAACAGACCACCACATAGAGGAGGGATTAGGTAAGAATTAATCCAAAAAGCCAAGCACAACATATTGTTTGAAAACACAGATTAGAGGCTGGGGAGATGGCTCAGTGGGTATGATACTCACTGCAAGCATAAAGGCCTGAGTTTAAATTGCCAGGACCATTGTAAAAAGCTAGGCATAGGGGAAAACACTTGTAACCCAGAACTTATGGCAGAGGGGCCACAGACAAGGGGATTCCTGGACTTGATGGCCCATCAATCGGTCAAAAACAGCAAACCCTGTCTCAAAATACAATGGAGAGACTAAAAAGCTGCACACACACCTGTAGATCACACATGAAGATAGAGATTACACAGTAATAAGTTAAAAAAAAAAAAAAAAAAAGCATAGAAGAGGCTGGAAAGATGATTCAGCAGTTAAGAGCAATTGGTTGTTCCTGCAGAAGACCCAATTAAAATCTCAGTCCCCACATGGCAGTTAAGCTAGCATAAACGCAGGTATAACATACACATAACAAGTAAAAAAATACAAAAAATGCTGTTGTAGCTTTAATGTCTACTGTATTACAAGGGTTAGGGTTAGGGTTAGGGTTAGGGTCAGGGTCAGGGTCAGGGTCAGGGTTTTAGGGTCAGGGTCAGGGTCAGGGTCAGGGTCAGGGTTTAGGGTCAGGGTTTAGGGTTAGGGTCAGGGTCAGGGTCAGGGTCAGGGTCAGGGTCAGGGTTTTAGGGTCAGGGTCAGGGTTTAGGGTTAGGGTTTAGGGTTAGGGTCAGGGTCAGGGTCAGGGTCAGGGTCAGGGTTAGGGTTTTAGGGTTAGGGTTAGGGTTAGGGTTAGGGTTGTTAGGGTTAGGGTTAGGGTTAGGGTTAGGGTTAGGGTTAGGCAATTAGGGTTAGGGTTAGGGTTAGGGTTAGGGTTTTAGGGTTAGGGTTAGGGTTGGGGTTGGGGTTGGGGTTGGGGGTGGGGGTTGGGGTTGGGGTTGGGGTTAGGGTTGGGGTTAGGGTTAGGGTTAGGGTTAAGGTTAGGGTTAGGGTTAGGGTTAGGGTTAGGGTTAGGGGTTAGGGTTAGGGTTAGGGTTAGGGTTAGGGTTAGGGTTGTTAGGGTTAGGGTTAGGGTTAGGGTTAGGGTTAGGGTTAGGGTTAGGGTTAGGGTTAGGGTTAGGGTTAGGGTTAGGGTTAGGGTTAGGGTTAGGGTTAGGGTTAGGGTTAGGGTTAGGGTTAGGGTTAGGGTTTAGGGTTAGGGTTAGGGTTAGGGTTAGGGTTAGGGTTAGGGTTAGGGTTAGGGTTAGGGTTAGGGTTAGGGTTAGGGTTAGGGTTAGGGTTAGGGTTAGGGTTAGGGTTAGGGTTAGGGTTAGGGTTAGGGTTAGGGTTAGGGTTAGGGTTAGGGTTAGGGTTAGGGTTAGGGTTAGGGTTAGGGTTAGGGTTAGGGTTAGGGTTAGGGTTAGGGTTAGGGTTAGGGTTAGGGTTAGGGTTAGGGTTAGGGTTAGGGTTAGGGTTAGGGTTAGGGTTAGGGTTAGGGTTAGGGTTAGGGTTAGGGTTAGGGTTAGGGTTAGGGTTAGGGTTAGGGTTAGGGTTAGGGTTAGGGTTAGGGTTAGGGTTAGGGTTAGGGTTAGGGTTAGGGTTAGGGGGAGGGTGAGGGGTAGGGTTAGGGTGAGGGTTAGGGTTAGGGTTAGGGTTAGGGTTAGGGTTAGGGTTAGGGTTAGGGTTAGGGTTAGGGTTAGGGTTAGGGTTAGGGTTAGGGTTAGGGTTAGGGTTAGGGTTAGGGTTAGGGTTAGGGTTAGGGTTAGGGTTAGGGTTAGGGTTAGGGTTAGGGTTAGGGTTAGGGTTAGGGTTAGGGTTAGGGTTAGGGTTAGGGTTAGGGTTAGGGTTAGGGTTAGGGTTAGGGTTAGGGTTAGGGTTAGGGTTAGGGTTAGGGTTAGGGTTAGGGTTAGGGTTAGGTTAGGGTTAGGGTTAGGGTTAGGGTTAGGGTTAGGGTTAG